>CM077079.1:47441734-47772573 GCA_039513925.1 Platanthera zijinensis | reverse complement strand
GGTCATTAATGGCCGGAAGGGTCACCGATGATGCGGAGTGCTTATAATCGCCGGAAATCACCTCCCGATGGTAGGGATGAAGGTGGAGATGGATGGAGCGACTGAAATGCGGAAGGATGAAGTGGCGGCCAAATTGGATCAAGGTCCGTTGACCTAATTCGCGGAGCAGGCCAATTTTATAGAAGCGGATTAATAGCGTGCACGACCACAGGCGCACGACCACAGGCGCACGACCAATGCTCGCGTGCGAATAATGTCGCGACCGTGTTGCAACAACCTGCAGAACCTGCACCAGGAAATTTAAGCATGCGCACGATCAGCAGCGCACGATCAGTGATCGTGCGCAGGCAAGGGTGGTGATCGTGCGATATGGGACAGAAAAGTGGAAAAAAGATGGCATGACTGCGACAAGACCGGAAGCGCACGAGCAGTGATCGTGCGCGGTATAGCTGGTGAACGTGCGATATGGCGGAAGGACAATAAAATGAGAGCCCAGACTGCGCACGACCGGCGGTCGTGCGCCAAAGAGGTCGATGGTCGTGCGTGGGTAAAAATGCAGACCATTGACTCCTTTGCCAAAAATGGAGAAAGTCCTACGCCGGACGGCCCACACGATCCCCGAACTGCAGGAAAACTGCTCGCGTTGTCGATCATGGCAGTCACAGATATATAAAATGCATCACAGAGGGGAATACACACACTCACAGAAATAGGCTAAAGAGTGCACAAGACGAGTAATGTCGAAGCGAACAAAAAGGAATGCTAATGGTGCAAAAATGATAGTGCAAAGACAAGAAAACGAGCCCAGATGAGTCCGGAAATAGATATGAAAATGGGGACTCATCACACCCCAGACTTAACATTTGCACGTCCACGGCAAATAATCACCCGTGAACTCTAAAACAGCAAGCTGACGAAGTAACTTCGATCTAAAGTAGAATGAGAAATCGAAGACTCAAGCGTATAGAAAATATAATAGAAGAAATTTTTAATTATACTATGAAATTTATAATTTTCGACAAAAGGAAATAAATATTGTCACTACTCAAAATTGAATGCCGGAGAAATCGCTCGGTCATGTGTAGGAAGAAAATAGGCAAGTCGCTCGGCTAAGCATTGCCAAAGATCGGGCTCGTGATCACCTCAAAGGAATCCACCAATGTCGGGGACCATATGCTTGCCTGTCACACTCTCTCCACAGCACTAGTTTGACTCTAGCGTGAGTCCGTAGGACTTCGGGTAATGATGAGGCTTGGGTTACGGTGAGGTAAACAATGATAAAAAGAAAAGGCTAAGTACCTAACCAAATGAGCTCGCCTAATAGAATCCCTCGGCAAACCACAAAAACGCGCGAGTGCACCACACCCCCAGACTTAACTTTTGCAACATGGGTGTGTGCACCGCCTACTCCAAATCAAAATCATGTTCAACAAGAACTTCAAATAATTTTTATTTTTCTTTTCATTTTCATTTTCCTTTTTTTTCTTTTACATCTCTTATTTTTAACAATTCAGCCGATTTATTAACTTGTGCGCACTTCCAATTTTTCACAATTAATACACCACATCACAACCCAAAATGAAAATATGAAATACTAAAGCTCGAATTGGGTGTGCGACTAGGATAGGCTATGAGGCTTTGGTGAAATAACGGTGGAGCTGAATCAAAGGAAGGGTAGGCAAAAAGGGGCTAGCGAGGGCGACGTTAGGAAGGGTACAAAGCTCAACCGGGCCAACATGATGGCCTACATCACTCTCACACTAGACTAACCATGCACCAATGCTTCGAAAGTAGCTTGGGGCAATTCTTAGCCACCGAGAAAAATGATCCTTCCTCCCGACTCGAGCAATACGAAGCTAGAGACGCCCTACAACATTCCTATGCTACCGACAGATTGCTCTGGATTCACAATTTTGAGTAGGAAAAACATCATTTACGATGCCAGAAAAAAGTAAATTTGCAAGTATAAAGAAAAATTAAATCTATACAATTTCTACACACGAGAACTCGTATTAGCAGCACATACGAGTTTCGAACTACTCTAAATTAAAACCTGAGTCAGCACCGCCATTTTAAAAATTGACACAAGACAATAACATTGACTCGAGCCGTAGCGTGGTCAAGTGCACGCTCGGTGGGTGGCAAGGTGTGTGCAGTATATTTCTACAATAAATAAATAAAAAATAAAACTACTGGCATGCTCTCAGTGTGCTCGTGGATTGCATAAGAGGCTCTTCCCCCCAGACTTGAAAATGAAACACAGGCAGAAATGAAAATGGGCATCTAAAGTAAAAAGAAGGCTGCTGAGGAGAGAGGGTAACCCATGCTCCAAAATAAGCACCCAGAAGGCAAGATTGCTGGGATCACATCATTTAACATGCCTGCGAATTAAGGTGAACAGACAAAAAAGACAAATAACAGCAAATGAAAATAGACAAGTGAATAAATAGCACAAAAAGAAGAAGGACCAAAGAGGTCCAAGCTTGGGGTGTCTCCCGAATAGCCCTTTTGTTTACCGTCCTTAAGGTGGACCAATACCTGTATTAGCAGTTTATAATTGTTCGCACAGTTTATGAAAAAGTTGCGGAAAAATAAGTAATCATAAGCATAAGTAATCAAGGAAAGGGGGCGGAGCAGTCAGCTAAATGCGGACTTGTGATAAATCTCTCTGGTGGGGCGCGAGGGAACAGTAGAGTGCCTTTTTGCATTGGGAGAAAGGACTTTCCCTTTACTCCGAATGTGCACTTCCTCGCGCCGGAGGGCGGCATAACGCTCATCGCGTATACGCTTGGCCTTTTTCAGCTTCTCCATCGTGGGAGATTTCCAAATGTTGCAGTCCGTGGTGGGTTCCAATTTTGCGGTTGGCGGCTTCATTTCTGGTGCCAAAACGGCAACCGGATCAGCCCAAGTTACTGATCGCTTAGCAGAGTTTGAAACAATATTACAAAATTCACTGTCCAGGGATTTCTCCCGAATAAAACTAGTTTCGCCGTGCTCAAAAATTGATGCGACGGGAAACGGGAAGGTGGCCCTTGCATCAGTGCACTCGGTCTCTTCCTTGAACTCCTTCTCGTCATTCTTGATCATCTCCTCGGAAAGTACTTCCTTAATCATCTCTTTCGTCTGAGCATCACTCACCAAGGGGAGTTCCAAACCAATCTTAATATCTGCAGCACTTTGAAAATTGTCGTTATGGAGAAGAGGGTCATGTACAGAAGTGACATCCAAGGTTGAAGCAATAACCGGCCAAGTTACGCATCCTTTGGAGAAATCAATAGATGCATCGCTAGCCTTCAGGAATGGAACCCCCAATATAGGAATCAAATTGTTTTCCTTGGGTCCCAAAACCTGGAAATCAGTGGTTATGCACTTCCCATTAACCTCGATTTCAACTTCTTGCACACCTCCCTCGGTGTCAACCAAACTACCATTAGCTAAAACTAGCGACTTCTGGTTTGCTGGATCAACATGCAGGTCCATCTTCGCAACATCCTACATGGCGAGCATGTTATTAGATGCTCTGGAATCGCACAAAGCAGTAGTTTCAACATTATTGATTTTACACTCTACAATGAGCTCATGAGTCTTTTCTTTATTTTCTTCCCCAAGGCTTTTTCCTTGCTCATGGGGGTTTTTCTCAGTATTGCTCGGTAAAGTGTCCTGAGTCCGCTCAGAGACCATTTGGGCCAGTTGGCCCAATTGTGCCTCTAGCATACGCATTGAGGCCGCTTGGTTTGTCATATTAGTCTGAGAGACCTCAACAAACTTTTCAAACATCTCAGCTAAAGAATTTGTTTTTATAGCAGGGGGCCCTTGGTGGTAATTCAGTTGAGGCGGCTGCGGTTGGCTTCTGGAGGCATACGTATCATTTTGATGCTGCCCCGGCTGCCATCATTGGCCTGGTGCATTTTGATTCCAAGAAAAAATTTGGATGATTTCTCACCCCCGGATTATACGTGTTCCCATAAGGTGCTCCCCTATTTTGGTTCGCAATATAATTAACTGATTCATCAAAGAAGGTTGTTTCATCACGTACCTCGCCTGCTTGACATTCAAAGCTGTCGTGGTCGGAACCTCCACAACCCTGGCATGAGATTGTAATAACCAGGGCAGAAGTAGCGGCGAGCCTGGATGCTTCCATAGCAAAAACTATGCTAGTACCTCGTGGAATATTCCTCCCTGGAGTCCAATATGCACTGTGGATGGCGGTATCCTGCAAGATTCTCAATGCATCATCAGGCGTAAGATTCATTATCGTTCCACCAGAGGCGACATCAATCATAGCTCGGTGATGTGGTTCAATAGCGAAATAAAAGCTTTCAACGAGATTCCAAGTTTGGAATCCGTGGTTTGGACACTTCCTCAACAACTCGTTGAAGCGTTCCCACACCTCAGCTAGGCTTTCTTGATCATTTTGCCGAAAGTTGGCAATAGCACGCCGCATACCCACAATCCGGTCCACCGGATGGAACTTGGCTAAGAACTTCATTGTCAACGCCTCCCAAGTGGTGGCTGTTCCAGGCGGAAGAGAGTGGAGCCAAGTCTTGGATTTGTCTCTGAGGGAGAAGGGGAAAAGGTGGAGCTTGACTGTATCATCGGAGATCCCAGCATAGCGAAACGTGGCGCAGATATCGGAGAATTCAGCCAAGTGAAGATGACCGTCTTCAGTGGCCATTCCGGAGAACTGTGCGTGGTTCCGGATTATGTTCAGAATGGCTGGTTTGATCTAAAATTGCTGGTTGGTGATCGTCGGTCCGAAGCCAGGGTAAATACTCCCAACAGTCGGTGTGGTGTAGTCCCTCATGGTGCGGACTTGGGGCGGGTTTACTTCATTCTCATCACCAATTCGGTCACCATGAAGGATCCCTCCAACACGGTTTCCGGCATCAATGTTCAGCTGGTCCCCCATTGGGACTTGATTGATGGCAGCAGCACGTCTTTGTGCACGAAGGTTTCGTTCGATCTCGGGGTCGTAAGCTACAAGATCTCTTGCAGCACGTCCCTACATTCACTGTGGCAACTAACAAAGAAACATCGATAAAAAAACACTAACTCTTACAACAATACTTTCAAACATCAAGGTCGTTCTACAATTGCATTCCCCAGCAACGGCGCCAAAAACTTGATGCGTGTAAATACGACAAGCGCACCAGTCGCACAAGTAATAAAGTTTGAGAATAAATCCCCGAGTGTCGGTCTCTTGAGAAATGCAGTTGGCGTGGAATGACGAATAATCCGAAATTATTGTTATTAGAGTTTGTGAAAGAAAAGAAAAAAAACAAAGGGGCTTTGAGATTTGTGTTCTTACAACCAATTAAACTAAAAGGAAAAATGCGGGTCGCACTCACCGCTTCGCAAGGCGAGATGGGTGTATTGGCCGCTATGCCGTACTTCGGTAGGGCGAATGGACGGTGAGCCAGTGGGTGAGGTGTTTAGTGCGGAGTGCAATCAAGTGGAACGATGGAAGTGAGATGGGGCGAGGCGCATCACAACACAAATCTCATAAACAAGTTCAAACAACAAAAATCCAATTACAAATAACTAGACATTGCAGTTCACAACAAGCATGAGTCATTCATACATTATAAGAAAGATAGAGGAAGAGTAAACCAAGAGAGTGAAGATCCACCGCGGTTGTTGGCCGGAGGTGTGGGTTGTCAATCCGCTTCCACGCGCAGTCCGAGAAGGCTTCCGGTACCGACGAGCTGTCACCTCGAGGGCCTTTGAGTCCGTTCTCTAGGTCGTCTCCATCATCTTCTTCTTCGGTAGAAAGCTCGGAGAAGAGGTCATTAATGGCCGGAAGGTTCACCGGAGGATGCGGAGTGCTTTAGAATCGCCAGAAATCACCTCCCGATGGTAGGGATGAAGGTGGAGATGGATGGAGCGTCTGAAATGCGGAAGGGCGAAGTGGCGGCCAAATTGGATCAAGGTCCGTTGACCTAATTCGCGGAGCAAGCCAATTTATAGAAGCAGGTTTAAATAGCGCGCACGACCACAGGCGCACGACCACAGGCTCACGACCAGTGGTCGTGCGCGAACAATGTCAGTGCCAGTGCGGCAACAACCTGCAGAACCTGCACCAGGAAATTTAAGCATGCGCACGATCAGCAGCGCACGATCAGTGATCGTGCGCGGCAAGGGTGGTGATCGTGCGATATGGGACAGAAAAGTGGAAAAAAGATGGCATGACTGCGCATGACCGGCAGCGCACGAGTAGTGATCGTGCGCGGTATAGCTGGTGATCATGCGATATGGCGGGACAGGACAATAAAATGAGAGCCCAGACTGCGCACGACCGGCGGTCGTGTGCCAAAGAGGTCGATGGTCGTGTGTGGGTAAAAACGCATGACCATTGACTCCTTTGCCAAAAATGGAGAAAGTCCTACGCCGGACGCCCACACGATCCCCGAACTTGCAGGAAAACTGTACACGCTGTCGATCATGGCAGTCACAGATATATATAAAATGCATCACACGAGGGGAATACACACACGCACAGAAATAGGCTAAAAGAGTGCATAAGACGAGTAATGTCGAAGCGAACCAAAAGGAGTGCTAATGGCGCAAAATGATAGTGCAAAGACAAGAAAATGAGCCCAGATGAGTCCGGAAATAGATATGAAATGGGGACTCATCATCCACCTAGTGCCAACTAGCTTCACCTATGGGGGGGAATAGGTGTCTTGTAGCGTTTTTGCGGAATTAAAAACTGTACCTGCACAAATAAATCAAACAACACAACACAGAAAAGACTCAAACAATTTATAGTAGTTCCCCGATTTGGGTACGTCCACTTTCCCCCTTCGACCTATCTCCCTACCAGGGACGACTCGGTCACTTCACCAACAGGATTGAAATCCAATCCTTGCACTAACGGAAGGAACCCTTCTACACGTAGGAGTCACCACTCCCACACCACGGGTTGCACCCAACCCTTACAACTAGGAACCAATCGTTCCTTTACAATGAAATTGAAAATAGAATGTATTAGAAATACAAACAACTTATGGAGGCTAAGGTGTCCCTCTTCATTCGACGACGTGTTCTTGAAGTCAACGAAGAGTCTACAACCCTAGATCTCTCTTGGAGAGAATCTCCCTGAAACCGGCGGCGGTAAAGGGCGGCGGCTTGGCTCTCGGGATTGGCGGCGGCAACGGAGTGCTACGACGATGCAATGGAAATTCAACCTTCGTAGCAAATGTAGCAAGGTATTCCAACGGTCACACTAGGATCGATCGTCTCGATCGATTCGGAAGGGGATGGTTTTCCCGATCAACGAATCATGAGACAAAAGATCTCTGGTTAGACGCGTGAGACGTTGTGATAGGCTAAGCTTCTGTCGCCGGAGATCTGGAAGAAACCTTGATCAGCAGCGGCGACTAACTGCACGAGCGGCGACGACGGCGGTGGAGCAGGATGCGCGAGGTAGGTCACGTCGCCGGCTCGGCTTTCTTCGTTTTTCTGTCCGTCTCTTTTACTTTTCAAAATTACACATGTATTTATACATTAGGTCATCAAGATGACCGTTGTGGGCCCCACCAAGAAGAAGCCCTAAGTCCGTTTCGAAATAACCCAGTTAACTTGGACCGGTCCAGAGAATAGGCGACAATTTCCTAAGTCAAATTCGGCGAGAATCATAAGTGATTCTCGCCAAATCGGCGAGAATCAACTACGATTCTCGCCAAATTCTTCTTAACAGAATTCAATCTCCACTGATAATACAAGCCGATGAGAATCGGCGAGAATCACAATTGATTCTCGCCGAATCGTCGAGAATGCAGAGTCATTCTCGACGAATCGGCGAGAATCACTTCGTGATTCTCGACGATTCTGCCTTAGAAGAATTCAAGGCGGCTTCGAGACAACCGACAGCATTCGGCGGGAATCAGTTCGTGATTCACGAAGATTCGGCGAGAATCACTAGTGATTCTCGTCGAATCGGCGAGAATCACTTAGTGATTCTCGTCGATTTGTACTTAGACGATTTTCGTCTTTCTTCCCGTGAGCTGGTCTTTGGCCCATCCTTGCTCCTTATCTGCTCTTGATCTTTCTTAACCCTTTGCTTGAAAGTAAGTACACTCCAATAGAGAGAGTACACGTAAGCCAACACACTGATCTGCCCAATGAGGGATTACGTTGCACAGACCCGTGTATATTGACCTACTGCACCCTGACATTGGTGTGTACTTAGCGAGGAATAGCTACAAGCATAACTTGAAAGGTTTCATCAAATACACTGTGAATTAATCTTAGCTCGACCCGAGGCTTCCTCAAATCCAGGTAATTGTGGATACAATACCCAACAATCTCCCCCTATTTAAAGAAGCCAAAATCCTACTAGCTAAGATGAATTTCACCAATCCAGATAAAACATGCATTATACCAAGAGAGGGATAACAAGAACAAGCAGAGCAATACAAGAGACAATCATTAAATCACATATGAGAGATACTCATCAAGTCACACACACATATATATATATATATATATATATATATATATATATATATATATATATATATATATATATATATATATAGATATCCACAATAAGTGTTCATAAGGTTACATGATAATAACAATGAATACATAAGGAGTGCAATAACCAAATACTTAATACTACTTATCCTTAGCTATTTCATCTTTGAGCTGCTGCGCCAAGAACTTGCTTCTTTGACGTTCAAAGTATTCTTTGGGCTTCGGGTAGTATCTTGGAGGGGGAGCTTTATTTGCCACAGTATCAGACCTGAAGAAGATGTTTCTTTTGGCTTCAAAGGTCTTGTGCTGCTCCCACTCGTACTGACTGTAGACATCATTCCTGTTTATCTCCTCCCTTTGTTGCAACGCAAATGTGTCCAAAATGATGCTTCTTGATGCTGGGCTCCACCTTTCATTTCGCACCTCTTCCTCCTTCAGTCTGATTCTCTTTTCAGTTGGCGTTTACTTTGAGGTTCCTTCTTGATTTTTCCTTTTCCCTTTAGCTTTTGCTAGGGCTTCTTGATCAAACCAGCGATAGCTTTCTGCTCTTGCAGCAGCCCTAGCAGCCTTCTTGGCTTCAGCCTCACTCAGTATAACTTCTTCAATACTTGCCTCTTCTTCAGCAGCAGCAGCAGTATACTCCTCTTGCTTCGGAGGAGCAACGGGAACGTGTATGCCCGAGGCTTGTCGTACTAACCAATGGGCCATTTCAAACACATACCTATTCGAATGACCGAATTTGTTAATTATTATCTATTATATTGATTGAAGGCGTCAATTAAGATTTTGTTAGAGTTTTAAGAGCATACCTATTAGATTGATCGAAGTTTTTGATGATTATCTGTTGAAGTCCGGCAATCTTAGCTTTGTAGCCTTCCTCCCCCTTTTTGGCTTCTACAGCAATTGAGTTTGTGTAAGCGTGCAGGGACTCATCGATGTGCTTCATAGTTTTTGAAAATTCATTCAGCAAGGTCTTTTGATCCGCGTTAAGAATCACCACGTTGGCATCAAATTTTGGATGTTGTCAGCTACAATATGTGCATTCTCATTTACGACAGCCAGATCATCTGTGTTCTTTTTAAGACCTTGCATCAGCAGAGAGACAGCTGTGCCGGCTTCAGTATACTTTTCCTCGAATTTCTTTTCCATGACGTCCAACTTGTGATTGACTTCCATAATGTTCTTTAACATTAGATCCTCAGATTCTTTTACCCTTTTTAGCACTACGTCTTGTGCTTTCACAAACGAGGCCTTCAGCTCATTCACGATTCCCTGAAAAATGTTGACAGTATAATTGGCTATATTTGCTTGTAGTGGAGGACCTCCAGGAAAGCCCTGGTCTGGCTCATCAGCAGAGGCACTGGGTGAGCTGGACACTAGTACAGGTTCCACAGGGGGAATGTTGGCCGCCACAGTAGGTTGTCCAGGAATGCTTGTCAACAGTTGCGGGAAGGGCTCCCCCTCTATTCTTGCATCAGTCGTCTCAGGAGCATGTTCCTTAGATGGAACTTCAGCAGCATCCCGAGGATTCACCACTTCCATCCTCTCACTTCCAGTTTCCTCCTCATCACCCATATGCTCTTTCTCAGCTGCAGCATTGTTTAAGTTTTCCTCGTCATCCTCCTCATTATCACCTCCATCTCCCAGATCACTGTAGTTCAGGGCCGCCTCATCTTCCACCACATCCTCACTATCTTCTTGCATAGTCTCAACAGCATCTCTAGCTATCTGAGAGATGTCAGATATGACATTAGCAGAAGCGGGTAGAGGCTCCCCCTCAGTTCCTGCAGTCAGTGCATCAGGAACTTCACTGGGGATTGCCGCGGAATCTGCTGAAGTTCAGTTGTCCTCGGCAGGAGATTCTTCTTGTTCTACTACCACTGCAGCTTGCCCTATGCGTCGCTCCCATCTGTCAAATATGCTGGAGTCTATTTTCTTCAAATAATGCAAAGGAACTCCTTTGCTCATGTCGAACCTATCTCCGTTCAACTGATTGAGATATAGGCTGATGATTCTTCCAAAACTTGGAGATCTGAGAGTGTCCTTAATCTTCTCAAAAAGCATAGCCCCCCAGTTGAATCTCTTTCGGCAGACTATCGCCACAAGAATCTTGAACATGTCAGCTGAGATGTGGTCATGTGAGCCAGGTTTGCATATCAGTACTTTCCTAATGATGTCGGACAAGAGTTTCCCCTCCTCATTCATTTCTTTTCTCTTTATCGATCTGGTTCCTCTAGCTAGTCCACAGAATAATAGGGTCCTGGCTCTATCATGTTCCTCCAGATAATCCACGTGCTCAGAACTAGAGAGCTGTAAGCATTGAGTCAGTTTCCTTGCAGACATCTTGATCTTTGCACCTGCAACCTTACTCTTGATGATAGTGTCTTCATTCCGAAGTTTGACGGTTGCAAAGAACTCCATCACTTCCTTATCCAGAGTTTTGCAGGGGTGCTCCAGTACAAAAGTGAGTCCAGCCTCTTCAAGCATGATGATGATGTTTCTGAACTCATCCGAGGCATGTGAGAACCCGGTACGAACCAACTCACATACAGTGACCAGGCCGGCAGTGGTCCTTGGAGACATTGCAAACCTAGGGAGGGAATCCCAAGTCTACGCCTAATCAGAAATCAAGAGGGAAGCTACACTAACAGTAAGTCACTGTAAGGGAGAGGAAGTGGTTACCCAAATGCGGAGGAAACGAGAGTCGACGGAGACGACGGAAAATCTAGAGGAGCTCATGTCCTTGTTTGATCGAAACCGCGGAGAATGAATACTTGGACGAGCACCCTGGACGCGAGAAGAGAGGTCTACGGAATCCGGAACGAGGTCGACGAGATTTGGAACCTAAGATGCGGGAAGTCGCCAGGAGGAGGGACGGAAGGGTCGGCGGGACTCCTGCGGGATATCGACGGGTTTCTCTGCGAAGTGCGGAAGATGAAGGGTCGGCGGGAGTTTTTCTAAATAGAAATTGACGGGATTCAAGGCATACCCGATTCTCAGAATCTTCTGATATCAAAGGGTTTAGAAATCTTCTAAATATATATTTCTTAATATCAATCTTCGGAATATATATTTCTTAATACATGTATCTATTGAGGGTTTGGAAGGAGTTTTCCACACAGCGTTAGGAGGCATATCAACTTTGATATACCCAAGACAATAACCGTGGCAAGCAACTTTAATAGGTGATTTCTTGATCGAGATATACACAATATTCTTGATGTCAGTTGTAAGTTTTAGTGACTTCCAATGACGTTTTTTTTTTAATTTTCAGTGGGCTGACTTATGCCTGTTGAGGTTCATTCTCGAACCTACCAGTGTATTTACAGATAAATCTTTAACAATGTATCTAAAGGTTATTTTTACAATTTTAATCTTTCCTTAGGTGTACAAGCATATAAGTGTAAATCTACCCATGACCATTTACTTTCGAGAGAGGGAATTCATGACTTAGTGTGGATATGTAGACATACATATATACATATATGTAAAAATCGATGCACTATGGCTCATATATTGAAGCTGATTGCAATTACCTGAGATTATAGGATGTATCATTTAGATCTTCTGCTCAAGGCACACCAGGTGGTCAACTTGAATGTGCCTGTGTTGATGGCACTACTCCTATTCCAGATACTTGTTCCACGTCATTCTTGGAACATCTCCTGTCTGGTTTCCATTAGGTTTACGGGAACCTAGACTACCCTGCAAAAGAGTGTTACCTTATCTTAGGAACCCAATATGTATTGGGTCCTTGGTTCTTATTAGCATAAAAACTCGAATGCCTTCCCTCAGAAATACTGTCAGGAAGACTACCTCTGCCCAGAGGAGGTGGATATGCCCTTTCCCTTGTCATAGAGGGGCTGTGCCAACAATCTATGGCAAAGTGACCCACCTTGCCACAACACCAACACGTGTGAATGTTGTATCGCCGTTTCTGACCTGATCCGGTGACTGAGGTAGTCATGGTCCTAGGTCTAAACGGGATAGAGCCGGATCTGCTCACAAAATTGCCTCTTCCACCATGACACTTGGAAGGGTGGAAGGAATGCATGTAGCGAGCGTCATGAGGCCTGGGAGGTGGTTCCTTCCTTTCAGTCAGCACCCTTCCAGAGGCCCCATGAGCACTAACTATATGACTTCTAACCCCCCCTTTCCTGTGTCCTAGGGCGATGAGAAGCGCAGTGAAAGCTGATACCAGCAGGTTCATGCTGAGTTGGGGCTGTGGCCGAGAATACAAAGGGTTCAGACTGAGCCTTAGGTATTCTCTCAAGGGTGGCCATGATAGCCCTTGCACTATGGGAGTCTCCACATGAGGGCTGATCACCCTTGCAGTGACCACGGTTGTTCCTGTGATCATACCTGAAGGCATGATGAGTACCCTCCCTGCCTAGGGTGGGGGGTCTGAATACCATTTCCCCATTTCTCCATGAATTGATAATTCGGGAGATCCACCCATTTTCTTCCTTTCTTTTGATAGCATCAATCTTGGAAAAGTTGGATACTATCCTCTTCTCATTTTCTAGACTACTCTCTAGATCTGAGATTTTAGAGTCCTTAACCCTATTGGATGCCAATTGGAGCTCCAACAAGATCTTCAGTCGAGCAATCTCTTGAGCTTACTCATCAATAAGTAGGTTGATTTTCTAAAGGGCTCTCTTCAGAGAATCAGGATTTTCTGAAGGGCAGCCATCCGAACTATTCCTGTCTTCAGGAACTTCAAGAGAAGAGGGGCAAGATGAAGAAGTTACCAGCTCTTCAGAGTTACTGTTAAAATCGCTAGAGACCGTTGAGTCAGCTTCATCAGAACTGCTTTCCTCAATTTCTTCTTCAGTCTCTGACAAGGACACTGAAGCCCTGATGTTGACAGATTGGTCCTTGCCTTCATCTTCAAAGGCGAGGACTCCCACATAGGCTTCATCCTCTTGCTGACAGCAGATCCCAGCTTTCTCTGACCCCTCCATGAGATCTGAGATGGTTACCCACATTAACTTGGCCGTCCTACACTTTTCCAGTCTAGATCGAGAAGGTCCAGACCAGACATCCATGATGATCTGACGAATCATCTTGTCCAGATTGAATAATGAGAGTTCAGTCTCCGACATCTCAGTAATACACTTGGGGATTTGGATATCCTTTCCAGAGCCAGAGGTCTTTATTGGAATGAATGGACCCTCTTCCAAGATGAGAGATGCTCGAGGATCGATAGCCTCCAAGTGAAATGACACTCTCATCTTCCAGACAGGATAATACTCCTTTGTGCACGTGGGGAGTCTTAGTGGAGAGATCTCATAATCCAGCTCCATGTTTTTGACACTTGTGGCAGGATTCTACTCAAGGTGTGAACCTTTTTGATGAGTAACCTCTCTCTGATACCACTTGAAAGTCCACCTAGTGCCAACTAGCTTCACCTATGGGGGGGGGGGAATAGGTGTCTTGTAGCATTTTTGCGGAATTAAAAACTGTACCTGTACAAATAAATCAAACAACACAGCACAGAAAAGACTCAAACAATTTATAGTGGTTCCCCGATTTGGGTACGTCCACTTTCCCCCTTGGACCTATCTCCCAACCAGGGACGACTCGGTCACTTCACCAACAGGATTGAAATCATATCCTTGCACTAACGGAAGGAACCCTTCCACACGTAGGAGTCACCACTCCCACACCACGGGTTGCACCCAACCCTTACAACTAGGAACCAATCGTTCCTTTACAATGAAATTGAAAATAGAATGTATTAAAAATACAAACAACTTATGGAGGCTAAGGTGTCCCTCTTTGTTTGACGACGTGTTCTTGAAGTCAATGAAGAGTCTACAACCCTAGATCTCTCTTGGAGAGAATCTCCCCGAAACCGGCGGCGGCAAAGGGCAGCGGCTTAGCTCTCAGGATTGGCGGCGGCAACGGAGTGCTGCGGCGATGCAATGGAGATTCAACCTTCATAGCAAAGGTAGCAAGGTCTTCAAACGGTCACACTAGGATCGATCGTCTCGATCGATTCGGAAGGGGATGGTTTTCCCGATCAACGAATCAAGAGACAAAAGATCTATGGTTAGACACGTGAGATGCTGTGCTAGGCTAAGCTTCTGTCGCCGGAGATCTGGAAGAAACCTTGATCAGCAGCGGCGACTAACTGCACGAGCGGCGACGACGGCGGCGGAGCAAGATGCGCGAGGTAGGTCACGTCGGCGGCTCGGCTTTCTTCGTTTTTCTGTCCGTCTCTTTTACTGTTCAAAATTACAGATGTATTTATACATTAGGTCATCAAGATAACCGTTGTGGGCCCCACCAAGAAGAAGCCCTAAGTCCGGTTCGAAATAACCCAGTTAACTTGGACCGGTCCAGAGAATAGGCGAAATTTGCCTAAGTCAAATTCGGCGAGAATCGTAGGTGATTCTCGCCGAATCGGCGAGAATCAACTACGATTCTCGCCGAATTCTTCTTAACAGAATTCAATCTCCACTGATAATACAAGCCGGTGAGAATCGGCGAGAATCACAATTGATTCTCGCCGAATCGTCGAGAATGCAGAGTCATTCTCGACGAATCTGCGAGAATCACTTCGTGATTCTCGACGATTCTGCCTTAGAAGAATTCAAGGCGGCTTCGAGACAACTGGCAGGATTCAATGGGAATCAGTTCATTATTCTCGATGATTCGGCGTCGAATCGGCGAGAATCACTTAGTGATTCTCGTCGATTTGTACTTCGACGATTTTCTTCTTTCTTCCCGTGAGCTGGTATTTGGCCCATCCTTGCTCCTTATCTGCTATTGATCTTTATTAACCCTTTGCTTGAAAGTAAGTACACTCCAATAGAGAGAGTACACGTAAGCCAACACACTGATCTGCCCAACGAGGGATTACGTTGCACAGACCCGTGTATATTGACCTACTGCACCCTGACATTGGTGCGTACTTAGCGAGGAATAGCTGCAAGCATAACTTGAAAGGTTTCATCAAATACAATGTGAATTCATCTTAGCTCGACCCGAGGCTTCCTCAAATCCAGGTAATTGTGGATACAATACCCAACACTACCTTGCTCAACTAAAGGTAAAAGCTTATTTAGAAGCATCATCTTAAACCATTCCCACGAACATCCACCGATGAGGATCTCCTTCTACCTGATCCACTAGCCTTTAGCAAGGCCCTTCAACTGGTAAGAAACTACCATGACCTTCTGGTATGTTGAAATTCCTGAATAGGAGAATGTCTCCTCTATCGAAATGATCCCATCAGAGAAATCTTGAAATGGAATATTCAATGGTTGTCAAAATCTGATAAAGGAATGATTTAGAAATCTGGGAAATATTATCTAATGAATGAGAATAATTCCCCTTGTTGGCCATCCCAGACTTCATATATCAAATCCTATGAATTAATTTAATTTAATTCTTATGCTTGAACCACGCCTAAAATCACGGACATAGTTGTTGTGCCACGTATCAGGCTAGAGTAAATGGTTCATGGTGACCATGATATGGTGCCATGAACAGAGTCAATTTGCCCACATGAAGTATGTATGGTCACCTTAAAATATATAGAGGTTATATAAGGAAACTCCTGGCACTTATCCATTTATGTCCATGGAACATTTTGTCACTATACAGACAAAACAACCAAATCTTAGACATGTCCCTATCAGTGGGAAAAGTCACGTAGGATAAAAGGAATTTGAGGCAGAAACATAATTTTTTTAAGAAAAAAATTCGATTGGATCGACATTATGGCTAAGTAAAAGTTCAACTGCATTGACTTAATGTCTAAGTAAAAGTTTTACTATATCGACTTCATGGCTAAGTAGAATGAGAAACCAGAAGGAGCATTCAATATCATTTAGAAGGAAAGAATACATCCTATTTTTGTAGGGAATAATTTATTTCATAAGATGAAGGCAAATCCACAAAATTGAAAAGAATAAAAAGATGGAATTTGAAGACTGCGAGCTACCGCCACGCGGTAGCTCCCAGCACAGCTTTCTTAATTTAAAATAGCCCGAAATTATGTTTCAGAAAATGGTTTTTCACAAAATTTGAAAGGGGAGTTCTCCCTAGCCATCTGAAGGGAAGGAAGAGGTCTTACCAACTCATTGAAGACGAGAGTTCTTCACAGGAGATCCAAAAGAATTCTTGTGTAATGATTGAAGGCTATCAACATGATGATCAAGAAGCCTTTTTCCTAATATTCATATGGAGGATTCTTGCTACAAAAACTCCCATCAAGCGCACACCTTTATGGATCTGAAGGACATGGAAGAGGAATACTTTCAATCCACAAAGATCAAACCTTTGCAAGTGAATCAACATCAACATCAAGTGTTCTAGTTAGAGGGGTTTATTTTCTTATTCTTATATTTTCTTTAACCTTTTTGTATTCTATGCGGTGCAATCATCGGGTATGGATGTTGAATTCTTGTGAGGAGTTCGTGAGAAATAATCCTTGGAGGTTGCCAAATTTTTGGGAGGAATTTGTGGGAAATCATCCTAAGATGACACTTGATTTGGTAGATCTAGCGGGCTCTAAGACCCTTTTTGGGAGGAATGTGAGGAGTCGGCTCGTCAATCTTCTTGGGAAAAAGAGAGAGGGCTAACCGGTCCTTGTTAAGGTCAGTATAAAAACCAATAAAGATTTGTTTGATTCATCGCCTCCGATCTCCGACATCATAGAGATCCAGCTGTATTGTTGTTAAACTTTGTTCTTGTTTTGAATAAAGTTATGTTTCTTTTATTTCATCTCATATTCGTGGTTACATGTTGCTAGGGTTCTAAGGGGTGTGTGGAAATTCAAAAAAAAAAGTTTCACAGGGAAAAGTGGTTCTGTGACTTACCATCGCGTGGTAGTAGACTTTCACTCCACGATGGCTTCCACTATTGAACTTGTGTTTTTTATGACCTATCGCCCCGCAGTAGTGGCCTACCGCCCCATGGTAGCTTCCAGAACAAGTTGGCCTACTGAAATTCTTTTAATTTTGAATTTTAATTCAAATCGTATTGCCCACAAGATCCAGCAAGTGGTATCAAAGCAAGGTTATTCTAAAATGGTTTCACCATTAAGAATAATGGCCAACCTTGATCTCGAATCGACTAGTGGGAAAGAAATTTTACACACTGATAAATCACTTGCATCATCTTTGTTTATAGGTGTGAATTATAACGTGTGGAGAATACTAATTAGAAAATTTCTTATGTTATTAGATATAGAAGTTTGGAACTTGACTAGTATCAAGCCCCCAAATAATTTAAATAAGCATAAATGATATTTAAATATCAAAGCTATGAATAGTCTGTTTTGTGGGCATGGTCATGAAATTTTCAAGCTAATCTACACGCTTCTGCTGCCTATGATATATAGAAATTTCTTGAGATTAGTTACAGTGTTCCTTCCACAGACAATGAATCTGAGAAATTTCTCATGGATCCAAGTGAAGAATCAACTGAAAATTTACTCTTGGAGGAGGGCACTACAAACACATCAAGTGGAAGGGAAGATGAAAATATATCTTTGGTGGAGGAAAGCCAAGATGAAGGTGATAAAGGAACAATGTGTTCAAATCATGTCTCGTCTAAGAGCGCTGTAAGAAAATCAAATTTCATTCTTCTTTGTAATCCTATTTGTACATGGCCTATGCTAGATGTGGCTAAACATATAATTAATAAATTGTTGGGTACATTGGAAAATGTGTACCTGATTTGAAGAAGCCCAACTTAGCTCAATGATATACATCAAGGTGTATTTGATGTTGTTTTGAGTTGACATGTGCAGGTGAAGAAGTATTAAAGAATGCAGAAAAATATTCTAAGTCCACATGTCGACACCTGAAGAAATTGTGTCGACACTTCAGAATATCAGTGTCGACACAGAGAAAGATGGTCGACCACATTTATGTCGACACTGGGAAGCAGTGTCGACACATGAAGAAAATCGTCGACCTCAGCGCTGGGAAGCAGTGTCGACACAGAAGAAGATAGTCGACCAGAGAAAGATAGTCGACTAGTGAAAGATAGTCAACCAGAGAAAGATTGTCGACACAGAAGAAGATAGTCGACCAGAGAAAGATTGTCGACACAGAAGAAGATAGTCGACCAGAGAAAGATAGTCGACTCACAGAAGAAGATAGTCGACCTCTACTGTGTCGACACTGGGTGGATGTGTCGACACCTTGAGATTGAGTCGACACATATTGGCAGAAGTCGACTATGCTTGTGTCGACACCAGAAGACTGAGTCGACACATTTTGGCAGAATTGAAGATTGATGTGTCGACACCTGAAGGCTGTGTCGACACATACTGAGTTCTGAATCTACAACAACTGTGTCGACACACAGGACTTGTGTCGATACACTGCAGAGTCTAGACCAAGTTATTTTCTAAAGAAGCTATGTCGACTTAAAGGCAACTTAGTCGACATAATCAAAGACTGTGTCAACACCAAAGTCACTTGTGTCGACACAGGTAGACAGATTGGTCTCGACACTTTCTAACAGACTGTCTCTACATTTTGCTGTCCAAGGCTAAGGTACAGGAACTGTTTGAAGACTTGACAGCTGTGGGTTACCACCGTTTAACTGAAGCTGTCAGACCTGTCAGAAATCAGTTAGAAACCGGATCAGCCGGTTACCATGAAGAAAGTCTATAAATAAACATATTCAGAAGGAAATAATGAGCTAAGAAAAATAACAGAAGAATAACTAAGAAGAAGACACAAAAGGATTACGATCCTATTAAAGTTTCAATTCAAGAAAGTGCTAAGCTCTAAAGAGGATCTTCATCAGAAGATCTAAGAAGAAGAAGTCTGAAGTATCAGAAAAGGTGTTGGATAGAGAGGGATCCAGTCATCTTGAAGAAGAAGAAGGAAGCCATCAGTGGTTTCTCAAGAAGCTGTTTGGAAATCAACTCAGCTAAGTTTAGATTCAAGAAGCTTTGAAGAAAGCTCAGATTCAGTTGATTTCATCAGCTGATCAAGAAGTGTCTTGTCCTCTTCTCTCTCAACAAAGGCAAGACATTAAAATATCTTTTCTAAATTTCTGTAGGATCTGTTTACACAGATCTGAATTGTAAGCCTGTGTTATAAAGGCTGAGTGTAGGAGAGGTGATCTCTGAGTGGTAGGGCTATTTGCCTGAGTGTAGGAGAAGGTTCTTCTCTGAGAGGTAGGCCTTGGGGCAAGGCTGAGGTAGGGCTGTTGAGCCTGAGTTATAAGAACCTATCCAGGTTCTGAGCTGTAAGATCTGAGGATCTGAGAATAGTGGAAGTTTGGCCGAATCTAGCATACTGCTAGATAGGTGAAGGGGGAAAGTGGATGTACCCAGACCTTGGGGAACCACTATAAAACATTGTGCAATCTGTGATGCTTAGTTGTCTGTGAATGCTGTGCTAGTTGTTTTATTTTGTAATTGAATTCTGCCTAGAAGTATAAACAAGAAATTAGAACCTATTCACCCCCCCCCCTCTAGGTGTTTAGGTTATCTTTAAAGTAAAACTAATAAGTGGTATCAGAGGGAGGTTCCTCAGAAAGGACTTAACAGTCTGAGGTAGATCTGAAAGGAAGAATCAAGATTCAAAAAGATGGGTTCTGGTGAGAATCATAAGGAGCTAGGGTCTATGAAATTACC
Source organism: Platanthera zijinensis (assembly GCA_039513925.1). Taxonomy (NCBI): domain Eukaryota; kingdom Viridiplantae; phylum Streptophyta; class Magnoliopsida; order Asparagales; family Orchidaceae; genus Platanthera; species Platanthera zijinensis. Next base: position 47,752,481 of record CM077079.1, on the reverse strand, counting down.
CATATGCAAGAAAGAAATTTTTGGAATTTGGAAAAAAAGAGTCAGATTGTTTATGGAGGCATCTGACCCAAGGATTTACATCACAGTACAGGAAGGCTCCTTCATACCAATGAAGGTATCAGTTCTTGATGCAAATATCCAAACTCCAAAGAGTTATTCAGAAATGACCAAGGATGAAATCATCTTGGCAACCATGGATAAAAGAGCTCAGAACATTATTGTTAGTGCCATAGATGATTCAACATTTCAGAATCTGATTCACTGCAAGACCTCCAAAGAGATGTGGGACACATTGATTGTCTACATGGAGGGATCTGAAGAAGTAAGGCAGGACAGGAAATCTATGCTCAATCAGGAGTATGAAAGTTTTAGACAAGGAAAATCTGATAGCATAACTGAGTGCTACAAGAAATTCTATAGAATTGTGAATGAGCTTATGTCCTATGGAAGAGTCTTCAGTACTTATGAACTGAATGACAAATTCTTGAGATCCTTAACAAAGGATTGGGACACAAAGATCTGTGCCATAAGAGAAGTGGCTAAATTGGCAGAGATATCTCCTCCCACCTTGTTGGGAAAGTTGCTATCCTATGAAATGCAACTTATGGTGAGGAAGGAGGAGGAAAAGAATTCAAGAGGAGAGCATAGAGAAAAGACTGTGGCATTCAATGCAGAAGCCACTAGAAAGAATAGGAGGAAATCACCATCTCCTCCTAAGGAAGTTGCAGAAGATAGTTCTGAAAATTCAGATAAGGGTTCAGAAAGCTGTGATTCAGATGCAGACTTTGCTGCATTCACAAGGCAATTCCAGAGGTTCTTGAAAAAGAAGCAATGGAAGTCTAGGCCTTCCACATCATAGCAAGTTGATGACTATTATCAGAAGAAAAGGTCATCAAGGAAAGAGAAGAGCAGATTAAAGCCCAGCAAAGCCACTACTTCAAAGATTGTCTGCTATTGTTGCAATAGGCCTGGACATGTAGTGGCTGACTGCCCTGATAAGAGAAAGGAGTCTTCAGACAAGAAGAAGACTCATCAGAAAGGCAAGAAGGAGAAATCCTTTGTTGCAAAGAAAGATAGGATTCTAACAGACCAGTCAACTTCAGAGTCAAAATCTGAAGCTGAAGCATATATTGGACTATATGCTGCATCTGAAGAAGAGGAGTTTCTGCAGTTGCTAGACTCCATCAATGAACAAAAGGATCATCAGTGTATGGGGCTAATGGCAGGATCAGAAGAGGACATATGCCAGAATCAGTCTGGTCCTAATAAGGTACAATGTCCTTCTATTACATCTGTTTGTTGTACAAGTGAAGAATCAGCTACATCTGCATCAAGTGATGTAGATGCATCTGAATCTGAAGGAGATGTCTATCAAATGATAGACAAGTATGGGGACTTGTTGCAGGCCCTTAAGAAAAGCAAGAACCTGGTTAAATCCCAGGCTCAGGAAATTGCTGAACTAAGGATTGCTACAACTGAGTTAGAGAAAGTTATTGATCAAAAATTAAATGAAATTGCCAAGCTGAAGAATATAACTATTATTCAGATGGGCACAATTAATTATACTAATGATCAAGTGAAGAGTCTGGAGGCCAGACTTAGAATTGAGAGGGATTTAGTGGCTAGTTACTCTAAGCCAAAATCTGTCTTACCCTTGATAGATGAATTTGTCACAAAAGGGTAAGGCTGGATTAGGATTTAAAGGTAACTCCAGGGCTAGCAGATTCAAGACGAAAGGCAAAGCTCCTGTTCAGCCACTAAATCTTTCAGTCTCCATAAAGTTTAGTAAGGTGGAAGTGCCTTCTAACAAATATGATCATGAAGATATTCAAGATCATATTAAGACTAATGTTTTGAAGAACAAGGGTGTAAATGCAAGCAGGCCTACCTATGGTCATAAACCCAATGGTTTTAAGAAATCAGTGGGTGAAGTTGCTGCAGCACCAGCAATGAACAGAAATTCTTCTGACAAGGATGTATCTAGATATAGATACAATAAGTTTGAATGTTGGTGCTGTGGCAAGAGAGACCATTTTGCACTAAACTGCTGGTATAACCCAAGTGTTATAAAGAACAATAGTCTACCTGTTAGAAGAGGTTATGGTAGCTTTATTAATGCTAACCTGAACCAAGGACCCAAGACTTACTTGGGTTCTAAGGGTAAGTAATTCTGTGTTGCAGGTGAATCCAAGTAACCATGCCCCTATATGGTACTTGGATAGTGGTTGTTCCAGGCACATGACTGGAACAAAGGGGCTGCTGAAGGAGTATTCATCTGTCAAAGATGGACCTAAAGTGATCTTTGGTGGATCTGAAAAAGGAGTCATCAAAGGGTTTGGTAACATTTCTTCTAACCTAATTACTATCACTCAAGTGGCTTATGTAAAAGGTTTGAAACATAATCTAATAAGCATAAGCCAGCTAAGTGATTTAGGATATGACATTTCATTTGTTAAAAATGGATGTCATATCAAAAGGTCAAGTGATCAAAAGATCATATTGACTGGGTATAGGAAGAGAAATGTATATTGTCTTAATTTTGAATGTGAGAATAAGGCTTCTCCCATCTGTCTTGTAGCTAATGACAATGCTTCTCATTGTGTTAAGTGGCACAAGAGATTAGCTCATCTAAACTACAAGACAATTGGCCAACTCTTTGGCAAAGAGTTAGTGAGGAATGGACCTCAAGTTAAGTGTATAAAGGAAGGGATATGCTCAGCTTGTCAAAAGGGCAAGCAGACAAAATCCTCCTTTCAAAGCCTTGAAAACAAGGATTCCGTGAGGTGCTTATGCCTCTTGTATATGGATCTTTTTGGTCCTATGCCAGTTCACAGTCTAGGTAGGAAAGTCTACACTTTTGTGGTTGTAGATGACTATTCAAGATTTACATGGGTGTTCTTTCTGAAACAAAAATCTGAAACCCCAAGTGTATTACTTAATTTTGTAAAGCAAATTCAGAATGAACTAAATAGTACAGTGGTCAAAATAAGAAGTGACCATGGTACTGAGTTTCAATCTGAAAGCATAACAAAATTGTGTAAAGACATTGGGATTTTCCAAGAGTTCTCATCACCTAGAACACCTCAGCAAAATGGAATTGCTGAAAGAAAGAATAGAACATTAATTGAAGCAGGTAGAACTCTGTTGAGTGACACCTCTCTCCCAGAATATTTTTGGGCTGAGGCAGTTAACACTGCTTGTCATGTAATCAATAGGGCTACTATCTCCAAAAGCCACAAAATGACTCCCTATGAGATTGTGAAAGGCAGAAAACCAAATCTATCTTACTTTAGGATCTTTGGTTTCAAGTGTTATATACTTAACAATGGCAAGTCATATTTGACTAAGTTTGCTGCCAAATCCCAGGATGGGATATTTGTTGGTTACAGCACAAATAGTAAGGCCTATAGAGTCTTCAACTTGATTACTCAAGTTGTTGAAGAATCTGTGCATGTTGTGTTTGATGAAACAAGATTAATCAACTGTGAGTTGTCTTGTAGATCAAATGACTCAACAGGTATAAGCAAAAGTATGGACAAGCTCTCCATTACTGAAGTATCAAACGAAGATGGGGCATTGGAAAATGAAGGCTTCTGTCTAGGGGGAGAACAAGACACTATAGAAGCTGATGAAAACTAAGAGATTCAGCTAGATGAAGGAGCTGGAAATGTTCAACCAGAAGGGAATCTTCCTCCAGCTACAAGACATTTAAGAGATCATCCAGCTGATCAGATAATAGGTGATCCAAGACAGGGGGTGCAAACTAGAAGCAGAAATCAAAACTCAGTTCTACATTCAAGTTTCCTGTCACAAATGGAGCCTAAGAAGTTTGAAGAAGCTATCCAAGACCAGCACTGGATTGATGCTATGCAAGAGGAGCTGAATCAATTTAGAAGGTGCAATGTCTGGGAGCTTGTTCCTAAACCAAGAGGCCACAACATAATTGGCACAAAATGGATCTATAGGAACAAGCTAGATGAAAGTGGAATAATAGTAAAGAATAAAGCAAGATTGGTTGCAAAAGGATACAGGCAGGAAGAAGGGATTGACTTTGATCAAACCTTTGCTCCAGTAGCAAGCCTGGAGGCAATCCGAATATTCCTTGCCTATGCAGCCTATCAAGACTTCAAAGTATACCAGATGGATGTGAAGTCAGCATTTCTGAATGGTGATCTTAAAGAAGAAGTATATGTAGAGCAGCCATCAGGTTTTGTAGATCCTCTTAAACCTGATTTTGTTTATAAGCTTGGGAAAGCTCTGTATGGGTTAAAGCAAGCTCCAAGGGCTTGGTATAAAACCTTGTCTACTTTCCTTATTGAGAATAAATTCTCAAGAGGAAAAATTGACAAAACTCTATTCCTCAGGGAATCCAAAGGCAAGATCATCTTAGTTCAAATCTATGTTGATGACATAATCTTTGGATCTACTGAAAACAACCTTTGTAAAAAGTTTGCCAAACTTATGCAAGGGAAGCTTGAGATGAGCAGTATGGGGGAACTGAAGTTCTTCTTGGGACTCCAAGTAAGACAGACTGATGATGGATTGTCCATATCCCAGTCTAAGTTCACCAAAGAATTGATTAAGAAATATGGTATGGAGTCATCCTCCACCATGAGAACTCCTATGGGAACAAGTATGCTTATATGCAAAGATGATGCAGGTAAACCTGTTGATGAGTCTTTGTATAGAGGAATAGTTGGCTCACTACTATATCTCACTGCTAGTAGACCAGATATTATGTATGCTACATGTGTCTGTGCTAGGTACCAAGCCTGCCCTAAAGAATCTCATTATACTATAGTCAAAAGGATTCTAAGATATCTTAAGCGCACACCTAATCTAGGTCTTTGGTACCCTAGGAATAGAGATTTTCAACTAACAGGCTATTTAGATGCAGATTTTGCAGGATGTAGAGAAGATAGAAAGAGTACTACAGGTACTTGTCAATTCCTGGGAGGAAGACTAATATCATGGAGTAGTAAGAAGCAGACTAGTGTGGCAATTTCCACAGCTGAGTCTTAGTATGTTGCTGCTGGAAGCTGCTGTGCACAGCTATTATGGATGCAGCATCAGCTTAGGGATTATGGTATTCAAGTAAGTAGAACACCTCTTTTGTGTGATTCTAAGAGTGCAATTTCTATTGCTAATAATCCTGTTTATCATAGTAGAACTAAGCATATAGAAATAAAATACCATTTTCTTAGAGAACATGTAGAAAAGGAAGACATTTCATTGGAATTTGTGAAAACAGATTATCAAATAGCAGATGTGTTTACTAAGCCCCTAGATGAGACCAAATTCAATAAATTCAAAATTGAGTTAGGTATGTTAACCATTGATTAGTGTAATCACAATATCATCAACAATGAAGTTGAAGTGGTAACAAGACATTCAAGTGATATAAAGACACATTGAAGTAGTATCAAGAACTCTGTAGTACTTATAAGTTGTGATGAACAAACAGAAATTGGCTAAGTAAGATGGTGTCGACATATTCAGTAATACTGTGTCGACCCAGGGTAGTAATGTCGACAAGTCAGAGATATTGTGTTGACACAGAAAATATGTGTCGACACTTAAGAATCTTATTGTCGACTTATCCAGGAATGTAGTGTCGACTTCACCAGGATAGTGGTGTCGACACTTACAGATTTTGTGTCGACACTTCTACTAAGAGTCGACACAGAATTTCTGATGCTCTACTATATATCTCTGGTGTTGACATAACTGCAAATTGGTGTCGACACATAATAGACGGACTTGATGTCGAGACAATAGAAGCTTGTGTCGACACATTCCATCTGTGTTGACACTTATAGTCTGGTTTTGGCGTCTTTTGATCTTCTTTAAACAGAAGGTATAAATAGGTCAAAAACTCATTCTGTCGACACACTTACAAGGTTTTCGAAACCCTGTGTCGACATTCTCTCTCTCTCTCTTTCTCTCATCTTTCAAGCTTTCTCGACTGATCAATGGCGCCAAAGATTGAAGATAATGTGAATGAAGGATATGAGTTGGTGCGCCAGGCCTTTGCTGCTGCCCCTCCAGATGTTCTCGGGGTTATTTCTCTACTCTCCGACTCAGGATTAGAATTTCTGGTCTCCGAACCATCTAAGATATAGAAGAAAGAGGTGCATGAGTTCTATACTTCTGCATCTGTAGTCTCTGAAAGTCATGAGATAAAATCAACAGTTCATGGGTCACCAGTAGAAATTACACCAAGTAAGTTAAGAATAATTCTACACTTACCTATAATAGAGAATGAAGAGGATGTCCCTGCTTCTAAATCAAGGGAAGCTCTTCAATGGTGTGGATTAGATTCCACCATGAAGATTGGAGCTGCTTTCAATAGGAAAGGAATGAATCAACAGGGCAAGTTTCTGTCTGAGGTGGTTGGAAAGGTTATTCTGTGCAAGCCAGGTGGACATGATAGGATTTCCGCCTATATGTTCAGCCTAATGACCAGGATTGTGTTTACAATTCCAACGGATTGGTCAACTGTAATTTTTGAAAAGATTAAAGAAGGAATCAAGAAGCCAAATCTGGCTAGAATAATGAGTATATACCTAAGTAAGGAGATTCCTGATGTTATGCAACAACAATCTGGAACAAAAATTAATCACATGAGAAGGATGGACATGAGATTGTTCTCCAGATGGGATAGGGTGCTGACCAAAGAGATGCCTGAAGTGGAAAGGCAGGATTCACCTGAGAAATCCCCAGGTCATGCTACCGGTACTGAGCACCCACAAGAAGAACAAGTAAGACAAGAGGTTGAAGATCAGCCTGCTTCTACACAAGTTCAGGATGCCACAATCCCTGCCATTCAAGAAGAAGAAGTAAGAATACCAGCTCAGCAAGTTTATTCACCTACACAGACTGTATCTACTCATGACTAGGTACAGGTGCAGGGGAGCTGGTGTATTTTCTTACAAAAGACATTTCTAATATTCCTATTTCTGCACAGGTCCAGGGAAAGCAAGTGTCCTCACCTGCCTAGGACATCACCAATACTGAACAAGTTGGGGGAGAAGCTGTCTGAGCAAGTGCAAGACAATGCTCAAATTGATATAACTCAAAATTTGAATACTACAGATGTTCCAGCCCAGAAGGAATATACTCTAGAAGAGTTATTTCCAGATAATGAAATAATTACTGATAGAATGGAAGTGGAGCAAGAAATTGAGGGGGAGCTGGTGCATGTGGAGACTGTACAACATGGCACTGAAGAAAGAGTTCAAATTGATAGTACATCTGCTTCTGAGAATGAAGAAGCCAGGGTGGCTAAGAAGAGAAAACTTATGGTCTTCCAGAGAAGGAGCAAGAGCTATAAGCAGGCTCTACAGTCTACATCACATCACACTCCTTCTGACTTTGATTATAACAAGTTTTTGATCGATTTACAAGTGAAATTGGATGAACACAGAGTGGCTATTGAAAAATATGTTGATGAAAACAACAAGTCCCTACAATTTGACTTAGCTCAAGATATAAAATCTATTAGGTTTGAGGTCAATATGCATAAGAAGGAGATGACAGATTGCTTCCATAAGGGAGGCAATGCTGTGGTATATTTGGCAAAACAACAGCAGTCTATCATCCCTAAGGTGGATGATATTGCTTTAAAGCAAAGCTATGTCTTGGAAAATCAGCTAAGGATGAATGACAATTTAACTGAATCTCATCATGAGATCATTGAGGAATTGAAAAAGATTGTTCCAGGCCTGCCTGCAGCTAGAGCAAAGGAAATGGAAGAATTTGATAAGAACTTTCAAGCTGCTATTGATTCTGTTAAAACTGCTATCACAACCTCTCAAAAGGAAATATCTGACAAGCTTCAAAAGTTAAAACCATTTTTTAAAGAGGGTGTGAATTATCTAGATGGTCAAATCAGATTTCAGAAGGAAGATCTAAGAGATCATGTTACTAGAGAAGCCATAAAGGGGGAGAGGATGTTAGTTCATGCAGGCTCAGAGCACACCAAATGGGTGACTAATAGTATTCGAGCCACATTGGGATATCCACCTTTGTGTGATGATGCTATGGTGGCTGAGTCCGGAATACAAATAAGTCTACTTGAATGCAATCAACCTGAGGTTGCCCAAGTCATTTACCCTCCTCCAGATTATGATATGATTGATCAGCAAGTTCAAGGAATGTATAGTCCTCCAAAGGAGGTTACCAATGTTGTTATTGGGAAGGTTGATAAGCCTGAGGCTACTTTGAAAGACCAGCAAGATGCTCTACTATCTAAGAAAAGATTTAGAGAGCAGGCTGAACTTAAGCCAGACTTTGAGCAGTGGAGTCCTACTTCCAGAAATATTATACTCACTGCATGGAAGGATGTCAAAGACCAAGTGCAGGAAAGAGGCAAGTGGTACAATGAGATGGAATGGCAGAAGTATGAAGCCAGGCAAGAGGCCATAGTACAGTTTAGAAGAATAGCCAAGCTGGGTAGGCTGCCTCCAAATGCTCAGGAGCCGAGCAAGTACTTTCCAATGCCCTTTCATTATTTTGAAAGGCAAAGGCTCAAGGAAGAAGCAAAGAAGAAGGCTGATCTAAAAGGCAAGAAGACAGCTGAAGATTCTGAAGCTCCTGTGAAGGCTCAAATTCTATCTGGCAAAGGGATTGTCATAAAAGAGCCTGATCAGTCTTAATTTTTAGTTCTTTCAAAGTATTTTGTAATGTTTTGATTAAATCATTAGATGTAAATCTCTGTATTCAAACATTATCAAGTTATAAACAAAATGTTGTTTGGTATCATATAATGTTCATTCTGTGATGGATGGTTTTTATTTTGTTTATACTAAGTATTCATGTTATGTAATATATCATCAGTTTATACTTTTTATAAATGGTGTATATCATTGGCTATAAGGTTATGACTTCTCCAAATAGGGGGAGATTGTTGGGTACATTGGAAAATGTGTACCTGATTTGAAGAAGCCCAACTTAGCTCAATGATATACATCAAGGTGTATTTGATGTTGTTTTGAGTTGACATGTGCAGGTGAAGAAGTATTAAAGAATGCAGAAAAATATTCTAAGTCCACATGTCGACACCTGAAGAAATTGTGTTGACACTTCAGAATATCAGTGTCGACACAGAGAAAGATGGTCGACCACATTTATGTCGACACTGGGAAGCAGTGTCGACACATGAAGAAAATTGTCGACCTCAGCGCTAGGAAGCAGTGTCGACACAGAAGAAGATAGTCGACCAGAGAAAGATAGTCGACTAGTGAAAGATAGTCGACCAGAGAAAGATTGTCGACACAGAAGAAGATAGTCGACCAGAGAAAGATTGTCGACACAGAAGAAGATAGTCGACCAGAGAAAGATAGTCGACTCACAGAAGAAGATAGTCGACCTCTACTGTGTCGACACTGGGTGGATGTGTCGACACCTTGAGATTGAGTCGACACATATTGGCAGAAGTCGACTATGCTTGTGTCGACACCAGAAGACTGAGTCGACACATTTTGGCAGAATTGAAGATTGATGTGTCGACACCTGAAGGCTGTGTCGACACATACTGAGTTCTGAATCTACAACAACTGTGTCGACACACAGGACTTGTGTCGACACACTGCAGAGTCTAGACCAAGTTATTTTCTAAAGAAGCTATGTCGACTTAAAGGCAACTTAGTCGACATCATCAAAGACTGTGTCAACACCAAAGTCACTTGTGTCGACACAGGTAGACAGATTGGTCTCGACACTTTCTAACAGACTGTCTCTACATTTTGCTGTCCAAGGCTAAGGTACAGGAACTGTTTGAAGACTTGACAGCTGTGGGTTACCACCGTTTAACTGAAGCTGTCAGACCTGTCAGAAATCAGTTAGAAACCGGATCAGCCGGTTACCATGAAGAAAGTCTATAAATAGACATATTCAGAAGGAAATAATGAGCAAAGAAAAATAACAGAAGAATAACTAAGAAGAAGAAACAAAAGGATAACGATCCTATTAAAGTTTCAATTCAAGAAAGTGCTAAGCTCTAAAGAAGATCTTCATCAGAAGATCTAAGAAGAAGAAGTCTGAAGTATTAGAAAAGGTGTTGGATAGAGAGGGATCCAGTCATCTTGAAGAAGAAGAAGAAAGCCATCAGTGGTTTCTCAAGAAGCTGTTTGGAAATCAACTCAGCTAAGTTCAGATTCAAGAAGCTTTGAAGAAAGCTCAGATTCAGTTGATTTCATCAGCTGATCAAGAAGTGTCTTGTCCTCTTCTCTCTCAACAAAGGCAAGACATTAAAATATCTTTTCTAAATTTTTGTAGGATCTGTTTACACAGATCTGAATTGTAAGCCTGTGTTATAAAGGCTGAGTGTAGGAGAGGTGATCTCTGAGTGGTAGGGCTATTTGCCTGAGTGTAGGAGAAGGTTCTTCTCTGAGAGGTAGGCCTTGGGGCAAGGCTGAGGTAGGGCTGTTGAGCCTGAGTTGTAAGAACCTATCCAAGTTCTGAGCTGTAGGATCTGAGGATCTGAGAATAGTGGAAGTTTGGCCGAATCTAGCATACTGCTAGATAGGTGAAGGGGGAAAGTGGATGTACCCAGACCTTGGGGAACCACTATAAAACATTGTGCAATCTGTGATGCTTAGTTGTCTGTGAATGCTGTGCTAGTTGTTTTATTTTGTAATTGAATTCTACCTAGAAGTATAAACAAGAAATTAGAACCTATTCACCCCCCTCTAGGTATTTAAGTTATCTTGAAAGTAAAACTAACAGAAATTAAAAAATATTTATTCAGAATTGTGTTTAGAAAATAAATTTTAAAAGCATAACTAAATGTAAAACCAAAGTATGATGTATCCCGTTCTTCCTCTAGCTCTATTGTAGAAAATATTGTACCGTGTTTCGATTGCAAAGAATTTAAAGATAAATTCATATTTTTTCAAAAAAGCTAAATATTTCTAAAGAGTCTAATAAAAATTTGATTAATGAAAATTTTGCTTTGTCTGGTAAACTAGAATCATTAAAATTATTTATTCAAAAAATTTAAAGTAATAAATAATCTTTTATCTCTAGTTTATCTTCAAAACTTTATGAGACTCTTACTAGTATGTAAAATAATATTAAACATACACATAGTAGATTATTTAATTTAAAAAACAAGATAAATCCTAATCCCTATTTTTCCTCTCCCAATATAAGTTTAAATGTTCACAAATTTTCTAAAAAAAAAATTGAAAATCATTATGGAAATTCGAAATATAAGAATATTAAACATCCAAAGTATGAATGGAGGCCCAAAGTTGAAGTTGTTGGGTACATTGGTAATTATACCAGATTTGGAGAAGGCTCAATTAAATCAATGACATACATCATCTTGTATTTGATGTTTGTTTAAGTTTATTTGGGCAAGCTAAGTTATGCAGAAATTGGTCTAAGTATAAAAGCGTCGAGACACTCAGTCAGTGTCGACACTTGTGAAGAAGCTATGTCAAGAGAAAGAGTAAAGCTGTGTCGACACAAAGAAGTTCAGTCTACACCAGCTGTGTCGACACACAGGACTTGTGTCGACACACAGGACTTGTGTCGACACACAGATATCAGACAACACAAGCTGTGTCGACTTAAATAATCACAGTCGACATCCTGAATGCTGAGTCAAAGATCAACTATGTCGATACTAAGGACTAGTGTCGACACACTATGACTAGTAGTGCTGAGGATAAGCTGAAGCTGATATGTCAACACATAGGACTTGGGTTGACAACTGTTTTGAAGAAAAGCTGTGTCGACAATAAGGAAGTTGTGTCGACACATTCTACATTATCTGTGTCGAGACTATGAAGAAAATCTTTGTCGACAGATATTGAAGTCTGTCGACTACATCAAGGCAATGCGTCGACATCCTGATAGCTGTGTCGACACATTCATAATCTGGGTCGACATATTTTGATTTCAGTGTCAACACATTGTGAAGAAGATCTGTCTCGGCACTGTCTGCTGTTTTGAAGACCAAGTTGCCGATTTCAAAATCTAAGAAGTGACAACTGGCATAACCATCAAAGTTATCAGATGTCAGTTAACTACCGGTTCAGTCGGTTACCTCTGATGTGTTTCTATAAATAGAACAGTGTTATCAAAGAAGACAATAACACACAGATCTTATACAACACAATAACACAGAGATGATGAGAAATCTTGGGAGATCAGTAAGAATTACAGAATCATTTCTGTAATAAGAAGAAGGAGAAGAAGGAAGCTGATTTAAGATCACCTTCATCTGCTCAAGAGAGATTCAACCTAGTTCTCTATTTTAAAAAAGCTTTGAAGAAGCTAAGTAAGGTTGAATCAGATCCAAAGCTGCAAGGATCAGAAGAAGACCAATCTCTCAAGATTTGGTCAAGAACTCTTTACCCAATTTTTCTCTCTCTCTTCGTGTAAAGAAATTCTTAAAACATTGTAATCACAACTGTAGGATCTATATAAATCTGAGTGTAGGAAAATCTATCTTTCTGAGTGGTAAGCCTGTAATTATAAGGGCTGAGGTAGGGCATGTTGCCTGAGGTAGGAGTTGGAAAACTCTGAGGTATGGTTCTTTGGAAGAATCTAAGTAGTAGGATCTGGAAGGATCTGAGCAGTAAGACTTGAAGAAGTCTTAGTTGTAGGAACCTGGAAGGGTTCTGAGAGGTAAGATCTGTGGATCTGAGAAAAGTGGAAGTTGGTTCGAATCTAGTTCATTGCTAGATAGGCAAAGGGGGAAAGTAGATGTACTTAAATATTGGAGAACCACTATAAATTTGTGTTTGTTTGTGCTATGTTTGCTTACTCTGAATGTTTGTGATGCTTGTATAGTTGGATAACTAGATTTAATATTTAGAAAACCTAAAACTGCCTATTATAAAGAACTGAACCTATTCACCCCCCTCTAGGTGGTTAGTTGTTCATTATTGAATTCTTTCAATTGGTATCAGAGGGAGGTTGCTCAAAATTTGACTTAACAGACAGAGCTTATCTCCAAGGCAGTTACAGATATTCAAAATGGGGTAGAGTGAGAATCAGAAAGAGCTTGGTTCAATGAAACTTATTATATGTAGGAAAGAAAATTTTGGTATCTAGAAAGAAAGAGTCGGATTGTTCATGGAGGCATCTGATCCAAGAATTTATATTACAGTTCAAGAAAGTCCCTATATACCTATGAAAACATCAGTTCTTGATGCCAATAAATCCACTCCTAAGAGCTATGAAGAAATGACTAAGGATGAGATCATCTTTGCTACTATGGACAAAAGGGCACAGAACATAATAGTTAGTGCCATCGATGATTCAACTTTTTAGAATCTGGTCCATTGCAAAACATCAAAAGAAATGTTGGACACACTGGTTGTCTATATGGAAGGAACTGAAGAGATTAGAGATGACAGAAAGTCTATGCTCAATCAGGAGTATGAGAGCTTTAGATAGGCCAAGACTGATAGCATTGTAGAATGCTATAAGAAATTCTTTAGGATAGTGAATGAACTAATGACTTATGGAAGGGTATTCAGTATATATGAGCTAAATGACAAATTCCTCAGGTCATTAACCAAAGACTGGGATACTAAGATTTGTGCCATAAGAGAAGTGGCCAGATTAGCTGATTCAACTCCACCAACACTGTTTGGTAAACTATTGTCCTATGAAATGCAGTTAATAACAAGGAAAGAGGAGGAGAAATGCAACAAGTCTTCAATCAAGGATAAGTCTGTGGCTTTCAAAGTTGAGGCCACAAGAAAGGGTAGGAGAAAGTCTCCTTCTCCTCCCAAGAAGGTTGCTCAGACAGGAACTGAAAGCTCAAACACCAGTACATCAGATGGTCACAATTCAGATGAAGACTTTGCTGCTTTCACCAAATAGTTCCAGAGATTTGTAAAGAAAAAGGGCTAGAGAAGCAGGCCATCCACATCTTATTACCCCAAGGATGATTACTAAAAAAGAAAGAAGAAATCCTCTAAAGACGACAGGTATGCCTCAAAAATAGTAAACAAACTTCTTCTAAAATAGTTTGCAATTGCTGCAGCAAATTAGGACATGTCATAGCTGACTGTCCTGTGAAAAGAAAGGAATTAGGAGACAAGAATAAGCACCATAAGGTCAAGAAGGAAAAGTTTTTTGTTGCCCAGAAAGAAAAAAGTTGGACTGATTAATCTTCATCAGAATCAGAAAGAGAAGATGATGTTGAGGCCTATATTGGGCTATATTTTGCAGAAGTAGATTTTGTGGAAATTGAATTCCTAACGATGCTAGATGACATCAATTCAAGGACAGAAGATAGTCATTGCTTTTGTCTGTTGGGATTTGTTGAGGAAGGAGATAGCCAGGATCATTTTGGTCTTAGTAAGGTACATTCCTCACCATCTGAATCTGTATATGTAGTTAGTCCAGAATCAGAAGCATCAACTCAAAAAGGTGATGATGGTTATGAATCTTAGGGAGGCATCAATTAACTGATTGATGATTATGGTGAGCTCCTGAAAGCATTTAAGGAAAGCAGGATCCTAGCCAAAAAGTTGGCAAAAGAGAAAGCTTCTCTGAAATTGGCTGCTTCAATCTCAGCAAAAGTGCTGGATATGAAGATAAAAGAAGTTAGTAAACTGAAGAACATGACTGTTATTCATATGGGTACTATTTCTTTCAAGAATAATCATATCAGGAATCTTGAAAGAAGACTTCAATAGGAGAGGGAATTAGTGGCTAAATTTTCTAAACCTAGTACAGTTTTACCTTTAAAAGATTCCTTCTCCATCCAAAAGGGTAAGAAGGGACTAGATTACAAAGGTAGAACTAGAGTTGCCAAATCTAAAAATAAAGGCAAAGCTTCAATACAGCCACTAGACTCAATTCCCCCTATATCTTTTAAGAAGAATGATCAGCCATCAAATAGGTATGCCCATGAATGCATTTATGGTCACTGTGAGATTGAGAATGGCAAGGGTGTAAGTTACTATATGGAAGCTCACCAGAAAACTCAACTTACCCATTCTGGACAATTTGTGTTTGGTGTCCAACCCTATCACTCAAACAAAAATAAATAGTTCACTTCCAAGGTCTTACAGACCAAAACCAAACAAAGGGGAAAATCTGATAGTAGGACTAATATGGGCATCACTGAAGCAATCAGGAGCATTTACTCTGAAAAGAAGAATGTTGATGTTAATACTCAGGATATCCCAAGTACATCTGCTGTTAGACCAATTCCCAAGAAGGCTTTGACTGATAGACTAGGAAAAGGAACTATTGTACCATCAGATTTAAGAACTAAAGACAGCAATATTGTCAGATCAGTACTTAAGAGGAAGTATAATAAGTATGAGTGCTGGTGTTGCGGTAAGGTGGGTTACTTTTCCATTGACTGTTGGTTCAATGATAGTGTCAAGAGGGATAGTCTACCTGTCAGTAAAGCTGAAGGTAGGCATATGCATTTTCAGTGTAACCAGTGCCTAGGACCCAATAAAAATTGGGGCCCTAAGGGTAGATAGTCTTGTTATATGCAGGTGAGTTCAAGCAGTCATACCCATATATGGTACTTGGATAGTGGTTGTTCCAGGCACATGATTGGAACAAAGAGGATGCTAAAGGACTATACTCCAACTAACAATAGACCCAATTTCATCTTTGGAGGTTTGGAAAGTGGGATTATAAAAGGTTTTGGTAAGATTACAAATGGTCTAGTCACTATCACACAAGTGGCCTATGTGAAAGGTTTGAAACATAATCTGATAAGCATAAGCCAATTATGTGATCTTGGCTATGAAATTTCTTTCCTCAAAGATAAGTGTCAAATAAGAAATTCTAATGACCAAGGGGTCATCTTATTTGACACTAGGAGAGGAAATGTTTATTGTCTAGATTTTGAATGTATGAGAAGATATTTTTTTATTTGTCTAGTTGTAGATCAGAAAGCCACTCACTGTGTACTATGGCACAAGAGGCTAGCTCATCTAAACTACAAGACAATAGGAAAACTCTTCAGTAGTGATCTAGTCAGGAATGGTCCTAAAGTCAAGTGTATCAAGGAGAGTATCTGTTCAGCATGTCAAAAGGGTAAGCAGACTAGATCCTCTTTTAAAAGCCTTGATACCAAAGATTCAGTGAGGTGTCTTAACCTTATGCATATTGATTTGTTTGGTCTTATGCCAGTTCATAGTCTATGTAGGAAAGCCTATACATTGGTATTAGTATATGACTTTTTCAAGTTTGCATGGGTGTTCTTCCTAAGGAAGAAATCTGAAACACCTGATGTTTTCCAGACCTTTATTAAGCAGATATAAAATGAATTTAACATTACAGTGGTCAAAATCAGAAGTGACCATGGGACTGAATTTCAGTCTTAATGCATGACAAAGTTCTGTGAAAGTATTGGGATTCATCAGGAGTTCTCCTCACCTAGAACACCTCAGCAAAATGGTATTGCTGAAAGGAAAAATAGAACTCTAATAGAGGCTGGTAGGACTCTACTAAGTGACACTTCACTTCCAGAATATTTCTGGGCAGAGGTAGTAAACACTGCATGTCATGTCCTAAATAGGGCCTCTATCACTAAAATTAATAAGAAGACTCCCTATGAGATTTTGAAGGGTAGAAAACCAAACCTATCCTATTTTAGGATCTTTGGTAGCAAGTGCTATATACATAACAATGGTAAGTCTCACTTGACTAAGTTTGCTGTCAAGTCCCAAGAGGGAATCTTTGTTGGGTTCAACAATAATATAAGGACATATAGGGTCTATAACTTGACTACACAAGTTGTAGAAGAATCTGTCCATGTAGTTTTTGATGAATCCATGCTTATTAATAATGAGCTTCCTAGCATTTCATCTAGTTTTGCAGGTCTAATGGATAAATTGGAGAAGCTATCCATTAAAGAAGTTAAGACAGTAGAAGAAAATATAGAAGATGATGGATGCTGTCAAGGGGGAGGTCTAGAATAGCAAGCTGATAATATTCCATAAATGGAGGTTGAAGGCACTGAAGAATAGGCTGCTGGACAAAGGATGACTCAAGCAATGAGATATCTAAAAGATCATCAAGCTCACCAAATCATTGGTGATGCTAGACATGGTGTAATGATACGGAGCAAGAGCATGAACACTGCACTATGTTCAAGCTTTCTGTCCAGTGGAACCTAAGAAGTTTGAGGAAGATATTAAGGTTTCTCACTGGATAGGTGCCATGCAAAAAGAACTGAACCAATTCAAGAGATGCAAAGTATGGAAACTTATTCCTATACCAGAAGGGGACAATGTCATTGGAAAAAAATGGATCTACAGTAATAAGTTGGATGAGAATGGAATCATAATCAAAAATAAGGCAAGGCTTTTAGCTAAAGGTTACAAGAAGGAAGAAGGGATAGACTGACCATATTGGTACCCTAGTTTGGATTTGAGTTTATTCTTCTCAATTAGTTTCTTGACCCAAGATTTATCTATGGTAAAAGGTTAGTTGTTTGGTTAGATTGCTTTAGTTGTAGAGTTATCACTTATCCAGATGAAAATTTGGTTAAGTTGTTTTTGGTTCGACTATGGTCGATCGACTATCGTCTATAACTGTTCGACGATCGTCTATCAGTGGTCGACTATCGTCAGTCAGCAGATCGTCTATCTCTGAGTTAGTTCAACTCTTGTTTGCTCAACGATCTATGGTATCTGCCTCGTCGATCGTCAAACCCCGCTCGACTTCTTTTGACCAGACAGATTTCTTGATAGTTCAACAATCAGCTTGGATAGTTCAACTATCTGATAGCTCGACTATCTGCTTGGATAGTTCAACTATCTGATAGCTCGACTATCTGCTTGATAGTTCGACTATCTGCTCTGTTTGATAGTTCAACTATCTGCTTGGATAGTTCAACTATATGATAGCTCGACAATCTATTTTATAAAACGACTATCTGTTTTGCTTGATAGTTCGACTATCTTCTTTTATAGTTAAACTATCGGATAGCTCGACTATCTGTTTGATAGGTCGACTCTCTGTTTTGCTTGATAGTTCGACTATCTTCTTTGATAGTTCAACTATCTGATAGCTCGACTATCTATTTGATAGTTCGACTATCTGTTTTGTTTGATAGTTCGACTATCTGCCTTTATAGTTCAACTATCTGATAGCTCGACTATCTGTTTGATAGTTCGACTATCTGTCTTGTTTGATAGTTCGACTATCTGCTGTGGTAGTTCGACTATCCGCTTTGATAGTTCGACTATCTGTGTCGTTCGACTATCTGTTCTGATAGTTCGACGATCTCTGTGGTTCGTTCGACGATCTCTGTGGATTGTTCGACGATCTTTTGTCTGACTTTAGTAATTTTGTACTCCTTCTGTTCTATGATTTATTTCCTATTTATTTGGAATATTTTATTAAAGATTATTTCATTGATTAAATGCATACATCTCAAGGCAATCTTTGCCCTATCCTTTGTGCATAAGTCAAGTTTTATCTGACAAAGTCTTTTGTCTTATTAGTTGAAATATTTTCTGCTTTATCTGCCATGCTGTCCTTTATAGCTGTTAGACTCAAAAGTCTTCTCTGGCCGTAAAGAGTTTGTTCTGATGTGACTTTCTTTAGTACTCCTTTTATCAGATTGGATATGCAGCTTCTTAGAAGGCTTTATCCCTTTATAGGATGTCTGTCTGCAAGATATGTTTTTGTATTGTGCTATTTGCAGCCCAGATTGCAGATCTCAGAAGAAGACAAAATTCAAACATAGTTAAGAGCCGTTACAAAGGCCAATATATAAAGTTCTTTCAAAAGACAGAGAGATATACAGATATAGAAGAAATAGAGAGATACACATACACTCACATAGAGATATACAGATTCATACACATGAAGAGATACATCTCTCAGATATTACTACATTCAACTGAGAAGATCAACCTTCTTCAACTCTCTCTTCTTCAATCCTGAGTTCATCCTGCTTCCAAGAACATTCACTCAGAGTCTCAAGAAGAAGAAGAAGAAGGAAGAAAAGCTATTGAAGAAGAACATCCATTACAAATCAAGAGTCTTCTTCAAGCTGCTCCTTCAAGAACTTCAAGACAGCTCTCTGTCAAAAGTTCAGAAGAGAACCTGCATCCTGAAGCAAGACTTCTTCCTAGATATCACTAAGCCAGGGGGAGCCTTGATTCTTTAGAGCCTTCTAGCTCTGTGCAATCCACTAGGTTCTCTAATCTGTTTTAACAATAGAGAAGAAATTTTAACTCTCTCTCAACCTCCTGTATAAAGGGTTATTGCTCCCTTCAAAAGTGAACCTTGGTGGCAGGGCACCTCATCAAAAACCTGTGTTGGATTTTGAGCTCCTGATCAAAAGCTCAAAGGGTCTACTTGATCTACCTGAAGCAGATCAGTTGGTGGCAGGGATCCTGAACAAAAACCTGTAGTGGATTCCTACAAGGGTGGTAGAAGAGTGGACGTACCTATTTAGAGGGAACCACTATAAATCTTCTTTTGTCGTCTGTGTTGCTTAATTTAATTATTGCACTGTGGCTGTGAGTAGAAATAACTAGGATTGCTAGTTGCTGTGATAGGACCAAAGCTCAACTGTAATTACAGTTAGCTTTCTCTTGTGCACTTCACTTTGTGTTAGGCTCTAGGGTTTCAAATATCTATAAACTCATTCTGCAAATTAACTCTAAGGGAGTTGAGTAGGGTGTCATAATTTTTGAATACTCTATTCACCCCCCCCCCCTCTAGAGTTGTATCTATCCTCACCTTCAATTGGTATCATAGGGAGGTTGACAGACTGTACAGGCTAACACCTGAGTCACAAGATCTAGATAGATACCAAGCTTATAGATATTCACTTCATGGCCCAGTACAAGGATTATTCAAACACTAGACCTCAAGTTTGCAACTTAGCAAAGTTTAGCATCTGGAAGTCAAGAATCAAGTTATATATGAATTCTATTGATGAAGATATTTTTTCTTCTATTTTGACAGGGCCACCCACTCCACCTGCTGTAGCCACTGCAACAACATCTACAAATCTCAGTGCAGTGCCACCTCCAGATTATAATGACACTTACAAGAAAGCAAAAATAGCTGATGCTAAAGCTATGAATATTCTGGCTCAGACTATGTCTGATGAAACCTTCCAGAAAGTGGCTGATTGCACCTCTGCAAAAGCCATGTGGGACTCACTAAACCAGATTGTAGCTAGTTCAGCTGATGAAAGGAAGGACAGAAGGTCCATCCTTATATCCCAATATGAAAACTTCAAGAAGACTGAAGCTGAATCAGTTGAAGTAATGTACACCAGGCTCAGCTCAATCATCAATGAGCTGAGAACTCTTGATAAGGAGATAACATTGACAGAGGTCAATGATAAGATACTGATGTGCTTCCCCATCACATGGGATCTCAGGATCTGGCCCATCAAAGAGGCTAGAAGCACTACTGAAATCTCAACTGAAGCCCTCCTTGGCAAGCTCAAATCTTTTGAGCAAGTGCTGAAGTCCAGGGAAGTTGAGGCTGAAGCCAAGACTCCAACTCCAACAAGGAAAGAGCAAACCCTTGCTCTAAAAAGCTGCTGATGCTTCTGAAGGAAGCCAATCAAATGAGGAGCTGATGACACTCTTTGCCAAAAGGTTTCTCAAGATGGGCAGAAAGGAATTCAGAAAGAAATCTTCAAGATATGAAGATAAACCAAGGTATAATAGATCTCCTGCTAAATAAATTATTTATTATAGTTGCAGGAAACCTTGACACATTCTACCTGAGTGTCCAGAGGAAAAGAACAAAGAAAAGAGAAAAGAAAAAGAACATCACAAGAAGCACTCGAAGTCCTCCTCCTACAAAAACAAGAAGAAGGAGAAAGGATTTGTTGCATAGACCTGGAGTGACACAGATGAGGAATCTTCCTCCTCAAGCTCCAGTGAAGATGAGGAAGAGAAGAAGGCAAAGGAAAATTTCCTAATGGCAATTGATGCTTACAGCAACCACTCAGCTGCAGAGAGTTCTGATGATGATGAAGAAATGCTTACAGAAGATCAGGTATAATCTTCTTATGATTTTTCTTCTGCTGAATTTAAATCTTAATTTAAATCCCTGTGTTTAGATTTAATTAGTTCAGAAAAAGAAATTAAGGAGCTTAGAAATAGGATAGCAGAATCAGAAATCCTCTCCATTGAAAATGCTAGGTTAGAAGCAGAACTCACTAAGTCCAGTGAAGAAATAAAATTTCTTTAAAATGAACTAGCTAAATCAAAAACATTTGAAGAATCTCTAAATGGTAGAAGCCTTAAGTTGCTAGAGATCACTAGCATGACAAACACTAGGTCAGGCAATAATAAGCTAGGCTTAGGAGCCTCATCAAGTGAACCCCCATTGGTTCTTAAAAATTATCTTTCAACTCCAGTAAACTCTATTTCAGCTGATGGAATAAAGAATACTGAGCAAGTAAATCTATTTAACAAAGACTTAAATAAAGCTAAGAGAGAAAAGAGAAAGCAAAAATTTAAAGAGCTACAAAAAGCGTCGAACGCTGCTCGACGATCGAAGGCTCAATGGTCGAACGATGCTCAACGATCTGAGTATCGATCATCGAACGATGATCAATGATTTCAATATGATTTTCAAAATAATCACCTGAACCTTAGAAATCCTAATATAAATAAAAAAACTAGGTTTGTTGATCCATCAACTGCATGGAGTATCCCACCTAGGAGATCTTACCCTTTAGGATATAAACCTCGGCCTGCTTACTCTTTTATTTCAAGTTTTCATTATGTGAAAAATAATGGACCCAAGGTTGTCTGGGTCCACAATGTCTAATTGTTTAATTTGCAGGTGAAGACCTATCCATATACTAAAGACAAATTGTACTTGGATAGTGGCTGTTCCAAACACATGACAGGAAACAAAGACAATCTGTCAAGATTCAAGGCCAAGCTTGGACCAAAGGTGATCTTTGGGGATTCTAGCTGTGGTCAAATAGAAGGATATGGTAGGACTACCATTGGAGCAGTAACATTCAAAAAGGTTGCATATGTAACTGGACTGAAGCACAACCTTATCTCAGTAAGCCAGTTATATGATGTAGGATATCAGGTATCTTTCACTTACTCTCTCTGTAATATTACTTTAAATAGTAATGTTGTGTTAGTAGGCATTAGACAGGGTAATGTTTTTTTAGTAGATTTTAATTCAACCCAATCTGAAATTTGCCTGTTTAATGAAGTAACAAATAACAACACCTTATGGCATAGGAGGCTTAGCCATGTTAACCTCAAGAACATTTCTAGGTTATCTAAATACAACCTTGTTAGAGGTTTACCTTCTTGCCCCTACAAGAAGGAGAGCTTATGCAAGGCTTGTCAATTAGGCAAGCAAACCAAAAATTCCTTTAAATCTGTAAATAAAAGTGATTCACCTAGAATCCTGTATTTATTACATTTGGACCTTTTTGGCCCAATAAATGTACATAGTCTAGGAGGGAAGTTTTATACTTTAGTAATTGTAGATGACTTCTCTAGGTTCACTTGGTTGTTCTTTTTGAGAACTAAGGCTGATAACTTCAAAGTTCTTACAGACTTTCTGCTATATGTGCAGACTAAGTATTCTACTCATGTTGCCTTGATTAGAAGTGATCATGGTACTGAGTTTGATTCTCTTCTCATGCAAGAATTCTTTGAGAAAAAATGTATCAAACATAGTTTCTCTGCTCCTAGAACTCCCCAACGAAATGGGGTAGTGGAAAGGAAGAATAGAACCCTGATTGAAGCTGCTGGAACATTATTGGCAGATGCTAACATGCCTCTTTCTTATTGGGCAGAAGCTGTTAGCACAGCTAATTATGTCTTGAAGAGATGTCTTATACACAAGCTTAAGAGTAAAACTCCTTATGAGTTCCTTAAGGGAAAGTGTAACATCCCATTTCCGGCTAGACCCCTAGGAGTCGGTTGGTTGTGGTAGAACCCTGGGGAGCCCAGAAATCGAAATAAAGTGACCAAGAATTCGGGTCACGGGTTGGTCACGCCCGTGACCGACCCGTCACGCCCGTGACATAGGGCGTGACCACGCTCGACGATCGTCGATCCCAATTCGACGATCGTCGAACCAGGAATTGACCACACGGGCATGTCACGCCCGTGACCCACAATGTCACGCCCGTGACATAGGGCGTGACCACGCTCGACGATCGTTGATCCCAATTCGACGATCGTCGAACCAAAATTGGCCATACGGGCATGTCACGCCCGTGACCCACAATGTCACGCCCGTGACATAGGGCGTGACCACGCTCGACGATCGTCGATCCCAATTCGACGATCGTCAAACCAGAATTGGCCACACGGGCCAGTCACGCCCGTGACCAGGGTGTCACGCCCGTGACCACCCGTCGACGATCGTCGATCTTAGTTCGACGATCGTCGAACCCAGAATTGGCTAACCGGGCCTGTCACGCCCGTGACCTATGTGTCACGCCCGTGATCAAGGCCGAAACGACAGCTAGGTTGGAAATTTCGGTAACTGACGTCGTAATAAAATCTGATTAAGGGAATGAAAACCAAGAGTGTTTATGGGCCGTTTCCTACTTTAATTATTTAAATAATTAAGGAAATGTTGGTCCAATAGGAAATCGCCACCTGGCAAACACCTCTTCATCTCCCACGTTTCAAATGCCGTTGCCATAACCGAAACGTCATAAAGGAATTATTAATGGCCGCGGACGTTTCATCCTTTCCCCTCCCCACATGCTGACCTATAAAAGACTCATAAGAGCAAGAGGAAAAGGTTACACTCTCCCTCAAACTGTTCCAGATTTTCCTCCCCCCTGCTGTTGAAGAATTTCCGGCGACGCCACCACCGCGCAAATGGCTTCCCGACGCTCTGCACGCCTCCAACCCGCGAACAAGGTCCTCCCCTCCCTCTTCTTCTGCGGATAGATCTTAGGAATCGTTAGGAGAGATATCGGGCTCAAAAGAGCCAGATCGGGTGAGCGTATTCGTGGTTTTCCGAAAAATTCATGGTGGCGGGTTCGCCGGAAACCGCCTCTCCGGCGGCCGTGCCGCCGCCCGACGATAGCCCTCGCCTCAATGGAGGTGGTGGTGGTGGTGGCCGGCTAGGGAGATGGCTGGATGGCCGGGAAATAACTTGGAAAAGCTACATGAAATTAGGTTTTCAGGCCTCTGGTTCGGGCTGTAGAAGAAGATGAACAGTGCCGTCAAATTAGATTTTATTTTTAAAACAATTTCTGAATGAAATATCTGTCATGTTAAATAAGTTGGGAAAAAATACCTAGAGGCTCCTACAGGAAAAATGATCAACATAGAAAATGTAGCCCTTGAAGTCTACTTTAATTCAAAATTAATTTCACTTGATTTGAAATCCTGGTTAGACCACAGCACCCTTTTTGGTGAGGTCTATCCAGAGGGCTGCCTTGACCTTAGAAAAATTCCCCACTCCAATCCAGTCATCCAAATGACTTGAAATTTGGGGTGTGGTCTAATCTTACATATATAGAGGTGCTATCCAAAAATGAGAATTTTTGGAGAATATTTTTCTATAGTTTTTAGAAAAATTCAATAATCCTAGCCGAATTTAATTAGATAGTTAAATAATTTCCAAACCCTCCCAAATTCTGGTGAGTGGTCCCTGGGGTCACCATAAGGTTCTGTATAATTTTTCATCTCATTTGTAGATGGTTTGGATTAGAAATGATCAACCCTAAGTTTTGCCCTAATAAGGGGTCTTAGGTTAAAAATGCACTTTTGAAATTTGAGTGGTCAGATCACCTCAACAGAGGCTGAGATTTTTACCACTGGCTAGTAATATTCTCTAGCACCCCCTCATGGAGTTTGAGGTGGATCGGGGTAAGTTTGCCCTAAGGACCAAGGCCAAACCCAAGGATGGATCTTGGTGGTTTGTGAAGGTCATGCGGTCAAATGACCTTGGATTGACCCGAAATTGGGTGAAGAGAACCATAGGGCCAATATAGTTCTCTGGATGAAATCTTAGTAAATTTGGAGACCGTTGGGATACCTAAAAATCTAACCCTAGTTTAGGGCGCAAAACTTGTAGAGATAGGAAATGACACTAAATCACATTGAAAAGTGGTGATATTTGGGTAGAGTGAATTATAGGGATGGTACAAGCTCTGGATATTTTTCTATGAATTTTATGATCATTATTTTGGATACTTCCTTTAATGATTTAGTAGTTGTATGATTTGCTTAGAAAATTTATTAGGGAATACACACTCTATGGAAAGTGAGGAAATTTAAGCAGAGAACGTTTATTATGATTTTAAATCTCTGTAAATTTTTATGGGATTTTTGGAAGATTAATTCTAAGGCTTGCTTCATTAAGTATGTTTTACCTTGATTATTTGATTAAATTTTTAGTGGTGTTTAGCAAGCTAGTAAAATTATGATTCTCTGCACAAAGATCTTTTATATATCATACTACTGACTAGTGATTTTTCTACAATTTTTAGATGAATAATTTCAGTACTTCCTTCATTACGTAGAATTAACGTGATTATACTGAATAAATTATTTATAGGTTAAATACTTTCTATAAAATTCTGAGAAATTGTATTTGAGGTTATCTTGCTGTTATTTAATGATCATGATTTTTGAGTAGCCATTACTTAGGAAGATCATGTAGTTCATGTTTAAAATGACCCGTGGCACGTCCTTTGGGAAAATTAAATAAATATCAGATTAATTAGGAAAATTATAAGTTTCTGGTTTTAGGCAAAGTATGATATGGTAGACCTCCAGTAAATATTATAGGAGATTTGGAAGACAACTTGATGTACCTCCCCTTGGGTACCTCATATAGTTTAGGATGGTCTGCATATAGTAAAGCCACGGAATTCTGGTAATTGATGGTTGATAGGGCTTAGTCTTTATGACTAATGGTTTTCGAACCACAACATTACAGGAGCTCCGGATGGGAGACAGGGACCAGCAGTCCAGGGACCAGCACCAGCGGAGTACGGTGCGCATGGAGGTGGGACAGTCTAGCACCGGTGCACCTGCGACCAGCTCCGTGAGTGATTAGTATTTTCTTAGCTTCCGCGATGAGCGACTTGTAGTGAGGACTCTGATGTACTGGGCTCGAGCCCATTTATCTATTTTCCTGTTGTTATGTATTGATGGTCTGGATATGATTCTCTTTTATTTACATGTTTCTGTGGACTTGTTTACATTTTTGTATAAATACTTCTCTCTCTTGTGATCGAAAAGGGCCGGCAGAATTGGCGTTTTCTAGTGGTTGCCTTCCCGAGATGTCGGTGCCACCGCAAAGCGGCAATTCTGGGCTAAGACCCCGGTGAATAAAAAAAGAAAAAAAGGGGGGGGGGGTCTTACAAGTGGTATCAGAGCAAACCTCGATCGAAGAGAAGTAGTCCACAAAACCTTGGGCCACCCCGGTGCGAGCTTAGTTTGCAGACAAACTAGCAGCGGAAGCAGTGGTGTGCCCATAAGGGAAATCACATGTGAAAGTCCATCCTAACTCTTCTTAATTCCATTCATTCGCTCTCTAACAAATGGAATTTTTACTTGTAGCCTGCGACGAACCCTACATCGCAGTAGGGGACACCTCAGGCTCCGAATGTGGTCCCGACTCCGCCAGCACCAGTTCCGTTCCAGCAGACGGAGATGGGGCAAACACTGACGGCCATCCTGGAGGCCTTCAGAGCCCAGCAAGCCCTGACCCCACAGCCAAACCCCGGGGCCAATTGGATGACGGTCTTCCGAGGACTTTCCCCTCCATCCTACCAGGGGATGGAGTCTGCAGTACGTACGGAGGAGTGGTTGGACACCATTTACGAGATGCTGGCAGGGATTCGATGCCCCACGGAGGAGGCAGTCGCTTTGGCAGTCTCCTGCTTAGAGTCACATGGAAAGAGATGGTGGAAATCTCAGCTGGACACCACCTTTGCAGGGATGGACTGTGCTGATATTACTTGGGAGGAGTTCAGAGCAGCGCTCTTGGGACATTTTGTACCTCAGTCGGCGAGAGATGACCTGGAGGATAGGTTCCTGCAGTTGAGGCAGGGGAACAGGACTGTGGTAGAGTACTATCAGGAGTTCACTCACCTGGCCCGTTATGCGGACGCTTACCAGTTAGACGACGCTGGCTATGCCCGGAGGTTTTATAAGGGGCTACAAGATGACATGAGGCAGACCCTCCTTTTCGTCTCAGAGGGGAGTCTGGCCAGGATTCTGGAGATGGCTAAGAAGAGGGAGGCGGATCAGCTTACAGTGAGGAGCCGGAAGAGACCGGCTGATGACACAGTGATTGGAGGACGTAGAGACCGTCCTCGAGGCCAGGTTATTGGAGAGAGAAGGAACGGGGATCAGCCTCGTCAAGAGTTTGGGCAGGAGCAGAGGAGTCAGGGGGTATTGGCTCCCCAGACTATACAGATGCTGGAAATGCCAAGGGCGGTAGAGCAGCCACTGGTATGCTTTCAGTGCAACCAGCCGGGGCATATCAAGAGGAACTGCCCTGTGAGGCGAGCACCCCCACCGACACATCAGGGCGCTCCACCTCCCCGACAGTTTGGCGGATGAGGACAGGACCGAGGACGAGGATTTCAGGATCGAGGCCGTAGGCCAGAGAGAGAGAAGGTGTATGCTCTAGACCTGACACAGCCCCGGGACCCGGAGCAGGTTATCACAGGTATGGCAGTACTTTTCAGATTTTCTTCATATACACTACTATTTTAAACATAACCTGGTTAGAAATTAAGAGAAGATAAACTACAATAAGAATACTAAGACATTTAATTACCCCAGGCATAGTATTCGTGAGCGGCAAGCCCGCTCACACCCTCTTCGACACCGGTGCGTCGCAATCATTCGTGTCGGAGGATTTCGTGAAAGGACTGGCAGGAGTGGAGCCATTCACCGGGAAGATGATGAGGGTGCGCCTACCCGATGGATCCGAGATATTGACCTCTGCTCATTGTAATATGGAAGCAAGGTTCGGCGGAAAGGCGTTTGAGGCACCAGCGACGGTTTTGAAGATGCCAGATTACGATCTGATCCTGGGCATGACTTGGCTTCATTGGAACCATGCCCAGATCGATTGCGTGGCGAAGAGGATCACCGTGAGGCACGGCGACTCCTTCATTGTTATCGAAGGTATTATATCAGCACACCGTACTTTACTATCGTCTGTGCAGGCCGTTAAGGCCCACCTGCAGGGGGAAGAGGTTTATCAGGTCCTCTTTGAGGCGGTCGTAGCCAAGGATTCCATTGCAGATATTCCGGTAGTGCGGGACTTCGCCGACGTGTTTCCAGAGAAGCTATCAGGGTTACCCCCGCACCGAGAGAAGGACTTTCAGATTCAGCTCGTACCGGGGGCTAAGCCGGTATCCAGAGCTCCCTATCGAATGGCCCCAAAGGAGTTGGTGGAATTCCGAAGCCAGCTTCAGGAGTTAGTGGAGGCCGGGTTCGTTCGGCCTAGCTCATCATCGCGGGGAGCTCCGGTGCTGTTCGTGAAGAAGAAGGACGGGACCCTTCGACTGTGCATCGATTACCGGGCTCTGAACAGGTTGACAGTCCGGAATA
Organism: Platanthera zijinensis; assembly: GCA_039513925.1. Classification (NCBI taxonomy): domain Eukaryota; kingdom Viridiplantae; phylum Streptophyta; class Magnoliopsida; order Asparagales; family Orchidaceae; genus Platanthera; species Platanthera zijinensis. The sequence continues at coordinate 47,723,970 of CM077079.1, read as the reverse complement.
CTTATCCCTTACCACGGATAGACGAGCTTTTTGACCAGCTGGAGGGAGCCCATTGGTTCTCAAAGCTGGATCTGAGGTCAGGGTACTACCAGCTTCGTATTCGGGAGGAGGACATCCCGAAGACGGCCTTCAGCAGCAGATACGGCTTGTACGAGTTTACCGTGATGCCATTCGGGCTCACGAATGCACCCTCCGCATTCATGACTTTGATGAATCGGGTGTTCGAGGAGTATCTGGACATCTTTGTCATTGTATTCATCGACGACATTCTCATCTATTCAAGGACGGAGGAGGAGCACGCGAGACATCTGGCCTTGACCTTGGGGAAGCTGCGTGAGCATGAGATGTATGCCAAGTACAGCAAGTGCCAGTTCTGGCTAAAGGAGGTGGCCTTTCTGGGCCATGTCATCAGTGGAGCAGGTCTGGCAGTGGATCCTGCAAAGATCCAGGCAGTACGGGATTGGCCAACGCTAAAGTCGGCCACGGATGTTCGAAGTTTCTTGGGACTTGCCGGTTACTACCAGAAGTTCGTCGAGGGGTTCTCTCAGATTGCCCTCCCTCTTACATCTCTGACAAAGAAGGAGTCCCCTTTTATATGGACGCCTCGATGCGAATCTACCTTCCAGGAGCTAAAGGATCGTCTCACCTCGGCTCCCATCCTTGCTCTTCCATCAGGGAAGGAGGGATTCCAGGTGTATACAGATGCTTCCTATCAGGGGATGGGTGCCGTTCTGATGCAGAACGGGCACGTAATAGCCTACGCCTCCCGTCAGTTGAAGCAGCACGAGCAGAACTACCCCGTGCACGATTTAGAGATGGGGGCAGTCATTTTTGCTCTTAAGATCTGGCGGCACTATCTCTACGGGGTATATTGTGATATCTTCTCCGACCACAAGAATCTGAAGTACGTCGACACCCAGAAGGAGTTAAACATCAGACAGAGACGCTGGGTGGAGTTCCTGTCGGACTACTAGTATACCATGCACTACCATCCAGGGAAGGCGAACGTGGTCGCGGATGCTCTGAGCCGGAGAGCGAGTACGACAGGAGTAGGCCCGCAACTGATGGCCTTGGAGTTGATTAGATCATTCGAGGAGATGCAGATTTCGCTAGTGTCTGAGGATGACCCGGAGCTGTACATGGAGTACCTGGGGTCGATGGCTACTACTGATGACATTTGAGACCGCATCAGAGATGGGCAGATGCTGGATGAGAGAGCTGAGCCGATATTCCGAGCCTTGGAGGAAGGCACGACGGGAGATTACTCTTTGAGGGATGGGCTCCTGTGTTTCCGAGGCAGAGTCTACATACCAGCAGGAGGACGGATCCAGGAGGATATTTTGACGGAAGCTCATTGCAGCCGATATTCGGTACACCCGGGGATCACCAAGATGGTAAAGGATTTAAAGAGGACGATGTACTGGCCGGGTATGAAGAAAGATATTACGTATTTTGTGACACATTGCGAGGCCTGCCAGCTCGTGAAGGCAGAGTGCAGGAACCCGGCAGGTTTGCTGCAGCCGCTTCCGATGCCAGAGTGGAAGTTTGAGGATATAGCCATGGACTTTATACATGGGCTACCTCGATCCCGTGCGGGGAACGACTCGATCTGGGTGATAGTGGACAGGCTGACAAAGGTGGCCAGATTCATCCCAGTGGCAAAGGGCGCACCAGTCAGTGTTTAGTACGGAGGTTCATTGAGCAGTTTGTGCGTTATCATGGGGTGCCCAAGACCATCATTTCGGATCTGGATGGGCGGTTTACATCCAGGGAATGGAGGTCAGTCCAGGCCCATCTGGGTTCTCGGTTGACATTCAGCACAGCCTTTCACCCTCAGACCGATGGACAGACAGAGCGCACTAACCGTACATTGGAGGATCTGTTGCGACTATGTATTTTGGACCGTGGCGAGCCTTGGGAGAGATTGCTGCCACTGGTCGAGTTTTTGTACAACAACGCTCATCAGTCCAGCATAGGCATGGCTCCATACGAAGCGTTGTACGGAAGGAGGTGCAGAACCCCACTATCATGATTTCAGGATGAGGATCCGCAGGCATTAGGCTCGGAGTTTGTGGGAGATACAGATGCTCAGATTAGATTGATCCGAGACAGGATGTTGGAAGCCCAGAGCAGACAGGCGAAATACTACGATGCGAGGCATCGCCAAGTAGAGTTCCAGGTAGGAGACCGGGTTTTCTTGAAGATACGGCCGATGCACGGAGTCTCGCGGGTTTGCGGGCGGAAGAAGCTCAGTCCGAGATATATGGGGCCCTATAGGATCCTGGAGCGGATCGGCCCCTTAGCCTATAGACTGAAGCTACCGCCGGAGTTAGCGGGATTTCATGACGTCTTCCACGTCTCCTCACTTCGGAGGGCTCTGCTACGCCCTGAGCAGCTGATTTCCTCGGCAGATGGCCCGGTGGCCTTGGATCGGTCAGTCAACTTGGAGCCTATCAGGATTGACGACACGGCAGTGCGTGTCTTGCGACGGAAGAAGGTTCCGTTGGTCAAGGTTCTGTGGAACAATCATGGGCAGGAGGAGCATACATGGGAGCCACAGGACTTGATGCGACAAAAATACCCGGAACTTTTTCGTCAGGTATACCTCACAACCCCTCTGGACAATCAATTTGCCTTCCTATTTTAAACCAATGGGACTGAAATTTCAAGAGTAGGGGCTAACCTTTTGTTTATTGGGGTGTATATACCTAGTTAAGTGGGCGAATTAATCTTAGATTTGAAACCGCCTAAAGCAAACATAACGTAGGGATGTAATTTCTTTAATTCTCATGGGATGTTACAAGCTTCTTTTCCCGATTTGAGTCCCGTAGGCTTAACCTTGATTTCGGGGACGAAATCTTTGTTTTGTTTATTGGGATTTGTAACATCCCATTTCCGGCTAGACCCCTAGGAGTCGGTTGGTTGTGGTAGAACCCTGGGGAGCCCAGAAATCGAAATAAAGTGACCAAGAATTCGGGTCATGGGTTGGTCACGCCCGTGACCGACCCGTCACGCCCGTGACATAGGGCGTGACCACGCTCGACGATCGTCGATCCCAATTCGACGATCGTCGAACCAGGAATTGACCACACAGGCATGTCACGCCCGTGACCCACAATGTCACGCCCGTGACATAGGGCGTGACCACGCTCGACGATCGTCGATCCCAATTCGACGATCGTCGAACCAAAATTGGCCACACGGGCATGTCATGCCCGTGACCCACAATGTCACGCCCGTGAAATAGGGCGTGACCACGCTCGACGATCGTCGATCCCAATTTGACGATCGTCGAACCAGAATTGGCCATACGGGCCAGTCACGCCCGTGACCAGGGTGTCACGCCTGTGACCACCCGTCGACGATCGTCGATCTTAGTTCGACGATCGTCGAACCCAAAATTAGCTAACCGGGCCTGTCACGCCCGTGACCTATGTGTCACGCCCGTGATCAAGGCCGAAACGACAGCCAGGTTGGAAATTTTGGTAACTGACGTCGTAATAAAATCTGATTAAGGGAATGAAAACCAAGAGTGTTTATGGGCCGTTTCCTACTTTAATTATTTAAATAATTAAGAAAATGTTGGTCCAATAGGAAATCGCCACCTGGCAAAAACCTCTTCATCTCCCACGTTTCAAATGTCGTTGCCATAACCGAAACGTCATAAAGGAATTATTAATGGCTGCGGACGATTCATCCTTTCCCCTCCCCACATGCTGACCTATAAAAGACTCATAAGAGCAAGAGGAAAAGGTTACACTCTCCCTCAAACTGTTCCAGATTTTCCTCCCCCTGCTGTTGAAGAATTTCCGGCGACGCCACCACCGCGCAAATGGCTTCCCGACGCTCTGCACGCCTCCAACCCGCGAACAAGGTCCTCCCCTCCCTCTTCTTCTGCGGATAGATCTTAGGAATTGTTAGGAGAGATATCGGGCTCAAAAGAGCCAGATTGGGTGAGCGTATTCGTGGTTTTCCGAAAATTTCATGGTGGCGGGTTCGCCGGAAACCGCCTCTCCGGCGGCCGTGCCGCCGCCCGACGATAGCCCTCGCCTCAACGGAGGTGGTGATGGTGGTGGCCGGCCAGGGAGATGGCTGGATGGCCGGGAAATAGCTTGGAAAAGCTACAGGAAATTAGGTTTTCAGGCCTCTGGTTCGGGCTGTAGAAGAAGATGAACAATGCCGTCAAATTAGATTTTATTTTTAAAACAATTTCTGAATGAAATATCTGTCATGTTAAATAAGTTGGGAAAAAATACCTAGAGACTCCTACAGGAAAAATGATCAACATAGAAAATGTAGCCCTTGAAGTCTACTTTAATGCAAAATTAATTTCACTCGATTTGGAATCCTGGTTAGACCACAACACCGTTTTTGGTGAGGTCTATCCAGAGGGCTGCCTTGACCTTAGAAAAATTCCCCACTCCAATCCAGTCATCCAAATGACTTGAAATTTGGGGTGTGGTCTAATATTACATATATCTAGGTGCTATCCAAAAATGAGAATTTTTGGAGAATATTTTTCTATAGTTTTTAAAAAAATTCAATAATCCTAGCCGAATTTAATTAGATAGTTAAATAATTTCCAAACCCTCCCAAATTCTGGTGAGTGGTCCCTGGGGTCACCATAAGGTTCTGTATAATTTTTCATCTCATTTGTAGATGGTTTAGATTAGAAATGATCAACCCTAAGTTTTGCCCTAATAAGGGGTCTTAGGTTAAAAGTGCACTTTTGAAATTTGAGTGGTCAGATCACCTCAACAGAGGCTGAGATTTTTACCACTGGCTAGTAATATTCTCTAGCACCCCCTCATGGAGTTTGAGGTGGATCGGGGTAAGTTTGCCCTAAGGACCAAGGCCAAACCCCAAGGATGGATCTTGGTGGTTTGTGAAGGTCATGCGGTCAAATGACCTTGGATTGACGCGAAATTGGGTGAAGAGAACCATATGGCCAATATAGTTCTCTGGATGAAATCTTAGTAAATTTGGAGACCGTTGGGATACCTAAAAATCTAACCCTAGTTTAGGGCACAAAACTTGTAGAGATAGGAAATGATACTAAATCACATTGAAAAGTGGTGATATTTGGGTAGAGTGAATTATAGGGATGGTACAAGCTCTGGATATTTTTCTATAAATTTTATGATCATTATTTTGGATACTTCCTTTAATGATTTAGTAGTTGTATGATTTGCTTAGAAAATTCATTAGGGAATACACACTCTCTGGAAAGTGATGAAATTTAAGCAGAGAACGTTTATTATGATTTTAAATCTCTGTAAATTTTTATGGGATTTTTGGAAGATTAATTCTAAGGCTTGCTTCATTAAGTATGTTTTACCTTGATTATTTGATTAAATCTTTAGTGGTGTTTAGTAAGCTAGTAAAATTATGATTCTCTGCACAAAGATCTTTTATATATCATACTACTGACTAGTGATTTTTCTACAATTTTTAGATGAATAATTTCAGTACTTCCTTCATTACGTAGAATTAACGTGATTATACTGAATAAATTATTTATAGGTTAAATACTTTCAAAAAAATTCTGAGAATTTATATTTGAGGTTATCTTGCTGTTATTTAATGATCATGATTTTTGAGTAGCCATTACTTAGGAAGATCATGTAGTTCATGTTTAAAATGACCCGTGGCACGTCCTTTGGGAAAATTAAATAAATATCAGATTAATTAGGAAAATTATAAGTTTCTGGTTTTAGGCAAAGTATGATATGGTAGACCTCCAGTAAATATTATAGGAGATTTGGAAGACAACTTGGTGTACCTCCCCTTGGGTACCTCATATAGTTTAGGATGGTCTGCATATAGTAAAGCCACGGAATTCTGGTAATTGATGGTTGATAGGGCTTAGTCTTTATGACTAATGGTTTTCGAACCACAACATTACAGGAGCTCCGGATGGGAGACAGGGACCAGCAGTCCAGGGACCAGCACCAGCGGAGTACGGTGCGCATGGAGGTGGGACAGTCTAGCACCGGTGCACCTGCGACCAGCTCCGTGAGTGATTAGTATTTTCTTAGCTTCCGCGATGAGCGACTTGTAGTGAGGACTCTGATGTACTGGGCTCGAGCCCATTTATCTATTTTCCTGTTGTTATGTATTGATGGACTGGATATGATTCTCTTTTATTTACATGTTTCTGTGGACTTGTTTACATTTTTGTATAAATACTTCTCTCTCTTGTGATCGAAAAGGGCGGCAGAATTGGCGTTTTGTAGTGGTTGCCTTCCCGAGATGTCGGTGCCACCGCAAAGCGGCAATTCTGGGCTAAGACCCCGGTGATTAAAAAAAGAAAAAAAAGGGGGGGTCTTACAGAAAGAAACCTAAAATTAATTATTTTAGAGTCTTTGGTTGTGTTGTGTATATTCACAATAACAATAAAGAATTTCTTAGAAAGTTTGAAGAAAAAGCTTCAATGGGAATTTTTCTTGGATATTCCCAAGTAAGCAAAGCTTATAGGGTGTTCAATAAATCATCCTCTAAAATAGAAGAGTCTGTACATGTTTCTTTTGATGAGTCAAAGATGTTTTACAAGGAGAAGGAAACTTCTCCTTCCTCAAGCTCATTGCAGGTACCAGAATCATGTAGAGACATCACTCAAGAGATTCTCCCTCTTTCAACTCTTCATATCACAGATTCAGACAGTGATGAAGACACTGTGGAAGTAGTTGTTGCACCACCAATAGTTGATTCTATTCCACCAGAGGAATTAATCCCATCTGTTGCTAAAGATCACATCCCACCTGCTGATTTTGTCACACTTAGAGATCATCCTACATCTCAAGTGATTGGTGACATATCAGTTGGTGTGCAAACAAGTCATCAATTAAGACAGGATGTGATGCATGCTTGTTTCCTTTCACAAATTGAGCCCCTCACCATAAAAGATGCTGAGCTAGATCCCCACTGGATCATTACTATGCAAGAGGAGCTCAATCAATTTGAAAGATGTAAAGTATGGACTTTGGTTCCAAGACCAATAGGCCAACTGATCATAGGCACCAAGTGGGTGTTTAGAAACAAGTTGGATGCAAATGGAATTATTGTAAGGAACAAAGCTAGGCTTGTAGCTCAGGGCTACAGACAGGAGGAAGGTATAGACTATGACCAAACCTTTGCCCCTGTTGCAAGGCTAGAGGCAATAGGGATCTTTCTAGCCTATGCAGCCTATATCAAGTTTAAGGTATTTCAAATGGATGTCAAGAGTGCATTCCTAAATGGTGATCTAAAGGAAGAGGTGTTTGTTGAACAACCTCCTGGGTTTGTTTCTTCAACTCAACCTTCATTTGTTTACAAGTTGCAAAAAGCTCTTTATGGACTTAAACAAGCACTCAGAGCCTGGTATGAGACTCTAGCTAGTTTCCTGTTAGAGCACAACTTTGTTAGGGGAGTAGTTGATAGAACCCTTTTCGTTAAGCATCACAAGGACACCATCCTGTTAGTTCAAGTATATGTGGATGATATTATTTTTGGCTCCACTGATCCCAAACTTTATAAAAGGTTCTCTGACCTGATGCACTCTAAGTTTGAGATGAGTAGTATGGGTGAGCTGTCTTACTTTCTTAGTCTCCAAGTAAAGCAAGATGTTGATGGCAACTTCATCTCCCAATCCAAATATGCCAAGGAATTGGTAAAGAAGTTTGGGATGGCTTTTGCTTCAGCAATGCATACACCCATGGCTACTAATGCAGTTATAGATTCTGATGATAAGGGTAAGCCAGTTGATCAGAAAAACTATAGGGCCATTGTTGATTCCCTGTTGTACTTAACTGTAAGTAGACAAGATATAATGTTTGCCGCATGCCTATGTGCTAGATTCCAGGTCAACCCCAAGGAATCTCATTTGATTCTTCTCAAGATAATTTTGAGATACCTGAAGGGATGTCCAAATTTAGGACTTTGGTACCCAGCTGAATCAGAATTTGAGTTAATTCGATACTCTGATTCTGACTATGCTGGTTGTAGAGTTGATAGGAAAAGCACCTCAGGAACTTGTCAGTTCCTGGGAGAGAGATTGGTCTCTTGGTTCTGTAAGAAACAGGCTTCTGTCTCAACTTCAACTGCTGGGGCTGAATATATAGCAGCTGCCAGTTGTTGTTCACAGATCCTGTTGATTCAAAACCAGCTTTTGGATTATAGGTACACACACAAGAACACAAAAATCATGTATGACAGTACCAGTGCTATCTCCATTGCACAAAATCCTGTGCACCACTCTAGAACCAAGCACATTGAGATCAGACACCATTTCCTGAGAGATTGTGTGGAAAAGAACAAGATCAGCCTTGAGTTCATATCCACTAACCTTTAGAGAGGTGATATTTTCACCAAGCCCTTAGATGAATAAAAGCATCTGTTCTTTTTGCATCAACTAGGCATGATAAATGGAAAAGACTAAGTGTGACTTCTGTCTTGTTGAAATCTATTTGAAGATCATCGAACGACTCTCGACGATAGTCGAACAGGTCGAGCTTATCGTCGACCTATGGGTGACGACGGCTTGTTTGTTTGTGAAGACAAAAATATTCGAACGATTGCTCGACTACTCTGCTTCAGGAGACGATCGTCGAATGACCGTTCGACTATCGTTTCTATTATCTGTTAAAATAGATCGACGATTATTTGTTTTAATATAAAACGATCGTCGACCTAGGTTAATAGATCGTTTTATTTGTAGTCGACAGAGCTCGTCATTTCATATTCCTCACTCCTGCTTGTGAGTTTTTGACTTGAGCTCTGCCCCGCCCCTTTTGCCATTTCGTCTTTGTCATCCTCTCCAACCAAATCAATGGCGGTTGCTCCAGCTCTCCTGACTGCGATGAAGTTTGACGCCGGTTTCAGCGTGGATTTCGACTCGTTCAGTGCCTGCGATGCGGAGATCATAGAGATGTTATAGCTCTGCAAGGATCAAGGTTTGGAAAAGCTGATGTCTATAAGGATCAAGATCAACATCCCCGAGATCAAAGAATGGGTTTACTCTTCGTCTTCTAGCGACGAATCCATGACCGGGACAATAGGCGGCGAAGAGGTAATCCTGACTCCTGCCGTTCTGACTGGAATTTTCGGATTATTGAATGGTCAAGAAGAATATGACCAAGATACTCAAGAATATGGAAGGATGCTCGTCGAGCTAGGTCATGCTGAGGGCATCCCTACAAAGCTGCTGAAAGTGAACTTCCCTTTGAGGATTAAGTTCTTAGCTGAACTTATTGGAAAAGTGCTTTTGAGCAAGCACTCAGCTCATGACAATATAACCAGGCAGCAGTTTGCCTTGATGAGTGTGATTATCAGCAAGAAAGAGATAGATTGGGCAGGGATATTGTTTGATTTGATCAGAAAGAAGAACAACAAGAAGGAAGTAACCCTTGGAAGGGTAATAGGAATTTTCCTAAAGGAAAAATATCCTCAACTGTTGGGTACAGTTGCAACTTCCATTAATGCCAGTAAGAAAATGGATCCTACCTTGTTTGTTAAGTGGAAAAGGAGCATTCAGAAGCCTTCACCAGCTGGGGTAACTCTTGTTGTATCTGAGAGCACCAGGTGTAACATCCCAATGTTACTTCTAGACCCCTTAACTTAGATTGGGTTAGGCATGGGGTGGGTGTTAGGGTAATAAGCTAGGTTTGACCCTAGATAGTGGGTTGTAGCCATGTGGGGCCCACCATGGGGCCAAAGTCAAATTAGGTCAAACTAGCCTCAACAGGAACCCTAGCCACACCATGACCCCACCATGATGCCCTAACCCTAAATACAATCTAAGTGGACCCTAAGGTAGGCCATGGGGTCAACCAGTTGACCCATGATGAGTCAAGTCAACACCTTTGACCTAAATAGTGAAAATGGTGCCCTAGCCCAATTCTCTGGGTTGGGTCCACCCAAATCAACCCAAACTCATTAGGTGGGTCTAAAGTGACCCTATACACCCTAGGGAAGAGAAAAATAGGGGCATGCAATAGTAATTTTGGGAAATTACCTAGGAGAGAGAAAAGAGGAGGAATAGGAGAGAGAAAATGTTAAGGAGTTATTTTGGGCCACTTGGGCTCATCCCACCAACCCATAATGGGTTGGCTGACCATGTAGGGGTATTAGGAGGAGAGGGGACCCACCATGCAGCCTTGGGTCAAGCCCAAGCCCAAACCCGAGCCTACCTAGCCCATTCCATGTATGTGAGCCAACTTCCCCCTTCTCTCCTCTCACCAACCCAGCTCCACCTTAGAACCCGACCCATTAGGGGTTAACTGACCCAGCAAGTGCAGTGGGGCCCATCTCCCAAGCAGCCAGCCAGCTCAACCCCCCAACCCGAGCTCTCCCTTGGTGAAACCGCCCCACATAGGTGAAATCGCCCTCCCCTCTTAACTCAGCCCCCAAACCGACCCACACCCTCATTCCATTCATCCCTACCCCAGAGAGAGAGAGAGAGAGAACGAGGAACAGCAGCTGCCATGGCCAACCGAGGAGGAGTTCGCCGGAGTTTGCATTCTATGGGAAACCGCCGCCACCCTCAGCCTCAGCCGCCACCACAAGTCCGTATCCCTTCTCCTCTTACTGTGCTAGTATCCTAGATCCTCTAGGCTAGACGTCGAGCTCAAACGAGCTCGACAGTAGGATTCAAAAGCTTGAATAATCCTGTAAAAATGGCGTTTTTCTGGAGTTTCGGCTTGGTTGCGCCGCCGCCGTCCGCCGCTCTCCGCCGCCCAGCCGCCGGCCAGCTCAAGCCCCGACCACCGTGAGGCCGGGGAAGAACTTGGCCGGAGGTCCCACCGCCGGCGATGGCCGGGAACGGCCCCGCAAAACCCGCCTGCACGGGTTGACCCTGCATGCATGCATGGAGAAGATGACCCAGATGTCGTTCGATCTGCTTTAAAAATCGTGCGGCCTGATTGAATCCTATTATTAAATCCTGATATTATTATATGTAGAATAATGATGATTTTTGTCACACTTTAGCAGTCACTTGCATGTCAATTTTAGGGTACCTAGAGACCTCACCATAGGTTAACCCCTGAATGAAAATTGTAGGTGGATGTGTTAACTTTAAGTTTCCACCCTAAATTCAAGTTTTCGTCCAGTAGTTTGTCCTGTAGGGCTGTTTTGCTAGGACTGCTCCTAGACTAGGGCAGAAATTAAAATTGATGCCCAAGCCAAACCAAGTGTCATCATGACCTGAAATTTTTGTCATGTGTGTATTTAGGGTATGTCTAGACCCTGCCAAAAATTTGGAATTTTTGGGAAACATTTTCCTATAGTTTTTATCATTATATCAAAAAGTAAATTAAGGGTATTAATGTAATTATATATACCCAAATGACCCCAAATTTTGGTGGCATGTCCTTAGGGACATTATTGGTGTCTGGTAGAAATTTCAGAGCAATTGGACCACTGCATGTTGGGTTAACCCACTTGCATGTGTTGGCTAAATATAGCCTTGGGGTGCACTTAGCAAGAAATGATATTTTATGTATTTAGCCTAGTTGAGGCATCCAAAAATTGTGGAATTTATTCCAGGGATTAATTAGAGTAAAGTTCACCCCTAGAATTTATTATAGAATTTTTTTTGAATTAAAAATCCTATTATTTGGTATTTCCAAAATAAAAGCCTTTTTTGGAAAATAAATTGTAGGAATAGGTTTTGATCAAGGCAAGATTCCCAAATTCAGTCAAGTCAAAGAATGATGTTTTATTTGACATAGGAAAATTTTATACCTCTGTTTGAGAATTATTGGAGCAAATACCTTGAATTTACCATTCTACCCTTTTTGCAAATATTTATGATTTGGTATAAATACTTGTTGGAAAATTATGAAATTAATCCTAGAGTTGCATGACTGTCTTACTAGTCTTGTAGAATTTTATCAGAATTATGGGTACACTGTTAAATTATTTATTAGCATAATGGCATTTTTGGTAAATAATTAGGAATGAATTTTGGTAGACCATTACACTGTGGAAATAAATGAAACACTGCCATTAGTCATAAAATAGTAATATAAATTCTTAGTATTTTTCCTGGAATTTTGGTGAATATATTTCTTGTACCTCATTTGGAAAATGACACTTGTGTAGAAATTTTATTAATTATGGGATAAATAGATATATTAAAAGGAAAATTATGAAATCTTGTAGACAGTAATATTTTACTCATATGCAACTCAGGAAAAATTTCCATAGGTCAGAAGATTTTAATTGATGATACTTCATGTGTAAAATGACCTAGGGAATAATTCTAAAAGATTTAATTAAAGGCCTTAATGACCTAGGAAAATTATGAAAATCAACACACTCATTTTATTAGTCCATACCACCTAGGATAAATATTTGGGGTCAGTTGGATCAAGAATTTAGAAGTTCGATTTCAGGGTGGTATTAGGTCATGGGGTGCGCTTAGTAAAAGTAGGCTGGACTATAGGCCGCCAGGGGATGAATCAACAACTGAGTTAGGGTCTAAGTTCGGAAGTATAATCCTGGGTGGCAGATGCATTCTAGAGATGAGAGTAACAGGGCAACATAAGACTTGCCTAGGAAGAGTTGACGGAAGACCGTCACTCCTTAACCCATATCTTAAGTCACTGGGTCACTCTATATAACAGGAGAGAGAAAAAAAAAGGGATTCCGGGTAGACATCAACTAAAGTAAATATCCTTGAGAAAGGGAGCTTTGGGATTCAGCCCATCGTAGCTCCTAGTGCCCCTGAGAGCCCTTCACCGGGAATACCTTGGGCAGTCTTGGGATTAACCTTAAGACTCTAAGTATGATAATCTGTAGGCAAGAGTAGTCTAATATGTTAAGTGAACTGGACAGGTGCTCACTCGTGCCGGGTTGGAGGGACTTGGAGTCTTTTGACTACTTGCTCACCCGTGCAGAGTTGGAGGAAAGAGATTGGCTTATTTACACTCACCCGGGCAGGGTTGGAGGTTCTGTAGCACGTACTCACCCGTGACGGGTTGGAGAGAGTTGAGACTGGTTAGTCCTTCGAGCTGGAGGCTCAATATACTATACTTGCATGTGCATATATTAGTGGCGGGCCATGCGGTACTGGCTTGTCGTCACACCGACGGCAGTACGGTGGACCAGGCGGGTGCGAGGGTTAGAAGGACTAGTAGGATGTTTATACTGGAGTCTGGAGGACTTTTCCTAATAACGCGCACCCGACCCAACAAGACTGACGGGTCGTCAGCAAAATGGTACGCAGAGACTCTAGAGTGCACTGGCGGTGTACAGAGGCGTACAAGAGAGGTCTAGGCCTGGTAGTGTGTATACCCGCCTAGAAGGCGGAGACGCCCGCTCCGCTGCTGCCGTAGCCACAACGGTAGTACCTGAGAGTGATGCTAGCTCTCGAAAAGTGGGAACTAAAGGTCTGTGATCACGGAGTCGTGTATGTGTGTTGCACTGCATGTTCATATCATACCCACCATATAGTTGCATAACATTAACCTTCATAACAACTTAAGTCACCTAATGTATAAGTGGTATGGGACGCTTATACATTAGGACCTGCTTTACGATCCCTTAGCCTATAAGCCTGAGTGGGCATGTTTATAGGTTGAGGTTACTTTTCTTTTATATATATATGCTTGTGACACCTGACACCCCATTGTATAAAATGGTATGGGACATTTTATACAATGGGAGCCCTGCAGAAGACCCCTTACTTATGCGTACCCGCATAAGTGTAGGTTACTTTTCATTATTTACTTGATTACATATTCTGCCTAGTTTCCTGTCACCTGCTCCGCTTTTGTCACCCCTTGTTTGTCCTCCACTTCGTCCTCCCGCACGGTGCCTAGGAGTTGCAGGAGGAGGTGTTGAGGATACGACTTAGTCTTTTGACTAATGGTCGGTGACCTTACTATTTTAGGAGCTCGAGGAGGTGGACCAGCACGTCGAGGAGGCAGGACTTGAGGAGCAGATACCAGCTACTACTACCGGAGCACGTCTACAGGTGTGATGTGAGAGAGTTTTAGTTTTTCTGCTGCTGTATGTGAGAGTGAGAGTGATCATGATGTACTGGGCATAAGCCCTATTTACTTATATTTTGTTGTACTCATTGCGGACTGATATTTCATTCTCTTTTGATATATATATGTGTTGTGGCTGTGGAATTTTTCTGCGTTTACTCTGATATTATGTTTTTTTTCTCATATTGGCCGACAGGTTATGATCGTACTAGCCGGCAGAATCGGCGTCTTGCGGTGGCGACTAACCCGTACGTTAGTGTCACCGTAAGGCGGCGGTTCTGGGCATAAGATCCGGGTTAGCCTCGGGATGAGGAGACAGGAGCTTACACCAGGACTGTATCAGTCACTCCCCACCTACATGAAGAAGGCTCCTCCATTCCCCCATTACTTCTACTTCTGCATTGCCATCTACTTCTGCATTACCATCTACATCCACTGTCTCACTTCTACTTGATTCCTCCACTATTCTCCATGCATCACCACCAGCATCTCCACTCCCTTCACATCTTGCTAGGATTTCTCATCCTAGTTTTGATCTATTGGTTTCTGAGAATCTACCCACTCCACCTCAGTCACCAATTTCTCATTCAGATCATATTGATCTTCCTGCATCCACTCATCAATCACCAGTTCACAATGTATCTCATCAGGAGACAATCATCCCTGATGATCTTCCATCCACTGAGCTTCCCCCATCCACATTATTTGAAATAACTCCAGCCTTCATTGCAAACATCTTGGAGCTAATTACTCCTTCAATCAAAATCATGATTGAAGAAGCAATTGCCCCTCTTGTTTCCTCCATCTCTTCCCTGTCATCCTCCATCTTAGCCCTCTCTAAGTCTGCTGAGCCATCTTCATTTAGGGGCCTTACTTCAGTATCTACTGAAATCAGGCAGGGGGAGATGTTCGAGGAAGATGCCTCAGGACTGCCTCTTGTTACTCTTCCAGCAGAGCCCCAAGCTGAGATTCAAGAAGAAATAACAGTTCCAGTTGACATTCCCTCATCTTCTGCAGTACCAGCACCAGTTCAGAGGCCTTCCGATATCATAATGGAAGCAGAATTTGCATTCAAAGTGTGCCTTGAAGAAGCTTCTACTCCCATAGTTGCCCTATTTCTAGAAGGAGTCATCATCTCCTATCTAGATGACTTGTTGGAATTCGAAAATTCTGAAGAAAATTCTGAAGGTAATTCATTTACTCAATTCCTTGATATGTTAATTGACATGCTAGCCTATGAATAACTGGAAGGGATGTTTCGATACCATTTAGAACCCCTTTGTGTCCCTTTGGTTTCAGATCTAGTTCAAGAAGTTCAAGCTGCTCAAGAACCTGCTCAACAACTAGCTCCAGAACCAGCTCACTTCTCCTCCAGCTCAGGTAGCTGTGCAAGATGAACTGGTCCTCATGACAGTTACAGTTGAGAAAGAAAATTTTTCAGTTGTTCAAGAAGAAAAATCTACAGTGTGGGATGACACCCCAGGACTAGATCTGGATACTCTTCTGGCACAGGATGCCTTAGAAGAAGAGAGAGAGAAAGATGCATTAAAAGACAAAGAAAAAGCTGAGCAAGAGGCTTTTGATCCTTATGATCAACCTCCATCATCTCATTCTGATGATGAGGATGACTCTGATGATTCAGAAGATTCTAAGAAGAAGAAAGCAGTTAAAAGAAAAAGGAAAGTTGCTGCTCCTCCTCCTCCTAATCCTGATCATGATATTCCTTATTATATACTGAAAGGGAAGATCCAAAATCTAAAGAATACCAACATTGGATGGGATTATCTAAAAATCTGCAAAAGCAGAGAAAGAAAAGTAAAAGATATGATAGTCCAGCTCCCAAGTGGACTCCTAGAGGTCCTCCTCCTCCACCTCCTAGTGCAGTAGCTTCTAGAAATATGTCTGCAAATCCTTCAGCCCCTTCTACTAGATTCACTCCATCTCAAGCTCATCAAAGAAGAAGCAATCCAGGATATCAAAGCAGATCTCAATCTAGATATCAAAGGCAAGAAGCTGATACAAGAGAGCAAGTGAAGGAGGTAGTATATCAAAAGCCAACCTTTTCTCCTCCTCCTTCACCTCCAAAAGAAACCAAAAGCATACCTTCCAAAAAGCCAGCTCAAACAAAGAAAACTGATTTGAAAGGTAAAAGGATTATTTTCTCTGAAAAATCAAGTAAAAAATGTGCAGAGTTTTCTCCTCCATCTTCCCTAGTTATTTAAGAAAATAGAGAGCAAGCTGCAAGTATGCTAGAACTCTTTACTAAATTCAAAGCTGTAAAACCTCTAGATCCAACTGGTGAAAATGAATATGAAAGTCAAGAGCTTAATCCTGACTTCAGGATGGCTAGATTTCTGGAATTAGTTGGATCAGCCCAGATCAGAAAAGCCAAAGCTGAAGGAAAAGATATTTCAGGCTTAAATACTATGTCTAAATTCAGAAAGAAGGAGCTAGATAAATTCCAGGTCAGACCTGAGGTTTTTGATCCTTCTAAATATATGGAAAAGCACCCAGAAGCAGTAGTGCCAAGAGCAGGGGAATCTAGAATTATTGGAGAACAAGATTTAAAGATATCAAAGAAGGAAGCTCTAGATCCTTTCAGAAAAATTTCTTTTCTTCCTGGTTCTTCTGTATCTAAATCAGATTCTGGTGCTTCTTAAATTTCATTTATTGACAGTTATTTATTTGACTATTTGTTTAATGCTATTTGCTGCTTAGATGTTTCCTTTCCTAAGTTATATTTATTTCCTGTAGTTTTTGTTTTGAGAGACTTAACCCAAATAGGGGGAGATTGCTGGTACCCTAGTTTGGATTTGAGTTTAGTCTTCTCAATTAGTTTCTTGACCCAAGATTTATCTATGGTCAAAGGTTTGTTGTTTGGTTAGATTGCTTTAGTTGTAGAGTTGTCACTTATCCAGATGAAAATTTGGTTAAGTTGTTTTTGGTTCGACTATGGTCGAACGCCACTCGACTATCGTCTATCAACTGTTCGACGATCGTCTATCAGTTGGTTGACTATCGTCAGTCAGCAGATCGTCTATCTCTGAGTTAGTTCAACTCTTGTTAGCTCGATGATCTGTGGTATCTGCCTCGTCGATCGTCGAATCCCGCTCGACTTCTTTTGACCAGACAGATCTCTTGATAGTTCAACTATCTGCTTGGATTGTTCAACTATCTGATAGCTAGACTATCTGCTTGATTGTTCGACTATCTACTCTATTTGATAGTTCAACTATCTGCTTGGATAGTTCAATTATCTGATAGCTCGATTATCTATTTGATAGGTCGACTATCTGTTTTGCTTGATAGTTCGACTATCTTCTTTGATAGTTCAACTATCTGATAGCTCGACTATCTGTTCGATAGGTCGACTATCTATTTTGCTTGATAGTTCGACTATCTTCTTTGATAGTTCAACTATCTGATAGCTCAACTATCTATTTGATAGTTCGACTATCTGTTTTGTTTGATAGTTCGACTATCTGCCTTGATAGTTCAACTATCTGATAGCTCGACTATCGGTTTGATAGTTCGACTATCTGTCTTGTTTGATAGTTCGACTATCTGTTCTGATAATTTGACTATCTATTGTGGTAGTTCGACTATCTGCTTTGATAGTTCGACTATCTGTGTCGTTTGACTATCTGTTCTGATAGTTCGACGATCTCTGTGGTTCGTTCGACAATCTCTGTGGATTGTTCGACGATCTTTTGTCTGCCTTTAGTAATTTTGTACTCCTTCTGTTCTATGATTTATTTCCTATTTATTTGGAATATTTTATTAAAGATTATTTCATTGATTTTATGCATACATCTCAAGGCAATCTTTGCCCCATCCTTTGTGCATAAGTCAAGTTTTATCTGACAAAGTCTTTTGTCTTATTATTGTAAATATTTTCTGCTTTATCTGCCAAACTGTCCTTTATAGCCGTTAGACTCAAAAGTCTTCTCTGGCCGTAAAGAGTTTGTTCTGATGTAACATTCTTTAGTACTCCTTTTATCAGATTGGATATGCAGCTTCTTAGAAAGCTTTATCCCTTTATAGGATGTCTGTCTGCAAGATATGTTTTTGTATTGTGCTATTTGCAGCCCAGATTGCAGATCTCAGAAGAAGACAAAATTCAAACAAAGTTAAGAGCCGTTACAAAGGCCAATATATAAAATGCTTTCAAAAGACAGAGAGATATACAGATATAGAAGAAATAGAGAGATACACATACACTCACATAGAGATATACAGATTCATACACATGAAGAGATACAGCTCTTAGATATTGATACATTATACTGAGAAGATCAACCTTCTTCAACTCTCTCTTCTTCAATCTTGAGTTCATCCTGCTTCCAGGAACATTCACTCAGAGTCTCAAGAAGAAGAAGAAGAAGGAAGAAAAGCTGTTGAAGAAGAACATCCATTACAAATCAAGAGTCTTCTTCAAGCTGCTCCTACAAGAACTTCAAGATAGCTCTCTGTCAAAAGTTTAGAAGAGAACCTGCACCCTGAAGCAAGACTTCTTCCTGGATATCACTAAGCCAGGGGGAGCCTTGATTCTTTAGAGCTTTCTAGCTCTGTGCAATCCACTAGCTTCTCTAATCTGTTTTAACAATAGAGAAAAAATTTTAACTCTCTCTCAACCTCCTGTATAAAGGGTTATTACTCCCTTCAAAAGTGAACATTGGTGGCAGGGCACCTGATCAAAAACCTGTGTTGGATTTTGAGCTCCTGATCAAAAGCTCAAAGGGTCTACTTGATCTACCTGAAGCAGATTAGTTGGTGGCAGGGCACCTGAACAAAAACCTGTAGTGGATTCCTACCACGGTGGTAGAAGAGTGGACGTACCTATTTAGAGGGAACCACTATAAATCTTCTTGTGTCGTCTGTGTTGCTTACTTTAATTATTGCGCTGTGACTGTGAGTAGAAATAACTAGGATTGCTAGTTGCTGTGATAGGACCAAAGCTCAACTGTAATTACAGTTAGCTTTCTCTTGTGCACTTCACTTTGTATTAGGCTCTAGGGTTTCAAATATCTATAAAATCATTCCGCAAATTAACTCTAAGGGAGTTAAGTAGGGTGTAATAATTTTTGAATACTCTATTCACCCCCCCCCCCCTCTAGAGTTGTATCTATCCTCACCTTCAGACCAAACTTTTTCTCTTGTAGTAAGGTTGGAGGTAATAAGACTATTCCTTTCCTATACAGCCTATCAAGGATTCTATGTCTACAAGATGGATATCAAGTCAGCATTTCTGAATGGAGACTTAAAGGAAGAAGTATATGTAGAACAGCCATCAGGTGTTATTGATTCTCATTTTCCAAACTATGTCTATAGACCAAAGAAAGCCCTTTATAGGTTGAAACAGGCTCATAGGGCTTGGTATGAGGCATTGTCTACCTTCTTCATTGAGAATAAATTCTCAAGGGGGAAAATAGACAGAACTCTATTCCTTAGGGAATCCAAAGGAAAGATCATACTAGTTCAGATTTATGTTGATGACATAATCTTTAGATCTACTGAAAACAACCTTTGCAGGAAGTTTGCTAAACTTATGCAAGGGAAATTTTAAATGAGCAGTATGTGTGAGCTAAAGTTCTTTCTAGGACTTCAAATAAAATAGACTGTTGATGGCTTGTTCATATCAAAGTCTAAGTTCACCAAGGAGTTGATAAAGAAATATGGTATGGATACAACATTCATTATGAAAACTCCAATGGGGTCAAGCATGCCTATATGCAAAGATGAAACAGGAAAACCTATTAATAAGACTTTGTATAGAGGGATAATTGGCTCCCTCCTCTACTTGACTGCTAGTAGGCCTGACATCATGTATACAACATGTGTTTGTGCTAGATATCAAGCATGCCCTAAAGATTCACATTATTCTACTGTAAAAAGAATTCTAAGATATCTTAAGGGCACACTAGATCTAGGTATTTGGTACCCTAGGAATAGAGATATCCTATTAACTGGATTTTCAGATGTAGATTTTGCAGGATGCAAAGAAGATAGGAAAAGTACCACAGGTACTTGCCAGTTCCTAGGTGGAAGATTAGTGTCATGGAGCAGCAAAAAGCAAACAAGTGTTGCCATTTCTACAGCTGAGTCAGAGTACATTGTTGCAGGAAGTTGTTGTGCACAACTATTACGGGTGCAACATCAGTTAGAATATTATGACATCAAGCTAAGTAAAACACCTTTATATTGTGACTCTACAAGTATTATTTCCATTGCTAGAAAACCTGTTTGACATAGCAGAACAAAGCATATTTAAATTAGGTATCACTTAATAAGAGAACATGTAGAGAAAAATGACATCTGTTTAGAATTTGTCACTACAGATAGACAAATAGCTGACATATTCACTAAGCCTCAAGATGAAACAAAGTTCAATAACTTTAAGATTGAGCTAGGAATGCTATATATTGAGTAAGTCAATTTATAAACTCATTAAAGGAAAAATCCACAGATATTGGCTAAGTTAAGAATTCATGTTGACATCAACAATAAGTTGGTCGACATTAATTGTTGTTAGTTTTGACACAGCGAGAGCTTAGTATCGACATTAAAAGGAAAGTGTCGACACTAACAGAGCTTAGTGTCAACATTAAAAAGAAAGTGTCGACACAATATTGTCGACATCTTACATTTATGTGTCGACATACTTCTGTCAACACCTTTAATCAAGATGTCGACACAACAATGTCAAGTCTTATATGTCGACTCCTATAGAGTGGTGTCGACATATAATAGTGCTGGATCCCTATCATCTGTGTCGATATGTTAACATCTGTGTCGACACAAGGTATCGACACATAATATTTGGTCACGTTGTTTGACCTTCCAAATTTAAAACCCTATAAATAGGTTAAAACAAGAATTAGTCGACCACGCGACTTAGCTTTCTCGAGACATTGAACTTCTGTGTCGAGAGCTAGATCTCATCTCAACCATCCTCAATCTCTCTTCCTTCAACATTCAATGGCGCAAAAGTTGGAAGAAAACATAAACGAGTGTTACGAACTGGTTCGTAATGCCTTCAACGATGCTTCTCAAGAAATTTAGAAAGTCATCACCCTAGTCACTGACACTGGACTAGAAATTATGGTCTCAGAATCAACCAAGATATGGAAGAAAGGAGTAATTGAATTCTTCTCCAATGCAAAGCTGGATTCAACTGGAAATAAGATTAGGTCAACAGTTCTTGGGACGAAGATAAAGCTTACTTCTAAAAGTCTGAGCAAGGTACTCCAACTGCCTTCATCAAATAAGAAGAAGAGGTTGATTCCGACAAGATAGCAGGGGGACTTCAATGGTGTGGTATTAATGCAACCACAAAGATTGGATCCTCTATAAACAAAAAAGGGTTAAATTTCCAAGGGAAATTTCTTTCTGAAGTGGTTGGAAACGTTATACTATGCAAGATAGGGGTACATGAAAGAATATCTTCCTTCATGTTCAACCTAATGATAAGATTAATATTCAATCTCAAGACTGACCGGTCGACGATAGTCATTGACAGGATCAAGGAAGGGATCAAGAATCCTAACCTAGACGGGACCCTGAGTTTGTATCTAGTCAAAATAAAGCCAGAGATACTAATTCAAGTTGCAGGAGCTAAAATCAATCATATGAAGAGAATGGACACAAGAATCTTGTCAAGATGGGACAGGGTACTTACCAAGGAGACTCCAGCTCCTCTGCAACATCAAAAAGAATTAAAGAAAAAGAAATCAGCAGCAAAGATTGTGGAATCATCTAGTGATTCAGAAGAGGTTGTGGTTTTAAGTTCCGATGATGATGTAAATGAAATACAATCTCAAAGGGAAGATGATTCAGTACCACATCCTCAAGTGTCCTCAGTTCTAGGGGAGACTTCACAGTGACTATCATGGAGAGTGAAGCAGCTCATCTCACTATCCTAGATGTTCTCAATGATATTAACAAGGATGCTACTATGGTAGATGAGCAAGAAGCACAAACTGAGCTAGTTCAAGTTACTAAGAAAGAGACTTTTGTTTTAGAAGCTGATGTCTAGGGGGAGAAGATGTAAGACCCTCCCTTTTTTTCTTTTTAAAACCCAGGGTCTTAGGCCCATAATCGCCACTTTGCGGTGACACCTTCACGTCTTGAAGGGTCATCACCATAAGGCGCCGATTCTGCCGGCCAATTCGATCACAGGAAGGTAGCACAATAATTAAAGTAAGAGCAAGTCCACTGAAAATCACAGATATAAAAATAAAACTCCACGAAGGGAGTGTCCACAGAATAACAATAATCAAAGTACTATAAATGCGGGCTTATGCCCGGTACATCATATCCTCACTACAAATCTCTCATGCGGAAGCAAAAAACAAAACAACTCAAGGTCGAGACTCACGGTCCCGGCTGTATGAACTCCGGAGCTAGACTGCCCCATCTCCAAGTGCACCGGTCTCCGGGGATGCTCCCCTGTGCTGGGCTCCGTGATCCTCTAAAATGATGCGGTTCGAAAACCGTTAGTCATAAATACTAAGCCCTATCATCCCCTACCCCTTCCCCCATGGCTCCTAGGTACCGAGCGAAGAGGAAGAAAGGGAAGGACATGAAGGTGGAGATTTAATGAAAGAAACAGGTGGCAGCAGAACTAATCTAGCAACTCTATAATAAATATGTCAATAACAGAAAGTAGGAAAAGTAACCTTAACTTATGTGCGAAAGCGCATAATCCAAGGGATCTTCTATAAGGCTCCCATCGTATAGAGTTTCCCATACAACTTATACGTTGGGGTGTCGGTTATCAAACAACAGCATATATATATATATAGAGAATTTAACCTTAATTTATAAACTTGCCCACACAAGCTTATAGACCAAGGGGTCGTTTTGCAGGTCCTAATGTATAAGCGTCCCATACCACTTATACTTTAGGTGTCAGGGTTAAATGAATCGATTATGCTATGACATGCAAGTGGGTATGATGAAACATGCAAGTGCAACTCACACACCCGACTCTATGCACACAGACCTTTAGTTCCCCCTTTCGGAGCCGTTACCTCCCAAGATACCTCCATAGTGGCAGACGGAAGCGGTGGGTTGGGCCTCGCCCACGTCTAAACCAGTAAAGCACTACCGGTCAGACCTATCGTACGCCTCAACGCTTGGTGCACTAAGAGGATGCCTGCGTACTCTTGCCGGCTGGCACACCGGACTTCTGGTGGCGAAGTGCTAACCATACCTGCCGAGTCAGCGTATTGGCGTCGGTGCATCGACCCTCTAATACCGAAGACTCACCACCTTAATTTTCATTCCTTTTTTTTGCACATGATAATTTAATCGTAAACACACAAAAACTGAGTCGAAGCTCCCCGGACCAAAACGTCCGTCTCTTAACCAACCGAGTCGAAGCTCCCCGGACGATTCCGTCCGTCTCTTAACCAACCGAGCCGAAGCTCTCATCAATCTTCCTGTGCCAACAGTGTTTGTGAAAGGTGCAGCCCTAATTACTAAGTTACTCTTGTCAGTTTGTTATTACAGTTTATGTTAACCCAGGACTGCCCCGGGTATTCCCCGTGAAGGGCTCTCAAAGGGCACTAGGAACTATGATGGTAGCTGAAGCCCATCGTTCCCTTTCGCAAGGCACTTATTATTATTGGTTGATCCCCTTTACCCATTCCCTTCTCATATTACGATAGGCTATCCTAGGGTGATTTTTAACCTTCCTCTCTTCGGGAAAGACGATCTTTCGTCAGACCTGAGCACCTCTTAACCCTAGCTATCACTACTTCTCTCTACTCTTCATATCATCCTATTATGATATCATCCACAATTGTCCACCCAGACAAAATGACTAACTCCAACGACTTTCTCAGATCGTGACCTATTGCAATTCACAAATTTGCTATATGCAGACCAACCTAGACTATATGTCGAACCGGTTATGCAATGATCCCAAAACTCATCCAAATGCCCTAAACTATTTACTAGAGACTTATCATGATATAAATAGCCTAAATCCAGAATGTGGTAATTTTCCTAATTTATCTGGTATTTGATTAATTTCCTCAAAAATTCCAATGGCTACCGGTTTGAACATGAACTACCCTATGTTTTCATGCAAGATATCCAGCAAATTTATAATAAATAGTAGGTTATCTCAATATGGTAAATCCAAAGTATCATAATTTTTCTATCATCAAAAGAGCACTAAAACTATTTTAGCAATATTTACTATCTTCCATTATTTATGAACCAAGTACAGAGAATATTCTTAAAAAAATTATAAATAATTTATAATATGCAGATAAAGGATTACAAATAGCACTGGCCTAGTTTCATAATTTTTTAGCAAAAACATCATCCCTAATTAATTTCCAAAGCATAGAACCCCTTTTTAACATTTGTGAAGGAAGTACTGGATTTACTCAACTAAAAATTATACAAAAAATCAAGCGTAACCATCATGTCCTAAAACAGTTATTTCCTAGATTTCATGAGATTTTCATGAACAGAAAGGTACAAATAATTAAAACATCAATTGGGGTTATACTCAACTTTACAAACGAAGTGCTGGAAATAAACATCATAAAATTCCTGTAAAATTTCTATAGCTCTTACCCACTCTAAAACTTACTCTACCCGAGTTTCACAGCTTTTAAATAATGTTTAGTGACGGATTGTGCTTAATTAGTATTTTACCTTAAGCAAAGATTAAGGTTTTGAGGTATCTACTTGTCTCCAAATTCTCCAAGATTCCATCTAGACGATTCTTATCATGTTAGTGTCATGTCTACAGAGTTTCAAGGCAATACGAGAGCAATTGCCCCCATGTCCTTCACAACCCTCAAAACCCTCCATTTAGGGTTTGAGCTTGGATCCTAGGGTAAATCAACCCTAAACCACACCGTTTTCTCCAAGTGGGTTATAATAACCCCTCCAAGTCAGTGGTTGAAATATCAATCTCTATTGAGGTGATATGACCGTTCTAACCTCTTGTGCACTTTTTACTCAAAAATGTCTCTCTATTGCTTAGTTAAGATTAGGTGACTCCTTATTAAAAACTCATCAAAATGAGTTGAAATTTTGTATAGAGCTAGGTTTTATAGCCAGGGACCACTCACCAAAATTTGGGAGGGTTTGGAGATCATTTGACCACTTAAATAAATTCCTCTAAGTTTATTAAATTAAAACAAAAACTTTAGACAAAGTATCTCCAAAAATTCTCATTTTTGGACAGCCTCTAGATATGGCTAAGTATAACCCTCTGCCCAAATTTCAGGTCATTTGGGCAAAGGAAGAAGCGTGGGCATCCATTTTAGTTTCTGCCCAACTCTAGGTACAGCCCCATTAAAATGGGTGCTGCGGTCAAACCGATTACCCAAACGAGTTGAAATCAATTTTAAATTAATCTAGACTCAAAGGGCTACAACTTTCGTGACTGGCTATTTTTCCTAAATCGGCATCTTAGTGCTTCGTTTTACAGCATCAACATGTGCTCATTTAATGTACCTTTTCCTTTTATATTATTTACATAATTTTTATAATATAAAACTGTTTTCACTGTTCATCTTCTACAGAACCCGAAAAACAGAACACAGAAAACTCATATTTCCTGTAGCTCTTTTGTGATCCGTTGTCGGCCGTCCGGTCACTTCCCTGACCAACCACCACCACCACCACCTCCGTCAAGGCGATGGCTAGCGGTCGGCGGTGGTTTGGCCGCCGGAGGTGGAGGTTTCCGCCGTACCCGAAAAATATCTTTTTCATGGTTTTCCATGAAAACGCAGGGTAGGTCTGGCTCCTTTGAGCACGAACTTCATTTCTAAGATCCTAAGATCTACCCATAAGAGAAGAAGTAGAGGAGGACCTTGTTCGCGATTTGAAGGCGAGATGAACGTCGGTTGGTCATGGTGCGGTGGCGGCATTCCCAAACTTCTTCAATAGCAAGAACAAAAATTTGAATTTGTTTGGACAAGAGTGTAACCTTCTCCTCTTTTTCTAAGGGGGGTTTAATAGATCTCCCAATGGGGAGGGGAAAGGATGAAATATTCATTGCCATAAATGTTTCTCTTAATAATATTTCGGTTATGATGTAGAGAAGAGGAAAACGTGGAAGATGAAGTGGCTGATCGAGGTGGCGATTTCCTATTGGACCTCACTCTCTCTTTCTATTAAATAATTAGAGAAAAAAACGACCCATAAATATTCCTGCTGTACATTCCCATAATCAAAATTGATTATGACGTCGGTTATCGAAATTTCCAGTCTGGCTGATGTTTCGGCCTTTGTCACGGGTGTAACACGTGGGTCACGGGCGTGACAGGGCTTGGTGACAAATTCTGGGTTCGACGATCGTCGAACTGAGATCAACGATCGTCGAAGGGTGGTCACGCCCTAGGTCACGGGCGTGACACATGAGTCACGGGCGTGGCAGGGTCAAGATGCAAATTCCCCGCTCGGCGATCGTCTTGCTGAGATCGACGATCGCCGAAGGGGGTCACGCCCTTGGTCACGGGAGTGACACCTGGGTCACGGGCGTGATAGGGCCATGACGCAAATTCTACACTTCGACGATCGTCCCGCGGAGATCAATGATCGTCGAAGGGGTCACGCCCTAGGTCACGGGCATGACACATAGGTCATGGGCGTGACAGGCCCGGGTTGCAAATTCAACGATCGTATCACGGAGATTGACGATCGTCGAAGGAGTCACGGCCTAGGTCACGGGCGTGACACATAGGTCACGGGCGTGACCAACCCGTGACCCGAAATATCGGTCGATGTACTTCAATTCTTTGGCTTCTAGGGTTCTGTCACGACACACCGGCCTCGAGGGGTCTAGCCGGAAATGGGATGTTATAAATCCCAATAAACAAAACAAAAATTTCATCCCCGAAATTGAGGTTAAGCCTACGGGAATTTCTACTGAAATAAATTAAACTTGTAACATCCCATACGGTTTTTCTATTGGGTTCAAGCGACTATTTGTTTGATAAATGAAGACAATCTCCCCAATAAACAAAAGATTAGCCCGTACCTACTTTGGGCTATGTATCTTTGTCATTACAATGTTATATCCGTCGTAGCTGGGTGCACAATCCCTAGGGCATCAATCTCCGACTGGGGGGTTACAACCTGAAACTCGTTAGTATACTCCATATTTTAAACTCTCTTAGTCGCATTTACGACAACCTTATCCGGGTCAAAATATTCCCAATCCCAAATGGGTATCTTCCGATCTTGAATTCCTATCCGACCCTCGGTGTTTGTCTTGGTGGTTGTCTCCGAGTGATCTTATTACCGGTAGGAGGGTTAAGACCACTTGTCTTTTACCTTTCTGCTAATGTATTATTGGCCTCAATTTTCCTTATGGCCGTCCTGACAGTTTGAGTAATCCTTGATTGGGATAGTAGGGACCCCTGAGTTCATGTCTTCGGTAGTCATTCTCGTGCTAAACTCCTCCTTTATTCTCATTGGGTATCTCCGCACCTTAACCGAGTCCATACCCATGGTCTATTTCGGACTAGGACATACTAAAAGTCGTCATGGTTAGTAGTGAGTCCTAGTGGGCTGGGCCTAACTCGTAGACTAGAGAATTATGCGAAATGTTCTTTGCAGCCGGAGGTGCTTCCTGCTGGGGCAGGGTTTGCCGTAGGCTACAAAGAAGAATTCCAATTAATGGAGAGGTGGACTTCTACATGTGATTTCCCTTATGGGCACACCACTGCTTCCGCTGCTTAGTTTTTCCCCAAACTAAGCTCGAGCGGGGGTGACCAAGGGTTAGTGGACTGCTACCTTTTTCAGATCGATGTTTCCCTCTGATACCACTTGTAAGACCCCCCTTTTTTTTTCTTTTTAAAACCCAGGGTCTTAGTCCCAGAATCGCCGCTTTGCGGTGACACCTTCACATACTGAAGGGTCATCACCACAAGGCGCCGATTCTTCCGGCCAATTCGATCACAGGAAGGTAGCACAATAATAGAAGTAAGAGCAAGTCCACTGAAAATCACATATATAGAAATAAAACTCCACGAAGGGAGTGTCCAAAAAATAACAATAATCAAAGTACTATAAATGCGGGCTTATGCCCGGTACATCATATCCTCACTACAAATCTCTCATGCGGAAGCAAAAAAAACTACTCACGGTCCCGGCTGTATGAAATCCAGAGCTAGACTGTCCCATCTCCAAGCGCACCGGTCTCCGGGGCTGCTCCCCTGTGCTGGGCTCCGTGATCCCCTAAAATGATGCGGTTCGAAAACCGTTAGTCATAAAGACTAAGCCCTATCATCCCCTACCCCTTCCCCCATGACTCCTAGGTACCGAGCGGAGAGGAAGAAAGGGAAGGACATGAAGGTGGAGATTTAATGAAAGAAATAGGTGGCAGCGGAACTAATCTAGCAACTCTATAATAAATATGTCAATAACAGAAAGTAGGAAAAGTAACCTAAATTTATGTGCGAAAACGCATAAGCCAAGGGATCTTCTATAAGGCTCCCATCATATAGAGTGTCCCATACCACTTATACGTTGGGGTGTCGGTTATCAAACAGCAGTATATATATATATATATAGAATTTAACCTTAATTTATAAACTTGCTCACACAAGCTTATAGACCAAGGGGTTGTTTTGTAGGTCCTAATGTATAAGCGTCCCATACCACTTATACTTTAGGTGTCACGGTTAAATGAATCGATTATGCTATGACATGCAAGTGGGTATGATGAAACATGCAAGTGTAACTCACACACCCGACTCTGTGCTCACAGACCTTTAGTTCCACCTTCGGAGCCGTTACCTCCCAGGATACCTCCGTAGTGGCAGACGGAAACGGTGGGTTGGGCCTCGCCCACCTCTAAACCAATAAAGCACTACCGGTCAGACCTATCATATGCCTCAATGCTTGGTGCACTAAGCGGACGCCTGCGTACTCTTGCCGGCTGGCGCACCGGACTTCTGTTGGCGAAGTGCTAAACACCTGCCGAGCCAGCGTATTGGATTCGGTGCATCGACCCTCCAATACCGAAGACCCGCCACCTTAATTTTTATTCCTTTTTTTTGCACATGATAATTTAATCGTAAACACACAAAAACCGAGCCGAAGCTCCCCGGACCAAAACATTCGTCTCTTAACCAACCGAGCCGAAGCTCCCCGGACCATTCCGTCCGTCTCTTAACCAACCGAGCCGAATCTCTCATCAATCTTCCTGTGCCAACAATGTTTGTGAAAGGTGCAGCACTAATTACTAAGTTACTCTTGTCAGTTTTTTATTACAGTTTACGTTAACCCAGGACTGCCCCCGGTATTCCCCGTAAAGGGCTCTCAAAGGGCACTAGGAACTATGATGGTAGCTGAAGCCCATCGTTCCCTTTCGCAAGGCACCTATTGTTATTGGTTGATCCCCTTTACCCATTCCCTTCTCATATTACGATGGACTATCCTAGGATGATTTTTAACCTTCCTCTCTTCGGCAAAGACGATCTTTCGTCGAACCCGAGCACCTCTTAACCCTAGCTATCACTACTTCTCTCTACTCTTCATATCATCCTATTGTGATATCATCCACAATTGTCCACCCAGACAAAATGACTAACTCCAATGACTTTCTCAGATCATGACCTATTGCAATTCACAAATTTGCTATATGCAGATCAACCTAGACTATATGTTGAACCGGTTATGCAATGATCCAAAAACTCATCCAAATGCCTTAAACTATTTACTGGAGACTTATCATGATATAAATAGCCTAAATTCAGAATGTGGTAATTTTCCTAATTTATCTGGTATTTAATTAATTTCCTCAAAAATTCCAAGGGCTACTGATTTGAACATGAACTACCCTAAGTTCTCATGCAAGATGTCCAACAAATTTATAATAAATAGTAGGTTATCTCAATATGGTAAATCCAAAGTATCATAATTTTTCTATCATCAAAAGGGCATTAAAACTATTTTAGCAATATTTACTATCTTCCATTATTTATGAACCAAGTACAGAGAATATTCTTCCAAAAATTATAAATAAATTATAATATGCAGATAATGGATTACAAATAGCACTGGCCCAGTTTCATAATTTTTCAGCAAAAATATCATCCATAATTAATTTCCAAAGCATAGAACCCCTTTTTAACATTTGTGAAGAAAGTACTGGATTTACTCAACTAAAAATTATACAAAAAGTCAAGGGTAACCATTCTGTCCTAAGACAGTTATTTCCAAGATTTCATGAGATTTTCATGAACAGAAAGGTACAAATAATTAAAACATCAATTGGGGTTATAATCAACTTTACAAATGAAGTGCTGGAAATAAACATCATAAAATTCTTGTAAAATTTCTATAGCTCTTACCTTCTCTAAAACTTACTCTACCTGAGTTTCACAGCCTTTAGATAATGTTTAATAACATATTGTGCTTAATTAGTATTTTAACCTAAAGCTAAGATTAGGGTTTTGAGGTATCTACTTGTCTCCAAATTCTCCAAGATTCCTTCCAGACAATTCTTATCATGTTAGTGTCAACTCTACAGAGTTTAAAGGCAATACGAGAGCAATTGCCCCCATGTCCTTCACAACCCTCAAAACCCTCCATTTAGGGTTTGAGCTTGGATCCTAGGGTAAATCAACCCTAAACCACACTGTTTTCTCCAAGTAGGTTATAATAACCCCTCCAAGTCAGTGGTAGAAATATCAGTCTCTGTTGAGGTGATATGACCATTCTAACCTCTTGTGCACTTTTTACTCAAAAATGTCTCTCTATTGCCTAGTTAAGATTAGGTGACTCCCTATCCAAAACTCAACGAAATGAGTTGAAATTTTGTATTGAGCTATGTTTTATAGCCAGGGACCACTCACCAAAATTTGGGAGGGTTTGGAGGTCATTTGACCTCTTAAATAAATTCCTCTAAGTTTATTAAATTAAAAAAAAAACTTCAGACAAAGTATCTCCAAAAATTCTCATTTTTGTACAGCCTCTATATATGGCTAAGGATAACCATCTGCCAAAATTTCAGGTCATTTGGGCAAAGGACGATGCGTGGGCATCCATTTTAGTTTCTGCCCAACTCTAGGTACATCCCCATTAAAACAGATGCTGCGGTTAAACGGATTACTCAAACGAGTTGAAATTAATTTTAAATTAATCTAGACTCAAAGGGCTACAACTTTTGTGACTGGCTATGTTTCCTAAATCGGCCTCTAAGTGCTTCGTTTTACAGCATCAACATGTGCTCATTTAATGTACCTTTTCCTTTTATATTATTTACATAATTTTTATAATATAAAACTGTTTTCACTGTTCATCTTCTATAGAACCCGAAAACCAGAACACAAGAAACTCATATTTCCTGTAGCTCTTTCGCGATCCATTTTCGGCCGTCCGGTCACTTCCCCGGCCAGCCACCACCACCACCACCTCCGTCGAGGCGATGGCTAGCGGTCGGCGATGGTTTGGCCGCCGGAGGTGGAGGTTTCCGGCGTACCCGAAAAATATCTTTTTCATGGTTTTCCATGAAAAAGCAGGGTAGGTCCGGCTCCTTTGAGCACGAACTTCATTTCTAAGAGCCTAAGATCTACCCATAAGAGAAGAAGTAGAGGAGGACCTTGTTCACGGTTTGAAGGCGAGATGAACGTCGGTTGGTCATGGCGCGGTGGCGGCGTTCTCGAACTTCTTCAACAGCAAGAACAAAAATATGAATTTGTTTGGACAAGAGTGTAACCTTCTCCTCTTGCTCTAAGGGGGCTTTTATAGATCTCCCAATGGGGAGGGGAAAGGATGAAACATTTATTGCCATGAATGTTTCTCTTAAAAACATTTCGGTTATGATATAGAGAAGAGGAAAACGAGGAAGATGAAGTGGCTGATCCAGGTGGTGATTTCCTATTGGACCTCACTCTCTCTTTCTATTAAATAATTAGAGAAGGAAACGGCCCATAAATATTCCTGCTGTACATTCCCATAATCAAAATTGATTATGACGTCGGTTACCGAAATTTCCAGTCTGGCTGACGTTTCGGCCTTTGTCACGGGCGTGACACGTGGGTCACGGGCGTGACAGGGCTTGGTGACAAATTCTGGGTTCGACGATCGTCGAACTGAGATCAACGATCGTCGAAGGGTGGTCATGCCCTATGTCACGGGCGTGACACATGAGTCACAGGCGTGATAGGGTCAAGATGCAAATTCCGCGCTCGGCGATCGTCTTGCTGAGATCGACGATCGCCAAAGGGGGTCACGCCCTTTGTCACGGGCATGACACCTGGGTCACGGGCGTGACAGGGCCATGACGCAACTTCTACACTTCGACGATCGTCCCGCTGAGATCGACGATCGTCGAAGGGGTCACACCCTAGGTCACGGGTGTGACACATAGGTCACGGGCATGACAGTCCCGGGTTGCAAATTCGACGATCGTCTCATGGAGATCGATGATCGTCGAAGGAGTCACGCCCTAGGTCAAGGGCGTGACACATAGGTCACGGGCGTGACCAACCCGTGACCCGAAATCTCGGTCGATGTACTTCAATTCTTGGGCTTCTAGGGTTCTGTCACGACAGACCGACCCCTAGGGGTCTAGCCAGAAATTGGATGTTACAGAAGACTGGGGTTACTGAGGACAATGTTCCTCCATCTGATACTTTGCCAGATGTCTAGAAGGACAACCATCACATACTCCAAGAAGATGCACGGATTGAGGGGGAGGTACCAGACCTTGACCCAGTACATATTCCTGATAACCAGCCTCAGGCTATGGATGTAGCCAGTTCCTCAGAATAAGAAGCTGAACAAGAAGCCTCAGAGCTAATGAAAAGGAAACTAATGGAAATAAGGAAGAAATGCATAGGCTATAAGAAAGCTTTGAAGACTGCCACACCAACAATAGATCCTATAATAGTAAAATTCAGTTCACTTTTGGTGCCACTGCAAGTGAAGCTGGATGAGCAAAGAACTACTCTTGAAAAATATGTAGATGAGACCCACAAGGACCTGCAGTTTAAGCAAGCACATGATATCAAATCCATCAGATTTGAAATCAATCAGCATAAAAAAGAGATGACAAATTGCATCCATAAAGTAGGTAATGTTGTAGTTTACTTGGCCCAGCAATAATAGGAATTAAAGACTAAAGTTGAGTACAATGCAGTCAAATAAGGTTATGTCTTGGAAAATCAATTAATAATGAATGAAAATCTTAAAGACTCACATCATGTTATTCTAACAAAGCTTGATAATAGTATCACTGCTATTAAGACTGAAGTGTCCAAGAAAATCAAGGAAGATTTAGCAGCTGTCCAAACAGCAATCCAGGCATCTCAAATAGCTATTTCTGGTCAACTAAAGAAGTTCAGGACATATTATAAAGAAGGAACAAATTATCTGGCTTATCAGGTAAGGTTTCAAAAAGAAGATCTGAGAGATCATGTAGAAAGAGAAGTCATAAAGGGGGAGAGAGTATTAGTAAAAGCAAGCTCAGATCATGTTAAATGTATATCAAATAGCATCAGAGCAACTCTTGGATATCCACTCCTTTGTGATGATGATAACACTGCTGAATCTGGAATTCAATCTGCTTATTTTGAAGGGGTTCAGTGGGAAGTAGCTCAAGTTATTAATCCTCCTTCTAATTTTGAAGAGATCAAACAGGTAGTTCACCAAATGTATAGCCCTCCACAGGAGGCACAATATGTTATTCTTGAAAAATTTGTTATGCCTGTAGCTATAGTTCAAAGAGAAAAAGAAGCTCAGTTATGAAAAGGTTAAGAGAACAGGTAGAATTAAAGCCTGATTTTGAACAATGGAGTCCAACCTCTAGAAATATTATTTTGACTGCTTGGAAAGCTGTGAAAGACAATATGCATGATAGAGGCAAATAGTATTCTGAACATGAATGGAGTAAATATCAGGAGCGGCAAGATGCCATATTTCAGTTCAGAAGAGATCTTAAAGCTGGCAAGATACCTATTAACTCGGTGGAGCCTAACAAGTATTTTCCAAAGCCTTTTCATTACTTTGAAAGGCAAAAGATCAAGGCTGAAGAGCTTAAGAAGAAGGATCAGAAAGGAAAGAAGCTGGTCGATGACATAGAAGCTAATGTACAAGCTAGTATTCTACCTGGCAAACAAATTATGATCAAGGAACCCAAGCTGACTTAGAGTCTTTTATGTCTTAAAATTTAGAACTATGTAATAATGTTATTCTTACTAGACATTCTTGAATTTTATAAGTCAGATATAATTTGAAATGATGGGATAATTTCTTAGTTGGGTAAATCTGTTTGATTCTATCTTTTTATATGTTAGATGTTTCTGTGATGGATATGCTTAACTTTGTAACATATACATTTTCTGCTTAATGATTAACCATGTTTGTGTTTGTTAGTACAACATTAATTTTACTAGTTATTATAATGGTGTATATCATTGACTTGTTGTTATGACTTCTCCAAATAAGGGGAGATTATTGGGTACATTGGTAATTGTACCAGATTTGGAGAAGCCTCACTTAAATCAATGACATACATCATCTTGTATTTGATGTTTGTTTAAGTTTATTTGTGCAGACTAAGTTATGCAGAAATTTGTCTATGTATAAAAGCGTCGAGACACTCGGTCAGTGTCGACACTTGTGAAGAAGATGTGTCGAGAGCAAGAGTAAAGCTGTGTTGACACACAGGACTTATGTCGACACACAAAAGTTCAGTCTACAGCAGCTATGTCGACATACGGGACTTGTGTCGACACACAGATATCAAACAACACAAGCTGTGTCGACTTAAATGATCACAGTCGACATCCTGAATGCTGAGTCAAAGATCAACTGTGTCGAAACTCAGGACTAGTGTCGACACACTATGACTAGTAGTGCTGATAGTAAGCTGAAGCTTATATGTCAACACCCAGGACTTGGGTTGACAACTATTTTGAAGAAAAGCTGTGTCAACACTAAGGAAGTTGTGTCGACACATTCTACATTATCTGTGTCGAGACTATGAAGAAAAGTTGTGTCGACAGAGATTGAAGTCTGTCAACTACATAAAAGCAATGTGTTGACATCCAGATAGCTGTGTCGACACATTCATAATCTGTGTCGACACATTTTGAAATCAGTGTGAACACATTGTGAAGAAGATCTGTCTAGACGCTGTCTGCTGTTTTGAAGACCAAGTTGCAGATTTCTAGATCTAAGAAGTGACAGCTGGCATAACCGTCAAAGTTGTGAGATGTCAGAACTATTAGATGCCAGTCAACTACCAGTTTAGCCGATTTCCTCTGCTATGTTTCTATAAATAGAATAGTGTTATCAAAGAAGACAACAATACACAAAACTTATACAACACAATAACACAGAGACGAAGAGAACTCTTGGAGATCAGTAAGGATTACAGAATCATTTCTGTAATAAGAAGAAGGAGAAGAAGGAAGCCGATTTAAGATCACCTTCATCTGCTCAAGAGAGATTCAACCTAGTTCTCTATTTTTAAGAAGCTTTGAAGAAGCTAAGTAAGGTTGAATCAAATCCAAAGCTACAAGGATCAAAAGAAGACCAATCTCTCAAGATTTGGTCAAGAACTCTTTACCCCATTTTCTCTCTCTATGGGTAAAGAAATTCTTAAAACATTGTAATCACAACTGTAGGATCTATATAGATCTGAGTGTAGGAAAGTCTATCTTTCTGAGTGGTAAGCTTATAATTATAAGGGCTGCGGTAGGGCATGTTGCCTTAGGTAGGAGTTGGAAAACTCTGAGGTAGGGTTCTTGGGAAGAATCTGAGTAGTAAGATCTGGAAGGATCTGAGCTGCAGGACTTGAAGAAGTCTTAGTTGTAGGAACCTGG
This sequence comes from Platanthera zijinensis, assembly GCA_039513925.1. Taxonomy (NCBI): domain Eukaryota; kingdom Viridiplantae; phylum Streptophyta; class Magnoliopsida; order Asparagales; family Orchidaceae; genus Platanthera; species Platanthera zijinensis. Next base: position 47,688,182 of record CM077079.1, on the reverse strand, counting down.
AAGAGTTTTGAGAGGTAAGATCTGTGGATCTGAGAAAAGTGGAAGTTGGGCCGAATCTAGTTCATTGCTAGATAGGTGAAGGGGGAAAGTGGATGTACCCAAATATTGGGGAACCCCTATAAATTTGTGTTTTTTTGTGCTATGTTTGCTTACTCTGAATGTTTGATGCTTGTATAGTTGGATAACTAGATTTGCTATTTAGAAAACCTAAAACTTCCTATTATAAAGAATTGAACCTATTCACCCCCCCCTCTAGGTGGTTAGTTGTTCATTATTGAATTCTTTCAGAAGTGAAATACTAACTCCACTTGAAAAGAATAATTCATCACGTTCTCTCCAAAAATCAATACGCAGTATTTGGGTGCCCAAAGGAACCGCAACACTTAGCTCCATTTGGATACCTAAATATCTTAAACGTTAGTATTCACCTATTATGTGGAGTAGAAACTAGTCAAAATAAAATTACTCAATAATCTACTTCACGATATGTATATTGTCCTTTTTATTTTTATGTTGCTTTTGTTTTTTTTAAGTCAACATGTCATGAGTACTTTATATATATTATTGCTATATGACTTTCACATATTAAGTTTAATGATAAATCAATCCAACTGAATTTGAATAAAAGTCAAATCTTTGCTAAGATGCCCAAAATTTACTTATTATCTAAATTCTATCTTTTTAAATCCATTACCTATAAATTTCTTATATTTTCACTGTAATAAATTTATGCTACTTATGTGGATTTAAGATCAACCATCTTTAAAAATCAATAAATAATTATAATTTTCATCACATATAAAAGACATTGGATATAAATCAGTAGTTAGGATCTATCGCTTAATATGGGCATGATCTCTTACCCATATATTATGTCTCACCATAGCAGGGGCATAAGATTGTGTGTATTAGAGACCTAACCTCTAAGTCATGTCCTGTCCTTGACAAGGTAGGGTTCTAGTGGGCCCTTGCGAGGCACTAGGGGAAAGAGTGCTAGGTGTTGAAAGTCTTTTTTTGTATGCATATGTGATTAATTCCCTAATCTAGCTATGACATGTGTGTAGCTCCGCATACTCATCCATCACATAGTATGGGGCTAGGGTGTAGATATATAGCTAGGGTATTGGAATCTAGGGCATACTCATGATACTCATATACCTGTATGAACATTATTTTACTTCTCATGTTCATCATAATCATGCATATTATTCTATCATGTTATCTTGTATTTGCATCATATATCTCTTTAAGCTTTTAAGTTTTTTTTAAAAAAAAACACAAGTATTTTGAAAAAAAAGAAGGAAAAATAATCTTTGAATGTGTTTTTCTAAGCAAAAAACAAATCTCTGTTGCTAACGCCAAGTGTTAGTACTAATGCTGGCGGTAGCATAAAATAATTACTGAAAGGTTCGCTAAAGTATTCTATGTTTTCAAGAAATTTGTTTATTATAAAATATTTAAAAATTAAATATAAAATTAGAAAATTATCTAAAAGAACAAAAATATGTTTTTCCTATATCTCTTTGTGTGTTTATTGTTTGAAATTTTTAATAAAAAAACAAAATTTAGAAAAACTACTTATTATTCATTAACATTGTTAAGGATGATTAATTATATCAATTTAAGAGAAATTAATATGTGTAAGTTAATTTTCAAGTATCTTAAAATAATGTTTTGTTTATATTTTCTCATGAAAATTATCTTATTATGTGCAATGAATTGAATACAAAAAATATGTGTATGATTGCTTAGCATGCCTCTAAGTATGAGCAATGTTTTATGTTTAATAATGTTTCACTCAGTTATTTTTATGACCTACATGTGTTCTTAATCATATACTTGCATGATTGTGTTGTGTAATAACCTAATAGTTTAAAATGCATAAATAGATTACCTAGACTATATTGAATTTATTATTTCAATTCTTTATATTCATGAACTTATTCATTGGAGAAAGGTGTTTAAAAAATTTTGTTATTGTTTGCCCAACAAGTGAATTTTGAGTTCTTTGTTACTAAATAAAAATCAAATAAAAATTAGAAAGGAAAACTCCACCAAGCACTACTTACCCTCCTGATAAGTCTTAATAGGCATTGTGAGGTTGAACACCTTAAAAAAAATTATAAAATGTCTTGTAGCAAACAAATCAAGTACATAGGATCACAAAAATAAAAATAATGTTAAAATTGCATAAATGTGATCCCCCAAGCACTACTCTACTTCTTGATGAGTCTTAAAAAGCATTATGTGTAGAGCACCTTGGTAGTTATACTTCTTACTCAGGTGCATTGAAAAATAGTGGAAGTAAAATTATTTTTGTTTTTTAATGTTATGTTATTCATCATATTTGTCATGTGTTTTGATTAATCCACTTGTATACTTTATCAATAGACTATTTATACACATCATTATTTCTTATAAAACTTCTACTCATGTGAATTACATCCTAATGCATACCTATACTATTCTCTAAAAACATAAGTAAATTCACTAGATAACAAAACATGAACGCTATAATGTTTTTTTACTTGAAATGTGAATTAGCTTACATTATAGTTCTTCTCTTCTTTTGATATTTTAAAATCATGCTTGGAAAAATTTCAATGAAATAGTATCTCTTGGACTTGAATTGCATTAAAAACATCTTCTTATTATGCTTAAAATTTCTTATCCTTAATATGATCATATTTTCCAAAATGATGCTTATTTTAAGAGCACTTATCACATTTTTATATGCATACTAATTTTGCTTAATCATGAATTTTCACTCTCTCTATAAATGGTAAACTTTGTTTAATAAGTTATGTTATGTGCTTAATAAGTGATACTTTTCTATGTCTATCACTATACTATTTTATTCTATCATGCATATATTTTCCTCAATAAGTGGTAGAGAGATATCTATGATCTTGCACAACATCCCATTTTCTTCTTTAATATAGACCTTTTTAATTCTCATTGCATACACTCACCTTTGCTCTCTTTTTATTCTACCAAAAAGGGCGTGATCATCGTGCATAAATTTCTTAATTTAGGGGGAGCACATTAAATTTTATATATAAAGCATATATGTAGGGGGAGTTTTCATAGGACGTTGATACTCTAGTCATGCTCGATCATGGTAACTAACTTAATAAATGGTAACATGTTTTTGTTTTTAACAAATGGCAACATATATTAATCGATGTGTCGTATCACAGAAAAACTCTACTTTCTAATACACTCTATCTCACCCTTTTTTGATAATACCAAAGGGGGAGAAAGAATTTGAAGAAATATCTCATTTAGGAAGAGTACAAACTAGGAAGAATCTATGTAGGAGGAGTATCCATTTAGGGGAGTACACACTGAACACTTATCATCTACTATAAACACAAATACCATTATTTCTTCATAGCAGATTTGTTATTATCAAAAGTGGGAGTTTGTTGGAACATGAGTTTCGCATCTCTTGGTTTGAGAATAACAAATCTCAGTGTGTATTTGATCATGTTTGTTGTGTGTTTATAGTATATAAGCTTACAAGTATGAAGACACCATGGTTTCACTTTATGTGACCAACTTTCGGGCATTAGGTCTACTATTGGCGCTAGCGATGTAGGATTAAAGTGAGCATACAATGATGTCTCTCTATAAGCTACCATTGGGCGCTAGCTCTGCCACCGTGAACTAGCCATCTTGATGATCATCAAGTCAATTATGTCGCGAAGAAATAGCTACTGCCAGGCATTAGCCTTTCCACACCACGATATTTAAAAGTGGGAGGATGTCTAAATATAGGAGATCTGGTGGGCTCTAAGACCCTTCCTAGGAGGAAGATGAGATGCCAGTTTATCAATCTTCTTGGTAAGAAGAGAGAGCCAACTTTCCTGGTTGAGGGTTAGTATAGAAACTAATAAAGACTTGTTTGATTCATCTTCTCCGATCTCCGTCATCACAGAGATCCAGTTGTATTATAATTAACCCTTATTTTAGTTTTAAATAAAATTATGTTTTTTATTTCATCTAATATTCATGGTTTCATGTTGCTACAGTTTTAAGGGGTTTGTGGAAAATCAGAAAATATTATTTTATAAGGAAAAGTATTTTTCATAACCTACCGCTATGTGGTAGTAGTCTACCGCCATACGGTAGCTTCTAGAATAGGTTGAACTGCAAAACTTATGTTTTTTGTGACCTACCGTCGCACAATAGTAGCCTACCGCCCTGCGGTAGTTTCCAGAATAAGTTGGCTCGCTGAATTTTTTTTAATTCTGAATTTCAATTCAAACCTTATTCACCCCCCTCAATGGTTGGCCACTAGATCAAACTCCGACTGCTGCAGACTTCCTTATGCATTATAGGAGGTATGTCGTTGTAATTAGAGTACACAAAACTAGTCACTAAATCCTCTAAGCAGAAATCAAAGCCCCCAGTGCGCACGGAGCACTACTTGTAGCTCTCCTGATAGCTCGAGAAGTACTTAGCTTCCTAAGAAGTTGTATGTCACCATCCAAGCACACCCTCTCTCCCTAATTATTGTAGAGAGGATCATCCTGTCATCCTCACTTCTCTCCAAAGATCTGTACAATAACCAAGAATAGTGAAGTTTGGTTGGCACCGTGTCGTCCATACAGTTTCTCACTTCTTTCCAAGGTTTTATACATAAAAACACTTCTTGCAATCCATCTCAACCTCTATGGATGTTTGTGAGCACGACCGCTCTCTGGCTTATACACCACGGAAAGTAAGGGTTATATTTGATATACTCTAGAGGTGGGGGGGTGAATAGAGTATGTGGTTATATTTAAAACTTTTTCTGAACTATAAGAAGTACTCCTAAACTCAGGTACTGTATCACAGAATACCAAATGAAATAAATGAAATCACAAGAAAAACTAAATAACACAACCACAGCAAGAACAAAAAGAAAAAGCGGCAACTAGACGACACAAGAATTTATAGTTGTTCCCCAACCTGGGTACGTCCACTCTTCTACCACCCTGGTAGGAATCCACTCAGAGTTTTGATCAGGTGTCTGACACCAATGAGCTTTTGATCAGGTGCTCAACAACAAAACCTAGAGACTTCTTATCAGGAGACTTTCCACCAGGAATCACTTTTGAAGGGAGATGATAACTCTTTTTACATTGGGAGTGAGAGAATGATTGTGTCTTCTCTTTCTCAATTCAAACAACTGAGAAAACTTGTGTATTTGATGGTAGCAAAATCTCCCCCTAAGATGTTGCTTGTTCAGGATGATGGAAGCTTTGCTGCAGGGTGATAAGCCTTCAAGCTTTCAGTTTTGACAAGAAGAACTTCAAAAACTATTTTGATAGATGCAGTATTGTTGTCCTTCAGAGAGTTCTTGAGAAGAAGACACTTGATTTGGATGGTTGTTCTTCCTCTTCAGAATTATTTTTCTTCTTGTCTGTCCGTTGTAGATTCTTGACTTATCGATTTTCAATCTCAAGAAATTCTGTATATCTCACAGAATGTTGTTGTCTGTATGTGATTCTCTGTACAGGAAATAATAATCTCTGTTTTTATATTTCCAACGTGAAAGTCCATTTGAATTTTGAAATTCCTTCTGCAATTAATGCTGACGGCCTTGGAATATTTTTGGCATTGATTTGTTTCCCCAACTGTCCCTTATAAAAACGGCAGGCAACAATTCTTATAAAGACCATAATTAATGCTCTTGTCTAACGGTAATTTTCAGAGAATATTAGAGCACTATTTACTCAGGAATTATTGCCACGTAATAAGGACAAATGGGGGAAATTTCCAAGACTGGATTCGTCGACCTGAGTCCACAGTTCGTCGAGCTGAGAATGGCTGTTTGTCGAGCTGAGATCCAAGATCGTCGACCTCTGAATGCTGCTTGATAACTTTCTTTCTGTGCATCAAGTTCATCGAGCTGAGTCTAAGATTGTCGAGTTGAGCCCTGAGAATTGAGTTAGTCCAGTTGGGGTCCAAGATCGTCGAGCTGAGTCTGCAGTCTGGACTTAGAATATTTTTTGATGTATAGTGTTGAAGTATCATTTTGGCATTGAGTGTGATGTCCTCTGGCTTTGAGTGTTAACTCACCATTCTGGCGTTGAGTGTAATGTCATCTGGCATTGAGTCAAATGTCATCTGGCGTTAAGTGTTGAATCACCTTACCCAGAATTAGTCGAACAGAGAATAAAGTTCTTCTAGCTGATGTTCTTAGTTCGTTCACTGTGGTTTGACTTAGAGGAGTTATTACTTTGTCCAGAGTTCATCGAGCTGAGAACTAAGTTTGTCGAGCTGAGCTCAGCGTATTGTCCCTGAGTTCATCTAGCTGAGCTCGACTTTCGTCGACCGGAGATCGACGAACGTAGAACTCCTTTTTAAGTCTTGAAAGTCTTTGAGTATGGAATTGTTGGAGGCTGGTCTTTTGTACTGTTGACTCAAGGGACTTGAACTAGGCTCTAGGACATAACCATGACCCAGATCTATACATGTTGGGTCATATCCTAACTTAGTGAACTTAGTCCAAATCTAACTAGGGATCCAACAATCTCCCCCTATTTGGGTGAGGTCACTAATTACAGACTCAAACAAAATTGAAATAACAAAGCAAGAAGATATATATCTGGCAGAAAAATAATGCATGCAACAGATATATTTAAACACAGTAAGCTTTGTATTATAAAAACGCAATTTTTCAAAAATGATACCATAATCACATCAGTTCAGGTTTTTTACTTCTTCTGCTTCTTTTCCCTTGGCTTTTCTTCTTTGCTTTTATCCCCAAGCTGAGTGAAAATGATTTTCCTGTTGGGATTGGAAGCTTCTTTCTTTGATATGTATAGATCTGTTGCTCCAATCACAGTCTGGGCAGAGGCTCTGGGTACAGTAGCCTCTGGATATAGTGCCATGTATTCTGCTGGATTAAATACTTTCTTGCTGACTTGAAGCTTGTCGAGTTCTTTTTCTCTATATGATGACATAATTGTATACTTTGATGGATCTTCTCCTACCTATATAGCCTTCTTTATGTGAGATAGACCAATACATTCTTTAAGCCTAGCCATCCTGAAATTAGGATCATCATCCTGACTGACAAATGATTGATCATCTTGAGAGGGTAGTAGAGATGCAGGCCTAAATTGAGTTGACTGTGCTTGAAAGTTTGTTGCCTTCTGGCTTTCATTACTCTGAGTGTATAGTGACTTCGGAGGTGCAGCTTCACTATATTTTCTTTTAGGTTTGTGTGATTTTGAATGTCTTCTTTGTTCAACTTATTGTTGGGGAGGAGAGAACTCTGGCTTATGATGGATTACTTCCTTTATCTGCTCTATATCACCAGTACTTCTTTGCTAACTACTTGCATGTGATTGATATCTAGATGGCCTTCCTTGCCTTTGATAAGTTTTTGTGAAAGATGTAGACTTGGAGGGAGCATCTGAACTTTGAGGAGTTGTTCCTAAACCACCAGCAGCTGGAAGAGGAGGAGGAGAGGGGTCCTTTCTATATCTGTGAGCTGGGGGAGGAGAGTATCTTCTGCTTTTCTTTCTGGCCTTTCGTTCATTTTTTGAAAGCCACATCCAGGCTTGCATCCCTTTGTATGGGGTTATGTTTTGTAAAATGTAGTTGGGAGTGTCATTTGTATTTCCAGGCTTGGGAGCAGGAGGAGGAGCCTTCCTTTTCTTAAAGATATTCTTCCTCTTTTGATCCTTATCAGAATCATCATCATCATCATCGTCATCAGACTGAGGATTGTCATACATAGCATCAATTTGGCTTATTGTATCCTTGGAGATTTCTTTATTGACTTGAGTGGGGACAACTTCAGCATGAGCTACTTCAGTTTCCATGGTAATGTATTGAGCTATTATGTCATCCAGATTGGGGAGAGGGCTATCATCCATGATATATGATGGCCTAGGAAGGCTAGATATCTGATCATCAGACTTATTTTCTAGAGGAGCTGTCAAACTTTTCTTTATATTGTCTAACACCTCTGAGCTAGCACGAGAGGTATAACACACCATTGATTTAGATGATGGAATGGGGGGAAGTAGAAATAAATGTATGACCCAAATACTCTTAGTAAAGCTGTTAGATGCACTTTGGATTTAATGAAGTAAACCCTTCCTGGCAGAATCTCTGGCAGAGTTATCTCTTGAGTATTTGACATTGTAATTTCTGTTGTTGTTGCTGTTTCTACTGCTACTTCTGCTGGTAGAGTGATCTCTTGAGTTAGAGTGATCTCTTGAGTATTTGACATTGTGATATCTGTTCCTGCTTTTAACACTTCTGTTATTGCTGATATTACTACTGCTGCTTCTGCTTCAACTACTACTGCTTCTTCATCATCAAGTATCTCCCCCTGCCTGGTTTCAGTAGACACTGAAACCAGGACCTCAAATGAAGAGGGAGCAGTGGTGAGAGCAGAGATCTGGGCATCAAGAGAGGATATGGAGGCAGCTAGAGGAGAAATGGCCTCTATTATAATAGATTTTAGTAGGGGTGTGAGGAGAGTAATGTGTGGGGTGACAAGAGATGGATCCAGGTATGGAGAAGTGGAGTGTGGGCAGTAGTTGGTTGAGTGGAGATTTCAGTTGCTGAGGGGGTGATAGGTGGAGGTGAAAGGGGAGTGTCTTAGGGGAGTCATGTTGAGGAGAGGGAGTGTGCAGTGGAGATGATAATAGGTTGAAGGATGGGAATGAGGAGAGTTTGATATGGGGGATATCAGAAAGATGAGATGTAAGAGGGGATTGAGGTGGTGTTGGAATTGGTGTATCTTGTTGGGGGGAAGGTGTAGAGGAGGAAATATGTGTTGGAGATTGAGGAATTTGGGATGATGAAGGTAGGGGAGTAGAGACTGTATCATGAGTTAAGGCTGGGGTGTGTTGAGTTGCTGACAGAGATGAAGGTTGGAGAGCTGGAGATTGAGGAGTGGTTGGAGTAATGTTTGATGTAATAATGTTGGATGGGATCTCTTCAAAAGGGTGGGGAGTGGCTGAAACAGCCCTTGTACTTTCAAAAGCTTGGGTGGTAGAGGATGATGTCTTAGAGGGCTTTGTGATTGTCCTCTCCCACCTGCCAAACAAGGAACATGTGAGCCTTTTGCTGGCAGTGATGAATATGGTCTGGGAGACTAGTGATTCAACAACCTTTTCTGTCAAGAAGATCCCTAGGATCCTTCCAAAGTTAACGTCCTTTTTACTGTTGCTTGTCTTGATGAGATCAAAGATGATCTGTGCCCAGTTTACCTGCCTCTTGTTTACCACTACACACATAACCAGAAATTGATGCCTGGTTATATAATCGTGTGTAGTGTGCTTGCCCAGCAAGACTTTCCCAACAATATCTGCGAGAAACTTAAACTCGGCAAACAGGTGTTTCTTCAGTAGTTTATTTGGGTTATCTCCAGAGTAACCCATCAGACTCAACATCATATCATATTCCTCATTATCAATTTCTAATTCTTCTTCTCCATTCTCTAATCCAAAGATTTCAGTTAGTACAGCGAGAGTGAGAGAGATGGCAACACCCACTATTGATCCGGTTATTGTGTTGTCCTCGGTTGTAGACGCAGTATAGACCCATTCTCTGATTTTCGTGCTGGGTAATTTGATTCTTATGGACAATAGATTTTTCAATTGCTGGTCTTCCAATAGCTGCAGAATGTGGAGGAACACTGGATTGGAGTGCTGGAAGGAGTCAAAATCTACGTCGAATATGGTATCAAACCGCATTGCCGCAAGAGCGCCTGCTGGAATCGCCATGAGTGCACCTGCAAGAGAGAAAACGAAGATCAAGTGCAAGGGGAACTGAAAGCGCGGGACGGAGGTCAAAGAAAAACTAAATATAAGGTTTTCCGGAATATGAAACGACAAACTCCGGTCCACGAGAAATAAAAATATCTTCGTTCTGAGGTCGACGAAATAATTTAGAGTTAAACAGTTTGTCGATCTCAGTCTAAAGGGTTGAAGACATTTCGTCGATCTCTGGTCGACGAATGTTTTCTGAAGTAAGTTCATCGATCGCAGGTTGATGAAGATCACTTACCACAGAGAGTTTGTCGATCTCAGGTCGACGAAAATCTCAAGAACCTTTCGTAGTTCGTCGACCTCCGATCGACGAAATTTGAAGAGTTCTTCGAGTACAGACAGAAACTAAACTAGGTCTTCTCCATTGATCATTCCAAGCTGATTTATAAAGAACAAGTGATTTCTTTCATCCAGGGGTTTGGTGAAGATATCAGCTCTTTGTAAATCAGTGTAGATATAGATAAGTTTGATTTTGTTTTTGTCTACACACTCTCTAATGAAATGATGTCTAATGTCTATATGTTTAGTCTTACTGTGATGGACTGGATTTTGTGCTATGGATATAACACTTATGTTATCACATAGTAGAGTTGAATTATTTAAGTTGAACCCATAATCTAGGAGTTGGTTCTGAATCCACAGCTTCTGGGAACAACAACTACCAGCTGCAATGTATTCTGCTTCAGCAGTTGATGTGGACACAGATGATTGTTTCTTGCAGAACCAGGACACTAATCTCATACCAAGGAACTGGCAAGTTCCAGAGGTACTCTTTCTGTCCACTCTACATACAGCAAAGTCAGCATCTTAGTATCCAGTTAACTTAAACTCTAACTCAGTGGGATACCAGAGACCTGGACTAGGACAACCATTTATATATCTCAAAATTCTTTTTAGAAAAACTAGATGAGATTTTTTAGGGTTCACCTGGAATCTAGCACAAAGGCATGTGGCAAACATGATATCAGGTCTGCTTGCTGTAAGGTATAGTAGGGGCCCAACAATGCCCCTATATAGTTTCTGATCCATAGGTTTCCCTTGTGCATCAGAGTCTATTACAGCATTTGTAGCCATGGGTGTTTTCTTTGCTGAGGCATCAGCCATCCCAAACTTCTTGATAAGATCTTTAGCATATTTAGTCTGGGAAATGAAGATGCCATCAGGAATCTGCTTCACTTGGATACCAAGGAAGTAGGAGAGCTCACCCATGCTACTCATCTCAAATTTAGAATGCATTAGATCAGTGAATCTTTTGCACAATTTGGGATCAGTTGACCCAAATATTATGTCATCTACATAAATTTGTACTAACAAAATTTTATCATGATGCATTTTAGTGAATAAAGTCCTATCTACTATTCCTCATGAAAAACCATGTTCTAAGAGAAAGCTAGCTAAGGTCTCATACCAAGCTCTTTGAGCATGCTTTAAATCTTAGAGAGCTTTATGCAATTTAAATACATAAGAGGGATGAGTTGGAGAAACAAAACCTGGAGGTTGTTCAACATAAACTTCTTCTTTAAGTTCCCTATTTAAGAAAGCACTCTTCACATCCATTTGATAAACTTTGAACTTTTTTAATGAAGCATAAGCCATAAATATCCTTATAGCTTCTAGCCTAGCAACTGGAGAAAAGGTTTGATCATAGTCAATTCTTCCTCCTGCCTATATCCTTGAGCAACAAGCCTTGCCTTATTTCTCACAATCACACCTTGGGCATCAAGCTTATTTCTAAATAACCATTTGGTTCCAATGACTGGGTAGTCTTTTGGTCTTGGAACCAAAACGCAAACTTTGCATCTCTCAAACTGATTGAGTTCTTCTTGCATTGCTTTGATCCAGTGGGGATCTTGCTCTGCATCAGTTATGGATTGAGGCTCAATTTGAGAGAGGAAACAGGCATGCATCAAGTCTTGGTTGAGTTGATACTTTGTATGCACACCTGCTGCTATGTCTCCAATCACTTAGGATCTAGGGTGATCCCTTAGTGTGACAAGATCAGTTGGTGGAGTTGGTTCAGCCACAACATTTTGAAGGAATTCCTCTTGTGGAATAGCCTTTATTGTTGTAGGAAGTTCAACTATTTCCACAGTTTCTACATCACTTTCTTCACTGACTTGTTGAGAAGGATGAGATACAACTTTGGGGGTAAAGTGTAAGCCATCCAATTCCTAACACAATTGTTGTACCTACAAGGAGTCTTTGGTAGAAATCTCTTTCTCCTTATAAAATATGTTAGCCTCATCAAATATAACATGCATTGATTCCTCTATTTTCAATGTAGATTTATTAAATACACTATAAGCTTTGCTGACTTGGGAATATCCTAGAAAAATTCCCACTGCAACCTTTGCTTCAAACTTTCTAATGTACTTTTTGTCATTATTATGAATATAACACACACAACCAAAAACTTTAAAATAGTTGATTACTGGTTTCTTCCCTTTGAGTAATTCATAGGGAGTCTTATGCTTTAGTTTGTGTATGGAACTTCTGTTCAGGACATAGTTTGTTGTGCTCACTACCTCTGCCCAATAGGATAGGGGCATGTAACCATCTGCAAGTAATGTGCCTGCAGCTTCAATGAGTGTTCTATTTTTCCTTTCAGCTACCCCATTTTGTTGAGGAGTTCTAGGAGCTGAGAAACAGTCCCTGATACCTTCCTTCTCACAGAACTCATGCATAAGAAGAGACTCAAACTCTGTACCATGATCACTTCTGAATAATGCAACATGAGTAGAGTACTCAATATGTATGGTCCTTAGAAAATCTGTAAGAACCTTGAAGGTATCTGACTTAGATCTCAGAAAGAATACCCAAGTGAACCTGGAAAAGTCATCTACAACCACTAAGGTATAAGATTTCCCTCCTAGGCTTTGTATAGCCACAGGGCCAAAAAGGTCCATATGTAGCAAGTACAATATCCTCGGTGAATCACTCTTATTAATGGATTTGAAGCTCGATTTAGTTTGCTTGCCTCGTTGACAAGCCCTGCAGAGGTCTTCCTTCTTGTAGGGGCCAGAAGGCAAACCTCTAACAACGTTGTCCTTAGATAGCCTAGCAATGTTTTTAAGATTTACATGTCCTAATCTTTTATGCCATAAGTAATTTGGACTACTAACTATATTGAGCAGGCATATGTCTGAAGTAACAGAATGAAAATTTACTAGGTAAATGTTTCCTTGTCTACTTCCAATTAAAATAGGTTTGTTTTCTTTTAAAGTAATAATACATGAACTAGAGTTGAATGATACCTGATAACCTTCATCACATAGTTGGCTTATAGAGATGAGGTTATACTTTAGTCCACTTACATATGCAACTCTTTTGAAAGTTACTGCTCCAATTCTGACTTTTTCATAGCCTTCTGTTTGGCTACAATTGGAGTCACCAAAGATGACCTTTGGTCCTAGCTTTGACTTGTAATCAATCAGATTGTCCTTTTTGCCTGTCAAATGCTTGGAGCAACCACTATCTAGATACAAATGTTGATAGTATGCTGGATAGGTCTTCATCTGCAAACAAGACAGTTAGTTGTTCTTGACCCAGGTAACCTTGGGTCCTTGTTGATTTTCATAACTATAACTGGAGATGTAAAAGCATTCAGGTTGATCTTTATATCCTTTAGGATGGTATCTCCTAGGTTGAATTATCCATTGAGTGAAGGGGTTAAAGATGTTATTGAAATTTAAGTTTCTTTTATTAAGATCTTTGTTCGACGATCTCTGGTTGGATTGTCGACCTGAGCTCGACGATGTTGGATGAGATCGTCGATCTCTACTTGAAGAATGAAAATATACATTCTCTGGGCACCAAAATCATCAATCTCTGGTCAAAGAACCATACTGGTATCGTCAATCATAGATCGAAGAATGATTGTTACTAATGTCTGCGTTCAAAGATCGTCGTTCTGAGTTTGACGATCTGTTCATATATCGTCGATCTGAGTTCGACGATAACAGCTGAACATTGTTATTTTTGTTATTCCTCTAGATATTGAGTTTATTCTTGATTTTCATTTATTCAAGAATCTTATTAACTTTATTTACCTGTTTAGTATTCTTCTTTCCCTTGTCAGATATGAATTTACTGGTCTGGAAACATTATTTTTCTTAATCAAGGGTGGATCACTAGAGGAGGCACCTAGTCCTTGTTTGATATGGTTGGTCCTAGTATTTATAGTACTAGTGATATCTAATAATTGTAGACCTCTTCCATTCAGTGATTCATCTAATAGTTTTGCCTTACTTAGTTCAGTTTTCAGAAAAGATATTTGTTTATTAGCAGACATTAGTTCATTGGTTAATTTTACATTTTCTGTAGTGATGTTGTCTAGGGTGTTTAACTTTTCTCTGAGAAGTTTGATTTCCTTCTCAGAGCTTATCAAGTCTAAGCATAAATTTTTTAATTCAAATTTAAATTCATCTGACTCAAAATCATAAGAAGCTACTACCTGATCTTCAGCTGATAGAGATTCATCATTATCTGATTCATCTGAGTCAGATCTGCAATTGCCTGCCTCAATAGCCCTGAGGCATACTTTCTTTGCTTTTTGTTCTTCTTCATCCTCACTAGAGCTGGAGGATGTAGATTCTTCTTCAGTAACACTCCATGTCTCAACAATAAAACCCTTGTCTTTCCTCTTTTGCTTGCTTGAGGAAGGCTTGTTGTAATGACTCTTCCTTGAGTCCTTCTCCTTTCATATATCCTTCTTCTGAGCTTCTAGACACTCAGAAATGAAGTGCCCAGGTTTCCTGTAGCCAAAACACACTACTTCTTTAGAGGGTGTTTTGTCATACCTTGGCTTATCTTCATATTTAGAAGGTTTCCTTCTGAAGTCCTTTCTAGCCATCTTGAAGAATCTCTTAGAAAAGAGACTCATCAGCTCTTCATTTACTGGAATGAATTCAGAGTCTTATGTAGCTTTAAAATCTATGTTGTGCTCCTTCCAAGATCGTGTGGGAGTCTTCACTTCAGCTGTTGCTTCCCTTGCTTTGATCAGTTGCTCATAGGACTTCAATTTTCCTAGAAGAGATTCTGTTGAAATCTCTGTCATGCTTCTGGCTTCTCTGATGGGCCAGATTATTTAGTCCCATGTGTTGGGAAAGCACATTAAGATATTATCATTCACTTCAGTTAAAGTGAATTCTTTTTCTAGAGTCCTTAGCTCACTGATGATGGAGCTAAGTCTGTTGTACATTACTTCTACTGTTTCTACTTCATCCTTCTTGAAGTTCTCATACTGAGTGATGAGATTTGACCTTCTATCTTTCCTCTTATCTGCTGATCTAGCCACCATTTGGTTCAGGGAATCCCAAATCTCCTTTGCTGATTGACACTCAACAACCTTTTGAAATATTTCATCAGACATAGTTTGAGCAAGTATTTTCATGGCTTTGGCATCAGCTATCTTAGCCTTCTTTTATGCATCTGTCCATCCAGGGGTGGAACTGCACTCAGGTCAGTTGATGTATTTGAGGTTGAAGCCACTGGAGCTGGTGGTCCTGTTAAGATAGAATTAAATATATCTTCTTTAATAGAGTTCATGTAAAGCCTAATTCTTGCCTTTCAGATTGTGAACTTGAACAAGTTACACACTGGAAGTCTGGTGCTTGCATATTCTTTATTCTGTGCCATGCTATATGTATAAATCTAGTAATGATAAAATAAAAAGATCTAACTTAGGATCTTTTGTTCAAGGGTTAGCTTGTACAACCAAAAGAACCTGCTCTGGTACTAATTGAAAGTAAGTGTTAGATCTGATATACTCTAGAGGGGGGTGAATAGAGTATGTGGGTATATTTAAAACTTTTTCTGAACTATAAGAAATACTCCTAAACTCAGGTACTGTATCACAGAATACCAAATGAAATAAATGAAATCACAGGAAAAACTAAATAACACAGCCACAGCAAGAACAAAAAGAAAAAGAGGCAACCAGATGACACAAGAATTTATAGTGGTTCCCCAGCCTGGGTACGTCCACTCTTCTACCACCCTGGTAGGAATCCACTCAGAGTTTTGATCAGGTTCCTAACACCAATGAGCTTTTGATCAGGTGCTCAACAACCAAACCTCAAGTCTTTTGATCAGGAGACTTACAATCAGGAATCACTTTTAAAGGGAGATGACAACCCTTTTTATAGTGGGGGTGAGAGAGTGATTGTGTCTTCTCTTTCTCAATTCAAAAAACTGAGAAGACTTGTGGATTTGATGGTAGCAAAATCTCCCCCTGAGATGTTGCTTGTTCAGGATGATGGAAGCTTTGCTGCAGGGTGATAGGCCTTCAAGCTTTCAGTTTTGACAAGAACAACTTCAGGAACTATTTTGACAGATGCAATATTGTTGTCCTTCAGAGAGTTTCTGAGAAGAAGACACTTGATTTGGATGGTTGTTCTTCCTCTTAAGAATTGTTCTTCTTCTTGTCTGGCCGCTGTTGATTCTTGATTGATCGATTTTGAATCTCAAGAAATTCTGTATATCTCACAGAATGTTGTTGTCTGCATGTGATTCTCTGTACAGGAAATAATAATCTCTGTTTTTATATTTCCAACGTGAATGTCCATGTGAATTTTGAAATTCCTTCTGCAATTAATACTGACGGCCTTGGAATATTTTTGGCATTGATTTGTTTCCCCAACTGTCCCTTATAAAAACGGCAGGCAACAATTCTGATGAAGACCATAATTAATGCTCTTGTCTAATGGTAATATTCAGAGAATATTAGAGCACTATTTTCTCAGGAATTATTGCCACGTAATAAGGACAAACGAGGGAAATTTCCAAGGCTGGATTCGTCGACCTGACTCCACAGTTCATCTAGCTGAGAATGGTTGTTCGTCGAGCTGAGATCCAAAATCGTCAACCTCTGAATGTTGTTTGATAACTTTCTTTCTGTGCATCAAGTTCGTCGAGCTGAGTCTAAGATCGTCGAGCTGAGCCCTGAGAACAGAGTTTGTACAGTTGGGGGTCCAAGATCATCGAGCTGAGATTCTCCAAGAGTTTGTAATGTCCTCTGTCTTTGAGTGTTAACTCACCATTCTAGCATTGAGTGTAATGTCATCTGGCGTTGAGTCAAATGTCATCTGGCGTTGAGTGTTGAATCACCTTACCAAAAATTAGTCGACTAGAGAATAGAGTTCTTCTAGCTGATGTTCTTAGTTCGTCGACTGAGGTTTGACTTAGAGGAGTTATTACTTTGTCCAAAGTTCATCGAGCTGAGAACTAAGTTCGTCGAGCTGAGCTCAGCGAATTGTCCCTGAGTTCGTCTAGCTAAGCTCGACTTTCGTCGATCGGAGATTGACGAACATAGAACTCCTTTTTAAGTCTTGAAAGTCTTTGAGTCTGGCATTGTTGGAGGCTGGTCCTTTGTACTGTTGACTCAAGGGACTTGACCTAGACTCTAGGACACAACCATGAACCTAATCTATACATGTTGGGTCATATCCTAACTTAGTGAACCTATCCCAAATCTAACTAGGGATCCAACAACCACACTTTATATCGGCATGTATGAGCCTCGAGTGAGCCTCAATAGATCCATTCCAGATTAGAGAAATAAAAACAAATTGTTATTGTTCAAGAAAAGAAAGATGTTGATAACACAATCCATCTTTTTAAGACCTGTGAGGATGAATTATGATTAGAAAAGAGTCGCTTCTCTTCTACCCCTCTCTAATTATTGTATTCTATCATTCTTCATTCTACCTTATTATCTCTCGCTTAATTAAGTGTGTTGGAGAACTTAAACAAAAAAATCTGTGTCGTTTGTATTACTTCCCTCTACAAATTATATATCTCTAATTTGTTACATGCTCGTATTATTTTTGCTTTTATTTTCTTTCGTGTGAATGTATTTTTCATATGAAAATAATATTAACATAATCAATCACAATTATTCCACACTTTCACCCTACCCTTTGACGTCTCACTAATAATTGAACTTCTATTACTAAGGGTTGTGACTTGTATTCCTCCCTGCATGATCCTACATTTTAACCTTGATAGTTCCCTCCTTTCTTTCAGACCTCTTTTGCAAGTGGTTGCTTGTAAAATTTTAACCTTTTCATATCCATCTAGAAATCCCTCGCAACATTAACCACACATGTCATACCCTTCAATACACAGAGCAATTCATGGGTGCATTAATAAACTATGAATCCCTTTACAAATATTTGTGTGTTTTTTCTTCCTCCTTAGCCAACATATTCCATACATATTTACTCATCTAGAAAAATGTGCTCATAAACGCTCATTGTACTATCCACCAAATAGAACCCTCTAAACTATTTTTTGACAACTAACTAAGTATATGATGATATATTCCTTCTTAGGAAAGAGGTCAAGATTTACCTCCAAGTAATGCGGGAGGTGGATGCACAATATATTCTTGTTTCTTACTTTTTCCAAATTCCACTCCTCTTCTCCATCAAACATGAATACCACCCAAGTTACTATATTTAGGTACTTTAAACACCATCAATAAATCTCTAATCCTCTAAAAACAATACACTATATCTTTTGTGGTTCATGTTCCCTTAAGTAGTCGAGGATGGAAGTTCATCAAAAACTCCAAAAACATTTGTCTGCACATATGACTTCCACTAGAGATGTGTATGGAATATATCCAACCATTTTGACCTATGTACTTGCATTATCATTACATTATACTCAACTTTGATGATAAGTGTAGTATTCTACATACCATCTACTCGATGAGCTATTTCTACATGGTCTTTGCTAACAATTTGTAAAAATCTACAAGGGTCATATTGAACACCCTGGTGAAAAATGTCTACTCTATCTAACATCATATTGAGGTTGGGATGATCCCACAGAGTGTAAAACTCATGGCATCTTAAAACATAAAATTTCATTAATCACAAACAAAATATCAAAACAATTTTGAACTAAAGATTCCAAAACCAAATCCTAGCGTACTAATCTATATGAAGCTTCCCCTCTTAATCTAGAATCCCTAAACATATCTATCATATTAATTTTTAACATCTCTTATCCTTTAACTACCATTTCATTGATTTGATAGAAATTTAAAAACATAATAATAATAAAAAATAAGATATTATACATGTATAAAAGAGCATCCACTAAACACATCTTAGACAAATAGTGAAATGAATAAAATAAAAAAGTTTATAAAGTGAAGCAATGTTTGTACTATTAACTCACCTCAAAAGTTCTCATTTTGTAACATATACTTTATTAAGAAGGAGGTCCATTGATTGTTACCACATCTCATGAGGATAACATATATATTACATATGTATATGCGCTATGACTATACAAAATCAAATTCATAGGCCAACATACAATATACTTCTCTAGTGTGTATCTAGCTAAGATAGTTTAACAAGTAAAATGATGTCTGATAATAGAATGTCGAGCAATGTGAATATTAAAAGGCTAAAAATTAATAAGTAAGATGCTTCAAGTCAACATACCTTAAGGGGGGGTATTTTGTTAGAAATTTGATGCATAAAAAATTATAAAATAATTGTTTTATTGGATCCTTTTGGTGTTTAGTGTTGAGCTCCATACTTTTAATGAAATGCTTCAAAGCCAAAAAGAGGGAATCCAAATTTTTTGATGGGAACTTTCATAATTGAAAGGATGATCTCTTAGTCTCACATTGCCTAACACCTTACATATGAGTGAGCATAAAAAGTATTTCACTCCTTATTTGTTCAAAGGAACATAAGGAGAAACTATGAACCACACACTTGTGCGTGCGAACTGCACTAGACCGGATCCAGATTTGGGATTTGGGGAATAATTGAATTGAATTATATTTTTGCTCTAAATAGTTTTGCAATTAAAAATCTGTTGTTTCTAAGTTCCGTCGATAAGTATTTGACGTTTGCATCGACAAGAACGCACAATTTTTCCTTGCATTGGCTACGTAGAAATGTACACGACGATGCGTCAAATTATAGTTGACACACTTTCTTGGTCTCAACATTGTGTCGAATTGTTCTCGATGTCGCGTCAATTTGAACTCAACACTCTTGCTTTGACTTCTCCTACGTCAAATAAGAAGTCAGCGCACAATAATAAGAAGTCGACGCAACCTGCGCCAACTTGTTTATCAGTTTCTTTGTACGCTATTTTCAGTTACGCATTTCTCACCATTAACTCCAACATTCACCTGCACGATTACTGTTTCTAAATATAACCATTGAGATTTATTACGTGGTTATTTTCTTGCCATTTTTGGACTCCTATTTAGGAGAATATTTCTTATTCATTTATATAGACTCTGAAAAAACATTATGTCATTCTTTTCCTCTCTAGAGCTTCGATTATCTTCATCGAGGTTTCATTTTATTTATGTTTTCTTCATCAAGTTGAAGTTCTGGCACTCTGTGCTTCTTCGGTGTCCACACACATTGGATTTTCGAGATCTAGTCGGGTGTTGTACCTTAGAGAAGTGACCATCGGCTGAAAGCCCTTTCGGAGGGTGGTTGTCACAATCCGTATTTTCTCAGCATTAAATAATTTATATCGAAGTGAGAGAAAGTACGCATTGTGATGCCACTCCATGCATGGGACAACTACAGATGCTCAGGCAAGAACCTACTCATATTACTTTTCATGAAATCCTCAAGTTTGTTATGATAAAAATATAGTTTGAGTTTATGTATCGATGGTCGTGTCCATCAGCTCAGTGGATCAACAAGTTCACAGATAAAATATACGTATAAATAGCGGAAAATACTTTATTTAGTTCATTTATTATCTTATATGAGCATGAAAATCCATAAGAATAATTCATGATATGCATACCTCTTGATTTTATTTAAGTACTAAAAGAGCTTTTACGTTCGTTAAAGTAGAGTGCCATTTGATTTAAAAGGATGTCATGAGTTTTAGGTATGAATATTGATCTTTTTATACTTTGAAAATAACTAACATGCAACCTAGCATAAATCCTTCTCAGAGAGGAAGTTTATAAAACACACCAATAAGAAAATAGCATATCAGCTAGCAAAGAGTCTAACATTTACGATAATTTACTGTGAGTGTCAACAGCCTGACATGAACCCACAGAACAACATGTATGTCTGAACGAAAGAAGAACACAAAAACTACCTCATGAAGGTGAGGGAGGAAAACTATAGCTACTAAAGCCCACGCCAAGAACCACAAATTCTACCTGCTTAGACCGCTACAGCTCCGAGTCTGAGGCATTCAAAAAAAAGAGTGCCTCAGGAAGAATGAACATGTGGTAGTAAAAGATCAAAAATAAATAAACAAGAGAAGTCAAAGGAACCCAAGACAGAATAGTTGTCGAAGCATAGTATCTAAATCATAAAATAGTAAGCTTTGAAGAGTTCAAAGAAGCTTAAATATGTGAAGTTGCACCAAGTGCACTTCAGAGCTATGCTTCATTAACATCTACAAGAGTACGCTTGTAAATATATAAATATATATAAGAGGAGACTGATCAGCTCAAACACATGAATCATTTACACCAGTAAAAATGGTACTAAGTTGGTGGACACAATTTCCAAAACAAATCAACAGACAAAAAATCTCAAAAAGGCAATATGGTGGTGGCTACATTGTCTAACACAACCCAACAACCCATAAGAAGAGAAGAAAACCCACTAGGTATAATGATTCACAAACTAACACTGAAGTGGTGGTTCTCTATCCACTGCCAACCAAAGGACACAAATAATCATACAACATACTAATAAACGAAAAGAATCCCAAGACTTAGCATCAGACTTCCATGATGACGTAAAAGGGAAGAAAACCAAAAGTTTCTTTAGGTATACTCGACAAACTACCATTCACTCGACGATTTAGAAGGTTACTCGATGAGTTACTATTCTCTAAATGAATTGGACTTAGCTCAATGGAGGACACTAGATGCAAAGGCATCACTCGATGTCGTACTGAATTCACTCGATGCCTTTCTAAAATCACTCGATGCCAAGGAAACACACGACGCCAAGTATGTATCCACTCGACGCCTCTCTGCTTCACTCGATGCCTCTCTGCTTCACTTAATGCCAAGACTGATTCACTCGAGCCCAAGACTGATTCACTCAATGCACTCGATGCCAAGACTAATTCCAACACCAAGACTTCTTCACTCGATGTACTCGATGCCAATACTTCACTCGACACACTCGATGCCAAGACTTCACTCGACACACTCGATGCCAAACTCTATTCTAGCCAGAAACTTTCCTATCTAAAAAGAGGGTATTAAACTTATAAATTTTAACAACATTTAAAACTTGACCAACAATAAGTTTCAAAAAAATAAGAGAAAAGTGGGGTAGACAAGATAGGAGTCCAAACATAGATAAAAGAACCCTGCAACAACACATTAAGAACAAAGGGAAATTTACTGCTATTTTGTATAAGGTAAAGTTAGGAGCAAACAAAAAATGTGTCAAGAAAATTTAAGAACTTATAGTAGGATTGATAGAAAAATAGAAAATGAAACATGAGGAATTTGTAAGAGGCTAGGGATGAGAGCAAATCACCACTTGCCTTAAACCTCTTTATCTCAACCTTCTAAACATTTCATGACGCAGATCAGCTGAAAAAGAAAGCACGATAACGAAATCTGGAGAGATTTGGACAAAACAAAAGTTTAGGGCCACACACCCCAATGCTAAAAGTCCACGATAACAAAAATACCAACTACCAGCTCGTAGATCTCAGCGAGAGCTTTTTAAATCTATGCTCCACTGAATATTTCATCCTCTGGTGCTCCCGAAATGGCTGCCGGAAGGTTTACGATGAAAAACTCACCGCCTCTCTCCGTACCCTCCTTATCAGACCCTTTTTGGGGAAGAAGGATGAATAGGGTTTTCTTTTTATAAGTATATATACATATATAATATCATATTATTAATATAATAACTAGAAAAACTCAAATGGCGAGGGTGATGAAATCACCTCAATTTTCGATGAAATTCCCACCAAAGCTAAAGGTCGGTGCTACAAATCCAACGACGAATTCAAAATTAGGATCCGGAAAACCAAACTCGGGTTAAAATTCCCTGAATTTAAAACTACAATAATCCTTTTAAAATTCACTGAAACTTTAAATTGGCCCGGATCGCCGCGAAACTTCACAAGCATGCTTTATATTTTACTTTAATTTTCCAAGTCAAAACTTTAACTTCGATGAGTTTAAAAACTGGCTGACTCACCCCAACGAACTAACGATGACGCACTAATGATCTCACACAAACGATGATGCATTGTTAACTATGCGTCAATATAATGCCCTTACGTCATTATTATACCACTAAAGGCATTAAAATAACTATAAAAAATTTTGGGGCATTACGCCACTCCCCCTAAAAAGAAGTTTCATCCCGAAACTTGATATACGTATCAAATCCAAAATAGAAAAGAAATAGCCAAGCTTACCAGATAGAAATACTTACTGGATAAGACTTTCTCATAACTGATTCCAACTGCCAAGTCGCTCTCTCGACGTCCTAGTTATGCCAAAAAAACCTTGACCATGGGAATTGTATTTCTCCATAACACCCGATCCTGAGACTCCAAAATACAAATATGCTCTTCGACATAGGAAAGATTAGGCTACAACTGGGGCACTGAGTCAAGTACATGTCAATCACTAAGCACACACATTCATAACTGGTTCACATGAGACATATCATGAACACCAGAAAAAGCAGTGGGCAAATCCAGCCTATAAGATGACACTCTGATACGCTCAACAATCTAGAAAAGTCCCACATACCTAGAATTAGCCTTGTGATTCCTTCCAAACCTCTTAACACCTGGCATCGGAGAAACCTTCAGGAAAATCATATCCCCAACTGCGAACTCCAAATCAACACTTTGCCGATTAACATACTTCTCATAATGCTCCCGAGCCACAGGAAGCTTTTCCCAGATATGGGTCATAAAAATACTCATTTCCTCTAAGACTTCCGTACCTAACAACGGTCTCTCGCCAACCTCAGCCCAACACAAGGGAGTTCTGCAATGCCTCCCATATAAAGCCTTAAAGGGGGCCATTTGCAAACTATCCAGATAACTGTTATTATAGGCAAATTCCATCAGTCTAAGACGCTGATACCATGCTCCACCATGGTCCAAAATATAGCATCTGATCATATCCTACAAAATTTGATTAACTCTTTTCGTTTGAACATTGGTCTGCGGGTGGTAAGCAGTTGAATACCTGAGGTTAGTGCCCAACCCTTCCTGCAAACTTTTCCAGAAATGCGGCATAAACATGGAGTCCTAATCTGACACAATACTTAATGGCACTCCACACAATCTGATGACTTCATCCAAATACAACTCTGCTATCTTTTCCATGGTATAAACAATCTTGAAGGGCACGAAGTAAGCATACTTCGTCAATCGATCAACTATGTCCTATTGATACTAAGAATTGCAAAGGTGGAGAGTGGGGTTAAAGAGAAGAGAAGGTGGATATGGTGGAAGTTGATAATATTCTCCGATTCTATACCCGATAAAGGCAAGCGTACCTTATCATTTATAGTATAGTATACTACAGATTAATATCAAGGTCGTATTTCCCTGGGGCGTAAGATTACTTCTACTTCGAGGAGATCACTTTTTATCAAATGATTTTTTCAATTAATTTATTAAACTAAAAATAGGAACTAAATTACTAAGATAAAAAGAAAACTAAATACTTGTCGAAATAAAAAGGGTTAGAGCAATGATAAAGGGTTAGTACTCAATCTAGAATCACTTTGAAATAAGAAAATCAAAATGAAATAACAACTAATTTTAAATAAAGTAAAATACCTTGACCGTGGAGGTTCCCGAAGCATGAACATGCTTCTCTCGAAGTTGTGCCCACCTGAGTTTAGGAAGGTCCGACCGAACTATCGTCCAAATCAGAGACCTAAAGCTTGCCTTAAGTGGTTTACCCCGCTATTAGATTTCACTACAATCTGGGAGATTTAACGTCTGCCTCTCTCGAGGGGTGCATGAAACTCTCTTTACTCTTGAGTGATTGATTCGATCTACGAGCCTCTCGGCTAACTAAGAATGAAAACCCAAATGGAAACTATATACCGGCAATATAGTCTCACTAAATAAAAACCAAGAGTAAATCAAAGGTAGTTACTTTAAGAAGAAATAAAAAGCAAAAACATCATAACTTGATCGACTCATCTCAGATCATCGCGATCGAGTACAAATAAGGATTAGTTAATCATGATAAAATGGAAAGAGAGGGGTAAATAATAAAGGTGCATGAAAACTAAAGAAAGAGATAAATCAAAAATAAAACACTAATTAGAATTTTATTAAAAGCATAAAAGGATTATAACTAGGAATGGAGATTACAAGTGCATAAAAAGAAAGCTAACTACTGATATTACACTAATAAAAAGAGATTACAGGTAAGTAAACTACAATGGATGAAAGTAAATCTAGAAATGGAGGGAGAGAGAGAGAGAAAAACATAAGAAAAAAAATACAAAAAGATGAAAATGAAACTAGCAGCACCTCCCCTCTCCCCAAAACTTCTTGTCTAGAATGCTTGAAATGGCCTGGGATTTATAGACTTTTCTCTCGGGTTTGTCACGCCCCCTGTCATGCCCAGGGAGGGCGTATCAGGGGGTGTGTCGAGTACAGAGTTGACCTCGAGCGCTGGATTCTAGCGGGAATGATTATTGCTTCTATACGATGGTGGACACGCCTTAGGACACACCCATATAGGGGGGCGTGTAAGGCACGTCACGTCAAAAATCATTGGTTGGAAATTTGTCAGACGTCTGAAAAAGGTGGTACACGCCCGGCGATACACCCGTGAAGGGGAGCGTGTCTGTACTGTTGGTGTACAGTGGTGAAAATCATTAAATACGGCAGCAGGCTTCAGGATGAGGGTGACACGCCCTGTGACACGCATTGGGAGGGTGTGTCAGGGGGCCGTGTCAGCAGTTTTTCTCAGTATTTTGGTTCTGATAGGAAACTTCCTCGGGATCAGGCTACATGCCCTATCACACGCCCATGGAGGGTGTGTTAGGGGGGCGTGTCAGGTTATTTTTGGCCGAAAGCTCAGAAAACCTGCAAAAACATAAAATAAACTAAGTTAGATTATTTACATAAAAAGAAACCTAAAAATACATAAAGAAAGAGATTTAAAACGAAAATAATATATTTTTACCCTAATAAATTAAGCTTAAATATGCATCATCAAATTCCCCCATACTTATTATTTTGCTTGTCCTCAATCAAAAACTACGAGTTAGAGAAAATATGGAGGACTAATTGAAAAGTTTAAACATGCTATAAATGTGTAAGATGAGAATTTAGAGGTAGAGAAATTTTGAAAAAGAACGGAGAATTCCTACTTTAACTTAGCACAGAATTTTATAAATTTTAATAAATATAAAAATAAATCATTCCAATTTTTTACAAAATTAAAACTTTATAAAGTAATGTGTAAAAGCGCATTGATTCAGTAGTAAAGTCTAAGAGACAAATTAAAACCATAGTCAATCAAGACAAAGTTCAATATTTCTATCAAAAAAATACTTACTCAATCTAGTTTCTCGCTACTATACTAAAAAGTAAACGTGGGAAGCATGAATCACTAGGGCTTTAATTAGGCATACAGTTAGGCTTAGGTTTTTAATGATGCAATCTTCAAAAGATAAATATGAGGGGTACTTGCACACTTAAAAAAAACAAGAAATGAGCTTTGCCAATATAATGCTAGTCAAAAATAAATACTTTTCACATTTTTTTCTTTTCTTTTACTTTTTTCATCAAATATTTTTTTTCCATTTTTCATACTTAAATATTTCCAATTTTGTAGCAAAAGATAATACAAGTATTTTCCACAAAAATTTTCAAAAAGATGCACAATTGCAATTAAAGCTCAAACACAAATTTAAAGTGTACATATAAGTAAGCTATTTGACCGTGATGAAATAAAAAGTGGGGCTACAAAAAGGAAAGGAAAAGGCACAAAAATGACTAGCAATGATTATTGTTAGGTGGGGTGCAAACACTCAAACGTTTCAAAAGAAATGCCTAAATCATTTTCATGCTTTCTAAATCTACTATAAGTAAAGCTTTGAAATTTCAAAAAAGATAAGTACAAAAATAGAGAATAGAGAATTTGCTTTCATGAAAACAATGATAATAAGCGTCTAGACTAGTTTGTGTCTACTCCACTAAATACTAATTAACGTTTAAAAAGATTTTAATAAGGAAAAATAAAGGATGATAGGTTTTATAAAAGTAAAAGAAATAAAAAAAAGGCTAAGGAAAAGTGAAGCAAAATTTAAGAAATTTTTCAAAAATAGCATACTACCCTAAATAGGAATACTACATGAGTCAACATACTACTCGCTTAACATATTTAAACATAAAATTAATCTAATTTATTCTAACGAAACAAGTAGACATGAGCTTAAAAAAAATAAAATGCAAAGTAGCAGTGTACTAATTGATTTGGAAAAAATTAACTCAATTTAATTTGGGATTTTTTTTTCAAAAATTTATATATATATATTTTTTTGGATTTTTCAGAAAAATTATATATATATATGGATTTTTCTAAAGTTAACTAACTAAGAAAACACTCCCTCAAACTTAAAGTTAAACAATGTCCCCAATGTTTAATGTTAAGTTTACAGAGAGTTGGGAAAAGAGAGAAAAGAAGAAAAAGAAATACAAATAAATGGAAAAGATGCTTCCCTAGCGCTTAATGCCAGGACATTGAAAAATGTGTCCCCCAAACTTGAGCTAAAGATCGGATTGAGTCCATGTTGAGAGGCGAGAAGCGGCACAAACACGCAGGAGCTTATTCTTGCACAAAACAAAATAAAAAACAAAATGGATAAGCAAGGGATGCTTCCCAAGAGCGCTCTTTGTTTAAAACGTCGTTGAGCTCGACGTTATTGGTTAGCTAAATCGAAAATAAAAAAGAGAAATGTAATGGCAGCTCGTTTAATATGCGTTGCGCCACGAGTACCAAAACATTTTTTAAGAAAATAAAAATATTTTTTGTATTTTTGTATTTTTTAAATAAAACAAAAAGAAAAAGATTTAGAAAAGGAAAATTTATTAGCAAAAGAAAATAAACTATTAGAAGTGGAAGAAGAAGAAGAACAAAAAACTAATTTAGATGGAAAAATTAAAGCAGAAAAGAAAGAGGAATTTTCGCAAGGAGGGGAAGAGGAGAAAATGATGAAAATGGCAGCGGTTGATCACAAGAAAATTTTTGGATAAAAATATCTGGTTGCTCCACTTGAATATCAATCATTTCCATAGATTCGGAGCTAACCAGGATATCCGGAAAATAAATCTCCTCGGAAGATCGAATACAAGAAAGACTGTCTTCCTCGGAAACATGAAAACAAATCGGGGTATCTGGGGAAATCTTCTCCTCGGGAGGTTGAAAGCACAATGGAATTTCTAAATAATCATTCTCCGCGAGAGATTGAAGGCACTGCGGAACATCCGAAGATTCATCATTCGAAAGATAAATAGGAGGAGGAGAAGAAGAAAAAGTTGTGGCCTCAAAAGCTAAAGTGTCAAAAATCACTTTGAAATGAGCATTGATGCGAGCATCAAATGCTACATAATTAAAAATGATTTCATTTTCATTAGAATCTAAAACAGGAGGCGCGCAAACTTGCGCAGAAAAAGAGGAGAAATCTTGAGATGGAATGGGTTGATGATCACCTTGGCCCCATGAATGATCAGGGTGTTGCCACCCTAAGTAGTTTAAAGTAGGGCTAGGATCAAAATGTCCATTCAAGAAATCTCCAGAAAATTAAATTTAGAAAAATTCGGAAGAGATGAGTAGGAAGGCATTTGAAAATCATCGTAACCCCATGAAAAAAATTCGAGGATGGATCAATTTGGCCAAATTGACCCGATCTAGAAAGGCTAAAATCATGGGTGGATGAAGAATATCCAATCCAACATTCCTCGCGAGAGTGACCGAACTCTCCACAAGAAAAACAATGATTATCCATAAAAAAATAAATCAACCGCAAAAGAGGGGTAAGAGAGAAAGAAAGAAGAAAAAAATGATAAAATTAATAGCTATCCTTTTTTCAAAATATCAAAACTATCCCCGGCAACGGCCCCAAAAACCTGATACTAAGAATCACAAAGGTGGAGAGAGGGGTTAAAGAGAAGAGAAGTTGGATGTGGTGGAAGTTGATAATATTCTCCGATTCTATACCCGATAAAGGCAAGCGTACCTTATCGTTTATAGTATAGGATACTAAAGATTAATATCAAGGTCGTATTTCCCTGGGGCGTAATGATTACTTCTACTTCGAGGAGATCACTATTATTTTATAAAATGATTTTTTCGATTAATTTACTAAACTAAAAATAGGAAAAAAATTACTAAGCTAAAAAGAAAACTAAATACTTGCAGAAATAAAAAGGGTTGAGCAATGATAAAGGGTTAGTACTCAATCTAGAATCACTTTGAAATAAGAAAATCAAAATGAAATAACAACTAATTCTAAATAAAGTAAAACATCTTGACCGTGGATGTTCCCGAAGCATGAACGGGCTTCTCTCGAAGTCATGCCCACCTGAGTTTAGGAAGGTCCGACTGAACTCTCGTCTAAATCAAAGACCTAAAGCTCGCCTTAAGTGGTGAACCCCACTATTGGATTTCACTCCAATCCGGGAGACTTAACGTTTGCCTCTCTCGAGGGGTGCATGCAAATCTCTTTATTCTTGGGTGATCGATTCGATATACGAGCCTCTCGGCTAACTAAGAATGAAAACCCAAATGAAAACTATATACCAGTAATATAGTCCCACTAAATAAAAGCCAAAAGTAAATCAAATGTAGTTACTTTAAGAAGAAAGAGAAAGCTAAAACATCATAACTTGATCGACACATTCTCAGATCATCGCGATCGAGTACAAATGAGGATTAGTTAATCATGGTAAAATGGAAAGAGAGGGGTAAATAATAAAAGTGCTTGAAAACTAAAGAGTGAGATAAATCAAAAAGAGAACACTAACTAGAATTTTATTAAAAGCATAAAAGGATTACAACTAGGAATGGAGATTACAAGTGCATAAAAAGAAAGCTAACTACTTATATTACACTAATAAAAAGAGATTACAGGTACGTAAACTACAATGCATGAAAGTAAAGCTAGAAATGGAGGGAGAGAGAGAGCAAAACATAAGAAAAAAAACACAAAAAACTGAAAATGAAACTAGCAACACCTCCCCTCTCCCCAAAACTTCTTGTCTGGAATGCTTGGAATGGCCTGGTATATATAGAATTTTCTCTCGGATTGGTCACACCCCCTGTTACGCAAAGGGAGGGTGTGTTAGGGGGCGTGTCGAGTATGGAGTTGACCTCAGGCGCTGGATTCTGGCAGGAATGATGATTGCTTCTGTATGATGGTGGACACGCCCTGGGACACGCCCGTGTAGGGGGGCGTGTAAGGAATGCCACATCAAAATCATTGGTTGGAAATCCGTCAGACATCAGAAAAAGGTGGTAATCGCCCGGCGACATGCCCGTATAGGGGGCGTGTCAGTACTATTGGCATGTAGGGGCGAAAAATCATTAAATGCGGTAGTAGGCTTCGGGATGAGGGTGGCACGCCCTATAACAGGCCATGGGAGGGAGTGTCAGGGGTCATGTTAGCTATTTTTCTTGGTACTTTGGTTCTGGCAGCAAACATCCTTGGGATCAGGCTACACGCCCAGTGACATGCCCATAGAGGACGTGTCAGGGGGGGCGTGTCCGGTCATTTTTGGCCGAAAGCTCAAAAAACCTGCAAAAACATAAAATAAACTAAGTTAGATTATTTACGTAAAAAGAAAGCTAAAAATACATAAATAAAGAGATTTAAAACAAAAATAATATATTTTTACCTTAATAAATTAAGCTAAAATATGCATCATCAACCATACAAAATCATGCCCTCGGGTAGACCTTGACAAACATGTATCAAAGTCCATAGAGATGCTCTACCCCTTCCAATTTGGAATATCCAAAGGCATCAGGTTGCTACCAGGCCTTATATGATCTTCCTTAACGCCATTGCAGGTGAAGGACTCAGATACGAACTTAGCTATATTGTTCTTCATCCCATACCGCCAAACGATCTGCTTCAGATCTCTATACATCTTTGTAGAGCCAGGGTGGTAGGCCATACTAGAACCATACACATTACTGCAAATCCTTGACCAAATATCACCAACAGCCGGAATACAATATCTACCTCGGTACTTCAAAGTACCCACATCATCAACCGAAAAGTTCGGCAATTCCCCCTTTTTAGTTCTACTTCAGATATGCTACAAATCAGAATCATCCTTCTAATGCAGCCTTATAAGCATAATCCATAAAGGCTCTTCCACTTCTAAGCTACTCAGCGAGACGCTATTCCCAATAGTTATGTTCATTAATAAGAACTCTTCCACCAAGGATTACACAGAAATGTTAAAGACTTATACGGTCTTTTTACTCAAGGCATCAGCTACAACGTTAGCTTTGCCAAAATGATAAAGGATATCGAAATTATAATCCATTACGTACTCCAGCGATCTGTACTGGCGCAAATTCAAATCCTTTTGAGTTAAGACATTCTTCAAGCTTGTATGGTTTGTGTAAACCTTACACAATGAGCCATACAATAAATGTATCCAAAGATTCAGAGCATAAATTACTGCCGCAAACTCTAAATCATGCATAGGATAATTATTTTTGTGAACCTTCAATTATCTCGACCCATACACAATCACTTTTCCTTCTTGCATCAAGACACATCCAAGAACGATGTGTGATGCATCCACATAAATAGTATACTCCATTCCTTCGGTAGGTAAATTCAACACTAGAGCCGTGCACAATCTCTTTTTTAATACCTAAAAGACTCATTTGCAACCATCGCTCCACACAAACACTGTATTCTTCTGCGTAAGCTTAGTCAGAGGTGCGATCAAAATAGAGAATCATTCCACAAACCTTCTATAATAACCTGTCAATCCTAGGAAACTTCTTATCTTCTTGGGTGAGGTAGGTCTTTTCCAATTCATCACAACAACTATCTTTTCTGGGTCAACAGAAATTCCATATTTATTCACAACATGACCCAAAAAAAGACACTTGAGGGAGCCAAAACTCGCACTTACTTAACTTTTCATACAACTTATGCTCTTTTAAAGTAGACATAACAAAACACAAGTGCTGGGCATGCTCTTCAACACTCCGGGAAGATAGCAAAACATTGTCGATGAAAATTACCACAAAATGATCAGGAAATCTTTAAACACTCTATTTATCATGTCCCTGAAAGTAGAGAGAGCATTTGTCATCCAAAAGGACATCACCAAGAACTCAAAATGTCCATATCGAGAACGAAAAGCGGTCTACGAAACATCCAACTCAAAGATTCTTAGCTGATTGTAGCCTGAACGAAGATCAAACTTTGAGAACACCGTACTGCAACACCACTAATCAAACCAATCATCTATCTATGGAAATGGATACCTGTTCTTGATGGTTACCTTATTCAACTCCTAATAATCAATACACAACCTCATAGGACCATCCTTCTTTTTTACAAACAAGACGAGAGCACCCCAAGGCGAAAAACTTGGCCTAATAAATCCACACTACAACAGATCATTTGGCTGGGTATGCAACTCTTCCAGCTCATGTGGGGCCATACAGTACAGTGCCTTAGCAATCGGGCGAGTACCAGGCTCTATATCAATAACAAATTCCATATCACTCTCGGGCAGAAGACCGGGAAGACTAACTAGGAAAACATCGGGGAACTCTCGCACCATAGAGATATCCTCGATGCGTGACAAACTACTAACCGTTTCTGATAAAGCTATATTTATAGTTATTTTAATATAGTTTTTATTTAATAAATAATCGATTTTTATTTATTTTATATTAATATGTTTACTAATTACCTTCTTTTTCTTATTTCAAGTCAATTTGTGTTGCGATTATCAAATTGAAGCTCACAGGAGTGATCAGGAAAAGAAACTGAGCAAAGCTAGAAAAATCTCAAGTACATACCCTAGTTATGGGTGTGACTTCAGGTCACGGGCATGACAAGCAGGCGTGATCCGTCCAGCTGGCCCAGAAGTCGAATCTGCATCATTTAAATTTACATGCCCCCATATTACAGGCGTGACACAGGACACGGGCGTGGCCGGCCAGACCTGCTCTAGATTTTAGCAACGTGCCAGGTTAAAGCTACAGTTCGATGTCATGGGCGTGACTCGGTCATGGGCGTGATACTTTGGTGTTACAACCATCTCGGGCGTGATGCATAATTAAGAAGCCAGGTTAAAATCTAGAACATTTCTAGCTTACACTCCCTAGGTCACGGGCATTTCCAGTAATAGTATAGACACGCCATAGGTCACATGCGTGACCTAGGGGCGTGTAACGTCTCAATTCATGCTAGGCCCCTCATGCGTGCTTTTGAGTTGGGAGAGAGATGATTTGGGTTCAGGGAGTGCTAGCAGCTAGGCTTACATTTGTGTAAGGGAAGATAAGTCAGTCCAGAGTAGGACACGGGTAGTTACATGGGCGTGTCCATACGTGTGTGGTGCTTTGGTACATGGGCTGGAATTTTGTGGAGTTTACAAAGAAGGACATGGGTAGTGATACAGGTGTGTCCCTACTTGTGTGTATGTGTACACAGGTAGAGACACGGGCGTGTCCCCTACCCGTGTGTGTGTAACTGTTATTATCGATCGTGTTTCCCGATAAAGGCACGGGTAGAACACGGGAATGTACACGTCCGTGTCGCGTGACACGACATGGGCATGTCTATACCCGTGTTTGTGTCCAAGAGACACTATAACCGTTAACGGTGCTTCACCCGAGCAGGATACGGGTAGGAACACAAGAGTGTCCCTACCCGTGTTAGGCCTATATAAATAGGATTTCTGAAACTTGGCCATTTTTCATCCTCTTTCCAAGCCCTTTTCTGAGGAGAGACTGGTGTTGGAGCAATCTTCATCCCATGGAGAACCTCTGCCACTGAGGAGAAGGAGATGTTGCCGCAAAGGGTGACGAGATCTATGGACGGAGACAATTGAAATGCCAGAAATGAGGTGAGCTTCCTCCCCCCTCCCTCGGTGCTAGATCTATAGATACTTCTAGGCGAGATGTCGACTCAAAAGAGTCATCACTTGTGAGATAGTGATTTCTTAGGAAGAGGCCGTTCTAGGGCTTATGCTCTAAGGATAGTAGTGTCTTCAACCTCTCCTTTCTTCTATGTGTAGATGTGGGACGGTTTCGTGACGAGGTATGGCCTGATGAGGGTGAATAAGGGAGGAGGAATTTCTGATGTGAATTGGGAAGATCGGCTAGAGGAGGAAGACAGACCGATGCCGTTCGTTCCGTCTTAAGACGCGCACAAAAATCTACTTTCTGCACGCAGCGATCTTCGTGTCCAATTTCATGAATGACATGGCCAGATCCGGGCCTTCAACGAAACACAAAAGTCATAGCCCTTGGAAATACCTTTCCAACAAGTGGTTACACATCTTCCGGAGAAGTCTATAGCCATGGGAAAGTCTGATCGAAGTAGAGGACTGACAGGCTAAGCGTGCAGAAACTGTATTCTGTACGCAGCAGGCCTTGGAGCCAATTTCATGTGTGATGCAGTCTGATCTTGGTTATAGACTGAACATGAAAGTTGTAACCCATGGAAAGACCTTTCCATCGAGGGGTTATACGCAAACACCAGCTGCAGAGTGAATGGTTGGGCTTGGTACTCGTGCTCATTTCCGAAGCTCCTTTCGGGTCACATCATAGGCCAGTTCGATGCTTGGTTCTCGGTGCACATCTACCCGAGACTCCCGCTGAGCTGTAGTATACGGGTGAGCTCTACTGTTGTGTTCTTAGCATTGAGACATATGTAGGCCTAGGCCAGGTAGTGTGGATGTCAGCCTAGTAGTGGAGAAGCCCGCTCTACTTTCACCGTCTGGCCACGACGGATAACGCCTGAGAGGATAGCTACCTTCTCGAAAAGTGGGAACTACAAGTCTGTGTCAACATAGCGATTGTATACGCGTGATCATGGGTGAGTCATTGCATTGCATACATGTCATTACACTTCATTGCATACACAAGACCCTCATCATATAAGTTTGTATGGGCACTCCTATACGATGAGTTACTTACTGCTGAATGATCCTCAAAATATATGTTTGTATGGGCATTTATATAAGTTGAGTTACTTTCTATTGTAGCTTTATATTCTTATGCTATTGTAGATGGGAGAATTGCTAAAATAAGATGTTACTCACTTATTAAGCTGCTTTACATACATGATGATATTCAGTCTATACCACCTCCTTTTACTTATGCTTACATACTTTATATATATTGTACTTTCGTCCATTTCTCTGCCCGGTGCCGAGGAGTTGCCGGGGGAGCGGATGTGATAGCCACTTAGTCTTTATTACTAACGGTTTCTACGTCTTCCTTTTTAGGAGGAAACCTCGTAGTCGGAGAAACAGCATGCTTTAAGCAGGATAGCCAGGCCAGGACGAGAGGTCCTGAGGGGACGGTACGGTCGTTACTGTCGGTGACTGATGTAAGTCTTTGAGAAACTTTTGTGTAGCCCTTTTTTGGGCAAAGTTTTTGCGTACTATGATTTTAGAAGCTTGTTGTAGCTTCTTTATTTGCTGTACTTTTGGACTATTTTATGCTATTGTGGATTTGACTTCTGATTTTATTATTCTGGTTGGGTTGGCATGATTGATATTGCTAAGGGCCAGTAGAATAGGCGTCTTGTAGGACAGGCTAGCCCGAGTGCTAGTGCTACTGCAAGGCGGCTATTTTGGGCATAAGACTCCCCTCATGCCGTGTTTTGTGTTTCAGGAGGGGGGTCTTACAGGGCGTGGCCCGCAAAATTACAATTTTGGCGGTTTTTCTCCCAACGTTCCCGGGCTTTCAAGAGGATGGTTCCGCACCTTACACGTCCCCTAGTCAAAGGTGTGATCGAGGGGCATGACTCTTCAGAAAAAATTCTATAAATTCCAGACATTGCCAGGAGCTCAAGGAGAAGATTTTGGAGGAAGATTTCTGCTGTTTAGAGTTAGATTTTGCATTTCTTTATTGTAATTTCAATTTCATAGTTTAGGTTTGTTTTTTATTTCAAGCATCTTTATTATCATAGCATGTCTCTCTTTTTATATAGTTTTTATATCATGTCAAGTAGCTAACCCTTAATTAGCACTTGATCATGATGATCTTTGAATAAAATAAAGTTCTTTTTCAAGCTTTCTTTATTATAACTTCGATCTATTTCTTTATTTATATTTCATGATTTCGATTTTAGATCCATATCCTAGATTTATCGAAAAGTTGTGGATATGAGTAGATCACTCAAAGATAGAAGGAGTTGAATGCACTCCGCAAGAGAGGATCACATGAATCTTCAGGATTGGAGTCAAATCCAGCAGTGGGGTTCACCGCATAAAACTAGCTTAGGGGTTTCAACTGGCCAAGATTTCTTAATCGATCAACTTAAGTTTAGTCGAGAGCGTAATATCTAGAGAGGCGCTTTTGTAATTTGGGAACCGCCACAGTCGAAGTAGGTAGATTAGAAGCTTGAATTTTATGAAAAGTTTACTTTACTTCAAAGGGAGTCTATATCAAGTGTTAATTTTTAGTTCATAGTTTTATTAACCTTTAATTTATACTCGATAAAATAATATTAATTTGCGTGAGTAGAAGTAGTCAATAGGCCCCGAGTCTAATAAGACACTTGATCCTATACTCTAGAACGATAGGTGCACTTGCCTTATCGATTTAGAATCACGCTCTAGCGTGAATTTTATCCATCAGTTTCCAAAAAAGAAACCAGGTAAGCAAACAACTTGAATCTAAGATTTCTCGAGCACATAGCATAGAAATAATTGGGGAATCCTAGCAAGGCAATCCACACACACTCATGGGGTGGCCATTGTCCACCTTGAAGTCCAAATGCCTTAAATTGAATTGGATAACAACATCATATCTAGACAACCAGTCCACGCCCAAAATCACATCAAAGTCCTCCAGGTCTAGCACCTTCAGATCGGCAAAAGCTAAATAGTCACCCAAAATGATAGGACAACACTGGATTCCCTAGTCTGATGCCACCAAGTCACCAGAGGGAAACTTAATGAGAAACGGATCGCTAACTTGATCGAGAGTCAAACGATGACGTTCTACAAAAGTCCCAGCTGCAAATGAGTGGGTAGAAGTAGAATAAAAAAGAATGTGCGCCCAGCGGTTCTTTACCTTAAACTCCCTTATAAACAGTTATATGTAACTAGACGAATCAACAACAAAACTGTTGGTACCCTAGTTTGGATTTGAGTTAAGTCTTTCCTTTTAGATCTTGACCCAAGATTTATCCATGGTCAAAATCTCTTTGTTGAGTATTCTCTTTTTCAGTAAAATTCTGGCTAAGTCTTTTTCGGGTTCGACTATCGTCGAACGCCGATCGACTATCGTCGATCAGCCGGTCGACGATCGTCTGTCTCTAGCCAGCTCGACGTTCTGCTAGATCGTCGAGCTCTGGTCGACGATCTCTAAAGATCGGTCGACGCTTTCTGTTTTGTTTGAGTCGGTCGACTATCTGACTGATAGCTCGACGATCTCAGTAGGTTGGTCGACGATCTATTTTCTGATCGACGATTTCTGGTCGACGATTTCTGGTCCGACAGACTTCTGCTATTGGTCGACGAGTTGTTAACAGGTCGACGATCTTCGAACCCCGTTCGACTATCTTCTGGTCTGCATATGTAATATTATATGCGTTTTATTTGTTGTTTTATTTCCTATATTTTCTGACATGTTTTATTATGGATTATTTAATTGATCTTATGCATATATCTCAAAGCAAACGTGCTTCTATATTTATGCATAAGTCAATTCTTTCTGGCAATGTCTTTTGTCTTATTATCTGACTTTATTGTTGCAGCTGTCCTTTATAGCCGTTGGCTGTAAAGAGCTATTTCCGATGTGATTTATCAAACATCCTTTATGAGTCTATTTATTGCAGCTGCTGTAGTTTTCCCTTTTATAGATATATATATCTGCAAGACTTGTTTTTGTTAATTGCAGCCCAGATTCAAGATCTGAGAAGAAGACAAAAGTCTTGCTCTAATAGAGCCGTTGCTGCTGCACCTATTTAAAGAGTTCTTTTGGAGAAAGAAAGAAGACACACGACACACACGAAACATACAAGTAGAAGACAGTGACCAGAAACACACAGACGAAGCTGTAGAACAAATGTGAAAGAAGACTGCTACCATCAACATTCAGCAGTCTTCAAGAAAGAAAAGATACAGCTGCTCACAGCAATATCTATCCAACTGTGAAGATATTTCTTCTGCTCTTCCTCAACCTGAGTGCTCCTGTTCCAGGAAGATACACTCAGAGTTTCTCTGAAGAAGAAGAAGAAATAAGGAAGCTGAAGAAGAACATCTAAATCCAGATCTCTAGTCTTCTTCAGGCCTTACTCCTTCAGAACCTCGTGACAGTATTCTGTCATAAGTTCTGAAGAGTCTCTTATGCTTCTCTAATCTGTTTTAAAATAGAGAAGACAATCTAACTCTCCTTCCCCCTCCTGTAAAGAGTTTGTTCACACCTCTTCAAAAGTGAACGTTGGTGACAGGGCACCTTATCAACAACCTGCTTGGTTTTTAGACACCTGATCAAAAGTCTAAAGGGTCTGTTTGATCTACCTGAATCAGATCATTGGTGGCAGGGCACCTTAGCAAAAACCTGTAGTGGATTCCTACCAAGGTGGTAGAAGAGTGGACGTACCTATTGAGAGGGAACCACTGTAGCTCCTTGTGTCGTCTGGTTTGCTTGCTCTGTTTCTTTTGTGCTATGCTCTGTTATGTGTTTTAATTTTTAATTTTCCGCATTAACTCTTCCTAAAAGAAAATATAAGATCTACCCTCACTTTCAAAAACTATATCTAAAATCCAAGAACTAGTTCTAAACTGAGACGACTTTGGTAGAAGTCTGAGCTTCTTCCAAGGTCATCACATTTAACTTGCCCTTCCCTTTATCCAGATGTTGCGGCGGTGGCAAGTCTTGAAGTGGAACTGGCTGCAGCGAGGGCTGAGACTGCGGGCACCTAGACTTCAAATGCCTTTTCTGTGCATACTAGAAGCCAACCTTATCCTTTGACCAATAATGCACAATATTATGCCCCATCTACTTACATAAGGCACAGACCAGGTCTCCTTTGGGTATGCTCTGAATTGAAAGCACTTGCTGCTTCTGCGCTCCTTACCACTTGAAACACTTCTCGAAGGGATGGCTTGTCCAGCCACAGAAACTACACGCTTCTTTGCCTCCTTTATTTAGAGCAGGGACAAATGCCCGAGAGCTTTTATTATCATCAAACTTTCTCTTATCCTTCCTCGGCTGCAGCCCATGATTCTTTGCATTGTCGATTGTCTCGACTTTTAGAGTAGCTTCTACTACTTTAGCATAAGTCTCTGATCTGTACACACTAGCCAACTACTGAATATCACTATGAAGTCCTCCCAAAAATCGCTTTACTCTACCTGCCTCTGAGGCTACCAAGCCTGGAGCAAACCTACTCCACTTGTTGAATTATATTTCATACTCACTAACTGTGAGTTGTCTCTATTTTAGGTGCTGAAAATCATTTATAAGATGGTCTTGCTCTACGGATAGTAAAAATTTCTTCAGCAACATCCCTTTAAAAGATTACCATGAACATCCCTCTATGAGGCCCTCTTTCTCTCGGATCCACCAACTCTTAGCAAGGCCCTTTAGTTGGTAAGCGATGACCATTACCTTCTTATCTGCGGAGATCCCCGAATACAAAAACATCTCCTCAATTAAAATGATCCAATAATCTAAAGCCAAGAAATCGGCTCTTTCGTTGTAGGTAGGAGGTCATAATCGTTGGAAGTGAAAAATGAAGTTCATCACTAGTGGCAACAGAACCAGGGGCACCAAAAGAGCAGGAGGAAAAAGTACATTTTGTTCCACTACAGGGTCTTGTACCCCTAATTGTTTCCCTAAGGCAGCAGTCAACAATTCCCGAATCTGCAACTGCATTACAACCATTTGCCTTGACAAAGCCTCATTACTCCGTCGTAGCCCTTCAATCATAGCCTCACTTTGCCCACCAGATGACTCAACCTCTGATTGGGTAGTCGACCTCGTCATAATATGCTTTGGAAGCATTCCTAATAATACAAACAAACCACTCATCAAAACCCAGCTTAAAGCTAAAACTACTCAACTTAGTTCAGACCAAAGATGTATAGATACTTACTCTTACTACTACCTTGCTCTGGGATTTTCATAAGTGATGTTATGCTTTAACTTAGGATGATACACCATCATCCTATTGACTCATGTGCATATAATATGAATTCATGAATTCTTATTTCTTTATTTTAAAACCATGTTTGTATGTGTGTCATCATGTAGATCTTAACTTGGCATGTGTGCTCATGCTATGTTATGTTATGCATGTAGTGATCTGCATTCTAATAAAGGTCTCAATACATATTATAAGCAACATAGTCATGAAATATTATAAATCCCATATTACATAATATAGCATGTAATGAAAAATAAAATCTAATGGGCATGCATGTGATGATTGCTATGCATCACATGCTACATAACAGTCACATGTTACTTTCTATGAGGATCCATATAAAAACACATATTATGCATCCAATACTACATAATATGCCTCGTATACTTCTTATCATGCTTATAAGTGTAGTTTTCATGCTTCAGCCAAGACATACTGATGACAGATAGGTGTGTGTATGTAATGAGATAAGACAACTAAAACTTTACCAGAGATAGCCGTTCGACTAACTTGTCAAAAAAACCTAGAACTGATACCAACTTTCATAACCCGTATTTTCTCAGCATTGAATAATTTATATCAGAGTGAGAGAAAATACGCGTCGTGATGCCACACCGTGTAAAGGACAACTGCAGACGCTCATGCGAAAACCTACTCATATTACTTTGCATGAAATCCTCAAGTTTGTTATGATGAAAATATAGTTTGAGTTTAAGTTTTGATGGTTGTGTCCCTCGGCTCAGTTGATCAACTAGTCCGTGGGTAAAATGTACGTGTACACAGCAGAAAATACTTTATTTAGTTCATTTATTATCCTATATGAGCATGAAAATCCATAAGAACAATTCATGATATGCATACCTCTAGATTTTATATAAGTACTAAAAGAGCTTTTATGTTTGTTAAAGTAGAGTGACATTTGATTTATAAGGATGTCATGAGTATGAGGTATGCATATTGATCTTTTTATACTTTGAAAATAACTAACATGCAACCTAGCATAAATCCTTCCTAGAGAGCAAGTTGATAAAACACACCAACAAGAAAATAACTTAACAGCTAGCAAAGAGTCTAACATCTACAATAATTCACTGTGGGTGTCAATAGCCTGACATGAATCCACAGAACAATATGTTTGTCTGAACCAAAGAAGAACAACAAAACTACCTCATGAAGGCAAGGGAGGAAAACCACAACTACTGAAAGACCACGCCAAGAACCACTAACTCTAGCTACTCAGACCGCTACTACTTTGAGCCTGAGAAATTCAAAAGAAAAAATTCCTCAATAAGAATGAGTATGTGGCAATAAAAGACCAAAAGTAAATAAATAAGAGAAGTCAAAGGGTTACCAACCAAAGACATAATAGTTGTCGAATCATAATACATAAATCATAAAATGATAAGCTTTGAAGAGTTCAAAGAAGTTAAAACATGTGAAGTTGCACCAATTGCGCTTCAGAGCTATGCTTCATTAACATCTACAGGTGTATGAATGTAAATATATGTATATATATATATAAGAATTGATTTATCTTCTCAAACACATGAATTATTTACACCGATAAAAATGGTACTGAGTTAGTGACCACATTGTCCAACACAAACCATCAGACCAAACATCTCGAAAAGGTACTATGGTGGTGGCCATATTGTCTAACACAACCAAACAAACCATAAGAAGAGAAAAAACCCACCAGGTGTAATTATTCACAAACCGGCACTGAGGTGGTGATCCTTTATGTAATATCCCTTTTTATCTTCTACACCCCTTAACATAGATTAGGGTAGGACATGTGGTGAGTAAGAAGGATTAGGCTAGGTATAGACCTTAGGACCGAAGGAGTTAAGGAAGATTCACATGGGGCCCACTATAAGATCCAAGTCAACTTAGG
Source organism: Platanthera zijinensis (assembly GCA_039513925.1). NCBI lineage: Eukaryota > Viridiplantae > Streptophyta > Magnoliopsida > Asparagales > Orchidaceae > Platanthera > Platanthera zijinensis. The sequence goes on along the minus strand of CM077079.1, from coordinate 47,646,135 downwards.
TAAAAACTACCGCAAATGAAAACCATAAGTGCATTTCGCCTCACCACTATATCCCCAGCCCTAAAAGAAATCTTAGTGACCCAAAAGCCTCATCATGGGGTCACCTATTGACCCAATTTGACCAAAGTCAACCCTGACCCTAATTTTGTCAAAACCACCCACTTAGGCCCAGTTGGACCAATTAAGGCATCATCATGGCCCAACCAAGGTTGGTTAGTGCCATAGGGCTCATGACCATCAAGTGGGGCCAGCCCACTCATCAATTTGATCAAGTCAACCTTAAGGTCAACCTTTGTCAACCTTAGGCCTAAATAAGGAAATTTAAAGACTAAGTCCATTCCTAATGGGCTAAGGCCTTGAGCCATGGCCCAACCCATATTGGGTGATGTCATAGGGTCCATGACCATTAAGTGGGGCCAGCCCACTCATCAAATTGACCAAGTGAACCCTAAAAGTCAACTTGGTTAAAATGAGGCCTAAAGGAGAAAATAAGAAGCCAAGCCCATTTCCAATGGGCTATGACCATGACCCATGGACCATTAGCAGCCCAAGTGTCTAATTATATCCCATACCCTCTTGTTTTGGAGGGTTGTGACATGCATGGGGGTTGTTTAGTCTTTTTCCCAAGTGGAGGAGAGAGAAGGAGGAAAAGGGGGAATGGAGGCCATGTGGCCCTCCTTCTCTACCCAAGCACCTAACTGAGCTCCACAACTCATTTCCAGCAAAATTTAGGGGATGGTAGACACATGGCAGTAAGGAGGAGCAACCAAAGCTAGAGCTGACCACCCCCTTGATGGATCTCCTTATACAACCACTATCAGCCAAAAACGACCCTTCCATCACCTTCAGAGCACTGAGAGGAGTGGAAATCAAGTCCTGGAGCAAAGCTTTAGCTGGAGAAATGGGATTTGGAGCTAGTTCGCTAGAGCAAGGATCGGCCATGGTACACCATCACCAAACCCGCCTCTAAGCATGATTAAGGGTCTGTTTCTCCTCCCCTCCTTCTGTGCTAGTCTTCTAGATCCACTAGGAGAGATATCGGGCTCAATTGAGCCCGATGCCATTTGAGAAAAATGAGAATTTGCAAAGCTTTATTTCTTACTCAGGTTTGCCGGAGGAGCCGCCTTCGACGACCATATTGCCAGGAAAAGCTAGCCACCACCTCAACGGAGGTGGTGGTGACAATCCCCTATGGTGGCGGTGGCCCAGGTGGATGGAATTAGCAGATCAAGTCAGCCCAGTCGGGATCAGTCTAGGCCGTTGGCTCATCCATAACGATGAAGCGATGCCGTCGGTTTTAGATGATATAAATTATAGCATTTATTTTATTTACCTTGTATTTCGGTCACATGTTATACAAAAACTTGCATGTTGAATCTAGGCACCTTAGAGGCAAATTAAGAAATTATCATCAACATGAAAATTGTAGATCGAGGTCTTAACTTTAATTCGACCCCCCTAAACATGCAATTTGGAGCACTGTAGCTCCTTGTAGGGTCATTCCCCTAGGACTGCTCCTAGGCAAGGGCATAATTTAAAAGGAGTGCCTAGGCTAAACTACAATTCCACTTGTAGAGAAATTTTTGTCATGCAAGTTTGTATACTAGACCTACACAATGCCCAAAAATAAGAATTTTTGGGAGATATTATTCTTTAGGGTCTGTTTGGCGGGATGGAATTGGCATTCTGACATTGGCTTTCGGAAATAGTAAAACCATTTCTTGTGTTCGGTCGGACGGAATTGTAGCGAAATCGGTTTTCGGCTTAAATACATTTGTTTTAAACCTATGCTAACAAGCCGATCCCCCAATTCTTACCTCCCGAGATGAGTTTTCGCATTTTCCATCTTAGCCAACGGAGCTGTTCTTCCCCGACGCCGGTTTTCATCATCCCGAATCGTTCGCCTTCTCTTCTTATGGCGCAGGTGTTGGGTACTTTCGAAAATGTGTACCATATTTGGAGAAGCCATAACTTAGTCAATGGTATGCATCAATTTGTATTTGATAGAAGTTTGAGTTTCATTGTGCAGGTTTAAGCATTTGAAGAAAATTTTCTAAGTACAAGTGTCGACACTTGTGAAGAAACTGTGTCGACACTCAGGGAACTTGTGTCGACACTCAGGAAAGCTGTATTAACATACAGGAAAATTGTGTAGACACTTATAAAGAACTTGTGTCGACACCCAGAAGCTGTGTCGACACTTATGAAGAAGTTTTGTCGACACTCAAAGCTATGTCGATACCTAAAGAAGTAGTTGTGTCGACATCCAGAAATGTGTCGACATCTAAAGCAGGACTTGTGTCGACACTTAAAACTGAAGCTGTTTCGACACTCAGGAGATATGTCGACACCTGAAGCAATTGTGTCGACATCCAGACTTGTGTCGACACACCTACTCTCAAAAGGCTGTATCAAGTTCGGAAATAATTGTGTCAACACACAGGGCTTTTGTCGACACACACTCAATGCCATTTGACAAACACTCAACACCAACTATATGCAAAAGAAATGTCGAGACAAGAAGCTGCTTTGTCGACACACGGGACTTGTGTCGACACATATAACAAAAGCAGTGTCGAGAAGTAGAAGTATGACTGTGTCGACACTTGGAGTAATTGTGTGGACACCATGAAGACTTGTGTCGACACTTAGTCTATATGTGTCGACACATATGAAGGAGTCTGTTGAGTGTTGTGTGCTGAGTTGAAAAGACATTGAAGAACCTGGTGACGTGACTGGTGACTTGACAGCTGTTATAACTAGCCAGTCTGACACCACTGTCAAAACTGTCAGAAATTTATTATGAACTGGATCAGCCAGTAACCATGGAGCAAGATCTATATAAGAGACAGATCGGAAACAACATTAACAACAACAACAAGAGTAATCAATAAGAAGAATTCTGACAAATCAAGGGTTGTATGCAAGAAAGATTCAGAGTTCAATCTGAATTTACATAAGAAGCTGACTGTAGATCAACTTCAACATTAAGAGAAGATCCACCTTATTTTGTTCTAATCAAGAAGCTTTGAAAAGCTAAGTTAGGTTGGATCAGAAGGATCAGTCTATACAAGAACTGATCAAGAAGACAACATCAACAGAGAAATCTAGCTGGTGAAGTTTTTTGTTACTCTTTAATCATAAATTCTTGTAGGATCTACTGTTAGATCTGAGATTGTAAGCCTAAAATTATAAAGGATGAGGTAGGGTTGTGTGCTTGAGATAGGACTTGTGGAAAGTCTGAGTTGTAAGCCTAATTATAAAGGCTGAGGTAGGGCTGAGACCTGAGGTAGGATTCTGGGGAAGAATCTGAGGTAGGACTTGTGTAAAGTCTGAGGTGTAGGAACTATCTTTGGTTCTGAGATTGTAAGATCTGCGGATCCGAGCAAGTGGAAGAAAGTTAGGCTGAATCCAGTTATCTGCTGGATAGGCGAAGGGGGAAAGTGGATGTACCCATATCTTGGATAACCACTATAGATCTGGTGCATTCTGTGTTGTGTTTTCATTTTTGTAGATAGATTGATCTGTGCTAAAAGAAGTTATATATCTGTTTGCCTAAAAATCAAAAAGACACAGAAAAATTAGAACCTATTCACCCTCCCCCCTCTAGGTATTTAGGCTCTTGAAATAAAGTCTTTCAAGTGGTATCAGAGGGAGGTTCCTCAAAATTTGACCTAACAGTCAGAGGATTTCTCCAAGGCAAATAATAGATAACAAGAATGGGTTCAAGTGAAAATCAAAAGGAATTTAGATCTACGAAATTGCCCATATGCAGGAAAGAATCTTTTGGCATTTGGAAAGAAAGGGTCAGGTTGTTTATGGAAGCATCTGATCCAAGAATTTATATCACAGTACAGGAAGGCCCCTTCATCCCAATGAAGGTATCAGTTCTTGATGCAAGCATTCAAACTCCAAAGAGTTATTCAGAGATGACTAAGGATGAAATCATCTTGGTTACATTAGATAAAAGAGCTTAGAATATAATTGGAAGTGCCATAGATGATGCAGCATTCCAGAATCTTGTGCACTGTAAGACTTCTAAAGAAATGTAGGATACATTGATTGTCTATATGGAAGGCATAGAAGAAGTCAGAGAGGACAAAGTCTATGCTGAATCAGGAGTATGAGAGCTTTAGGTAGACTAAAACTGACAGCATAGCTAAATGCTATAAAAAGTTTTCCAGAATAGTGAATGAACTGATGATATATGGAAGAGTCTTCAGTACTTATAAACTGAATGAAAAGTTTCTTAGGTCCCTAACAAAGGATTGGGACACTAAGATATGTGCCATCAGGGAAGTGTCCAAACTAGCGGACACACCTCCAGCTACACTTTTTGGAAAACTGCTTTCATATGAAATGCAGCTTACTACTAGGAAAGAAGAAGAGAAGGGCAGTAGATCTGAACATAAAGAAAAGTCAGTAGCCTTCAAGGATGAGGGCTCAAGAAAGGGTAGGAGAAAATCTACTTCTCCACCTAGAAGGAGTATTGAAGCAGAAGGAGTTCCTGAAACAAGTACATCAGATAGTCACACATCTGATGAAGACTTTGCTGCCTTCACAAGACAATTCCAAAGGTTCATGAAAAAAAGAAATGGAGAACCATGCCTTCATCAACATCCTATTCCAAGGATGAATACTACAGGAATAATAAAACACCTAAGGAGGACAGGTTTACATCTAAACCTGGTAAACAATCTAATTCTAAGATTGTGTGTTTTTGCTGCAACAGGTCTGGGCATGTCATAGATGACTATCCTGACAAAAGAAAGGAGTCAAAGGACAAGAAGATGTAGCTGGTAAAAGGCAAGAAGGATAAGTCTCTAGTGTCTCAGAAGGAGAAGAGTTGGACAGACTCTTCATCTTCAGAATCTGAAGAAGAAGAGGCAGAAGCATATGTTGGACTCTTCTCAACAGAACAGGATTCTAGGGAACTAGAATTCCTACAGATGCTGGACTCCATAAATGAAGTGGAAGAATATTGTTGTAAAGGGCTGATGGCTCAATCTGAAGAAGATAAGTGTCAGGATCAGCCTGGACAAAGTAAGGTAAATAATTCTCCCCTAGTCTCAGATTACTTTACTATATCAGAATATGAAGCATCTTCTTCAAAAGAAGTGGATGGATCTGAGCTTGAGGGGGATGTTCATCAACTCATTAATGAGTATGGTGGGTTGTTGCATGCTCTAAAGAAGAGCAAGTTTCTTGTTAAAGAGCAAGCCAAAGAGATTGAGTCTCTTAAGCTGGCTGCAGCAGATTCAGCAAAACTGTTGGATCAAAAATTGAATAAGGTTGCCAAATTGAAAAAACATTACAATTATTCAGATGGGCACAATCTCATTCAAAGAGAATCATATTAAGAAATTGGAGGTAAAACTTCAGCAAGAGAGAGAGCTAGTGGCAAAATTCTCCAAGCCAAAAGCATTCTTACCTTTGATAGATAATTTTGTTTCACAAAAAGGGAAGACTGGTCTAGGCTTTAAGGAAAGAACTAGGACTACCAATTCTCATAGAAAAGGTAAAGCCACAGTTCAGCCTCTAGCTGTTAATCCCCTAATTTTTTTAAGAAGGTAGTGAATCCTACTAACAGGTATGATCATGACATTACACATGGTCACTGTAAGCATGAAAATTTCATGAGCAAGGGTGCTAATGCCAATAGACCAATCTATAGGCATGCCCATCATATTCAAGAGGAGTTATTGAAGAATGCTGTTCCAGCATCAACACTTAATAGGTCTACTGGCAACAAAGTAAGAAGTCCTGTACTTAAGAATAGGTATAATAGGTTTGAGTGTTGGTGTTGTGGCAAGGTGGGACACTGATCCATGGATTGTTGGTTTAACTTAAGTGTTAAAACTAAAAGTAGGATTCATGTTAGATCAGTCAAAGGATTTCAAACTAACAAGGACCTAGGACCAACTAGCAAGTTTGGTTCTAAGGGTAAGTGATTCTTTATTTGTTGTAGGTGAATCCAAGTGACCATACCCCTATATGGTACTTAGATAGTGGCTACTCCATACATATGACTGGAATAAGGAGAATGTTGAGGGACTATGTGCCCATAAAGAATTGACCAAAAATTATCTTTGGTGGATCAGAAAAGGGAATTATCAAAGGATTTGGTAACATATCTTGTGATTCAATTACAATCACTAAAGTGGCTTATGTAAAGGGTCTAAAACATAACCTAATTAGCATTAGTCAACTTAGTGATCTAGGTTATGATATTTCTTTCCTCAAAGGGGAGTGCCTAGTAAAAAGGTCAAATGATCAAGAGATCATTCTGACTGGCACTAGGAAAGGAAATGTGTATTGCCTTAACCCAGATTGTGAGTATAATAACTAACCTATTTATTTGGTTGTAGGAGAGAAAGCTTCTCTATGTGTCAAGTGGCATAAGAGGCTAGCTCATCTGAACTATAAGTCAATAGGACTACTGTTCAGCATGGGATTAGAGAGGAATGGTCCTCAAGTTAAGTGCATAAAAGAGGGTGTGTGTTTAGCTTGTCAAAAAGGCAAGCATACTAAGTCCTCTTTTCAGTCACTTGACATCAAAGATTCAAAGAGATGTTTGTATCTCATGCATATGGATTTGTTTGGTCCTATGCAAGTCCATAGTCTTGGTAGGAAAGCATACACACTTGTTATTGTGGATGACTATTCTAGATTTACATGGGTTTTCTTCTTGAGGCAGAAATCTGAAACCCCAACTATTTTCCAGACTTTTGTCAGACAAATACAGAATGAATACAATAGCTCTGTGGTCAAAATCAGAAGTTACCATGGAACTGAATTTCAGTCTGAATGTATGACAAAATTATTGTGAAGAACTTGGGATTCATCAGGAATTCTCTTCACCTAGAACTCCTCAGCAAAATGGTGTTGCTGAAAGAAAGAATAGGACTCTAATTGAGGCCAGTAGAACTCTACTGAATGACACTACTCTCCCTGAATACTTCTGGGCTGAGGTAGTAAATACTGCATGTCATGTGCTCAATAGGGCCTCCATCAACAAGAAAAACAAGATGACTCCCTACCATATTTTGAAAGGCAGAAAACCAAACATATCTTATTTCAGAATCCTTGGTAGTAAGTGTTTTGTACTAGTCAATGGTAAACACTACCAAACTAAGTTTGCTGCAAAATCCTTAGAAGGGATATTTGTTGGGTACATCAACCAAAGTTGAGCATACAGAATCTACAACTTGACTACTCAGGTTCTAGAAGAATCTGTGCATGTTGTATTTGATGAGTCAATGTTTATTAACAGTGAATTGTCTAGTTCTTCAGTTTGTTCTAAAGGTCTAACAGATAAGCTGGACAAGCTGACCATCAATGAAGATGTTCCTGCTAAACTAGATGAGGATAAAGATGCCAGCTATCTAGGGGGAGACCAAGTCCCTCTGGGTGAATAAGAAAATATGGAGCATCAAGATGAGGTAACTGGAGATATCCACAATGCTGACAGAATTCCTCCAGAGGTGAAACACCTGAAAGATCATCCAGCTCACCAGATCATTGGTGATGCAAGTCAGGGTATTCTAACAAGGAACTGGAGCATGAACACAGTTCTATATTCTAGCTTCCTATCTCAGAAGAACCCAGGAAGATTGAAGAAGCCATGCAAGAAACCAACTGGATTGACGCAATGCAAGAAGAGCTCAGTCAGTTCAAAAGGTGTAAGGTCTGGGAACTGGTGCCAAAGCCTAAGGATCACAACATAATAGGAACTAAGTGGATCTACATGAACAAGCTTGATGAGAATGGCACTATAGTCAAGAACATGGCTAGACTGGTAGCAAAAGGCTACAGGCAAGAGGAAGGTATTGATTTTGATCAAACTTTTGCTCCAGTGGCAAGGCTGGAGGAAATAAGGTTATTCTTAGCCTATGCTTCCTATCTAGGGTTCAAAGTATATCAGATGGATGTGAAATCAGCATTTCTGAATGGTGATTTAGAAGAAGAAGTTTGTGTAGAACAACCCTCGGGTTTTGTAGAATCTCACTTTCCTGATTATGTATATAGGCTTAGGAAAGCACTATATGGTTTGAAACAAGCTCCAAGGGCTTGGTATGAAACCTTGTCTGCCTTCCTCATTGAGAATAAATTCTCTAGAGGAAAGATAGACAAAACTCTATTTTATAGGGAATCAAAAGGCAAGATAATACAAGTCCAGATGTATGTGGATGACATTATCTTTGGTTCTACTGAAAACAGCCTTTGTAGGAAGTTTGCCAAACTTATGCAAGGGAAGTTTGAAATGAGCAGTATGGGTGAGCTGAAGTTCTTCTTGGGACTAAGTTAGACAGACTGAGAGTGGGTTGTCCATATCCCAGTCTAAGTTCACCAAGGAGTTGATTAAGAAGTATGGTTTGGAATCAGCTTCTACTATGAAAACTCCAATGGGAACAAGTATGCCTATATGCAAAGATGAAGCAGGGAAACCTGTTGATGAGTCTTTGTATAAAGGGATAATTGGCTCCCTACTATACTTGACTACTAGTAGACCTGACATCATGTTTGCAACATGTGTCTGTGCTAAGTATCAAGCATGCCCTAAGGAATCTCATTATACTGCAGTTAAAAAAATTTTGAGATATCTTAAGGGCACACCTAATCTAGGCCTTTGGTACCCTAAGAATAGAGATTTTCTATTAACAGGTTTCTCAGATGCAGATTTTGCTGGATGCAAAGAAGACAAAAAAGGTACCACAGGAACCTGTCAATTCGTTAGTGGGAGGCTGGTGTCTTGGAGCAGCAAGAAGTAAACCAGTGTAGCTATATCAACAGCTGAATTAGAGTATATAGCTGCAGGTAGATACTGTGCACAATTGATGTGGATAAAGCATCAACTAGAAGATTATGACATCCAGGTATGTAGAATTCCACTATTTTGTGATTCTACATGTGTTATTTCTATTGCTAAGAATCATGTATCACACAGTAGGACCAAGCATATAGATATTAAGTTTCATTTTATAAGAGAACATATAGAGAAGGAAAATATTAGCCTAGAGTTTGTGAAAACTGATAATCAAATAGCTGATATTTTTACAAAACCTTTGGATGAAAATAAATTCAATAACTTCAAAATTGAATTAGGTATGTTGAACCTAGAATAGGTTAACACAAGTTTACATTAGTAGCATATGTAAGCACCAAATTTCTATTGAAATTTGGCTTTGTACAAAGTTTGTGTCGACCCAAGCAAGTTATGTCGACACACTTAGTGTGTTGTGTCGATACAGAAACAAAATCTGTGTTGACAAAAGAATAGGTGTCGACACAACCTTGTCGAGACTATATGTCGAGAGGATATTTGTGTCGACACAAATCTTTCGAGACAAAAGTGGTCAGTGTCGACACAGACGCAAGTAATGTCGACACAAACTCAAGTATGTTGACACATAGATGTGTCGACTTAAAATACATTTTGTCGACTTAGACATTAGTATGTCGACACATAGTCGTGTTGACTTATCTTAAGTTCAGTCAAGACCTAGGTCATTTTTGTGAACACAAAAACTGATTTGTCGACTTAGGCCCGACTTTTGACCTGCCCTTGACACAAGTACTATAAATAGGTGTAGCCAAAATTTGGTCGACTACGCTATCAGAATTTTTGTCTCTACACCTTCTGTCGACATAAACCTTCTCTCCTCTTCTCCTCTAGCACTTACGTCAATGGCGCCACACCAAGAAGATAAGGTTAATGAAGGTTATGAACTGGTTCGCGAAGGTTTCACGACTGCTTTTGATGAAATTCAGGGAGTTATTACCCTAATTTCTGAAAATGAATTAGAATTTTTGGTCTCTGAACCGACCAAAATATGGAAAAAGGAAGTCATGGAGTTCTGCACAACCGCTACTGTGGACGCAGAAGGAAAGAAAATCAAGGCGTCTATTCAAGATACCTGGGTGAAGCTCACTTTGAAAACTATTAGGAAAGCACTACATCTTCCTTTGATCAAGGATATAGACGAAATAACTCCTTCCCAGATAACTGAAGCTTTATGCTGGTATGGACTCAATCCCAGTATTAAGATTGGATCATCTATCAATAGAAAAGGGATGAATTCCCAAGGAAAATTTCTTTCAGAAGTTCTGGGCAAAGTGATTATCTGCAAGACTGGTGGACATGATAGGATTTCTGCCCACATATTCAATCTTATGGTGAGGGTTATATTTAAGATATAAACTGACTGGGCAGCAGTGGTGTTTGATAAAATACAAGAAGGAATTAAGAAACCTAACCTGGGAAGGATCCTCAGTTTATGCTTAACATCAGTAATTCAAGATGTTCTGAAACAAGCAAATGGCTCTAAGATAAATAACATGAGGAAAATGGATGTGAGGATACTGTCAATATGGGACAGAGTTCTGACCAAGGAAGTCCCTGCTCCCAAGGAGCAAACTAAGAAAGACAAGAAGAAAAAGAAAGTGGTTGTACAGTGTACAACCCCATATTCGCTGGGTGGGACCCGGAGACTTCACTGAGGGATTGGGCTAGCCTCAGGCTAGCCTTGGGTTAACCCTAAGGCATACTGGTGGAGTTCTCGTCCTTAAAGGCTCCCGCCTGGCGGTGGGCGATATCGTTCGCACCACGATAGGCTTTGGGTCCAAAGCCAGAGGAGCTTCCGCCCTAAAGGAGCTCCCGCCAAGGGCAGGCGAAAGCTGGGGAAACCAGAGCAGATAGTCAAGCCCCCGGCAGAGAGATCGTCGACCGACCAGGGCAGGCGAGAAGGCCGTAGGTGAGCCTTCATTCGCAATGGCACCATGACTACCTAGCGCGAGAACCTTCCTGGCAGGAGTTCTCACCAAGGCGGGCCTAGAGGGGACCCAGCGAGAGCCTTCTAGGCCGGGGGTCTCGCCAAGTGGGCTCACGAGGTGGGACCCGGAGTCTAGAGGAGATTATTTTATTATTATCCCGAGGTAAAATTACACAAATGCCCTTGGGATGATAGCGGGATTTGGTTATTGGCAGACCCCTCAGGGGTATTTCAGTATTTTCAGGTCAAAGGAAGACTATAAAAAGACCCATAGGGGCTCTTTAGAAGGCAAGGCTTTCATTACTCTCCAACTCTAGTGCCTTCTGAGGAGCTCCCAGCCCAGCATTTGGCTTTGGAGGGGAAGCTCTCAGAGATCTTCCGGGTGTGTGGTGGGACCTCCCAGCTGAGGCTTTGGGTCAGTCTTCCGACTTTAGCAGCCAGTCAAGGGTCGAGATAAGAGAGAAGTAGGCGTCGGCTGCACTTTGGTTTGTGAACATTCGTTGGGGTCAATTTTGGCTTCAACAGTTCTGGTGCGGTGAGCGTGGAAGCAGTCGGTGTAAGAAAATCTCGAGTTAAGTCCCATGGCAGGAGGCGAAGGTGAAGGATCAGGCACTGGAGGATCCCCCACCCGGGAGGACGATGCGACGAAGAAGATGTTTGAGGACTTTAGGCGAGAAGTAATGCAGACGATCAGCTTGGCCTTCTCGGCAAGGAATGAGTGGGAGACGCCGCAGGTTCCGGTGGAGGTGGTTCCGCTGTTAGGCGAGAACGCTCCAGGGCAGCGCCCCGGGAAGGAAGTCCCGGTGGAGGCAGACGAGAGGGACGTAGCCGCGCGGGAGCTTTTCCCAGGCCAGCGTCCCGAGAAGGAGCTTCCGGCGGATCTGGGCGAGAAGGAGGCGACGGTGCGGGAACTCTTCCCCGGGCATGGTCTCGCGGATCGGTCCAGCCAACCGAGGTCGCGAGACGGGCCTTCTCGCCAGGCGGGAGGCGAGACCCCCTTTAGTGAGCTCATTGTCTCGGCTCCAGTGCCGGAGGGGTTCCGGGAGCCGGACATGACCTACTACACCGGGAAGGATGACCCGGTTCAGCACGTGCAGTGGTTTGAGGACGTGGTGTCCATCAGACAAATGTCGGATGCCTTCAAGTGTAGGCTTTTTGCCATCACTCTGAAAGAGAAGGCCAGGGACTGGTTCCACCAGTTGCCGGCGAGTTCCATCTACAGCTTTGAGGATCTGCGCAGGGGTTTTCTGTTGAGGTTCTCAACTTCGAAGAAAAGGAAGAAGGAGGCTGAGTGCCTGTTCGCAGTGAGGCAGAAGCCGGAGGAGACGCTGGGTCACTATGTGGACCGTTTCCAAGAGGAGGTTCTCTTGGTCCAGGAGGTCCCAGGGTATGCGCTGATGCTTGCCTTCACCCTGGGGCTGAGACCAGGGTTTTTCAGCATGGAGTTGAAGAGGGTGCCCCCTCTCTCTTTTGAGGAGCTCATGGAGAGGGCGGCGAAGGAGATAGACTTTGAGAGGGAAAACCCTGCATTTGCGAGGAAGCTGGCCAGGTTGGCCGAGGATGATGTGAAGGAGCCGGTAGTGGGAAGGCAGAGAGAGCAGAGGGAGCAGAGGGAGCCGAGGGAAGATAGGAGAAGAGAAGAGCCCCGAGGGCAGGGACAGCAGCATGGGGGGGCCAGGGAGCCGAACAACCGACTGGGTTGGAGGCCTCAGGAGGGTCGCCCCCAAGGCCAGGGAGGACTTCAGGGAAGAGATAACTTCCGGGAGCAAAGAAGGCTGGAGCAGGGAGGATGGCGACAAGGACCAAGGGGTCATTTCCCACCGCCGCAGGAGGCCATGAAGGTGGGAAGAGGAAGAGGAGGAAGAATTCGGGGAGCCGGAAGAAGGGGAGTAGGAGAAGGAAGAGGGGGCAGGGTGGCGTTGCCCTATTGTGACTTCCATCAGGAGGAAGGTCACGCAACGGCCACCTGCCCAGAGTTTCTGGAGATAAGAGGGGCCAGAGGGGCCGGAAGGCAAGACCCGCCTGTAAGGATCGTCGAAGTACAGCGAGAAGAGGCTGCGGACAGGTGTGAAGACAGGGTAGACGTGGGGACCCGAGGAGGGATCGGAGTGATCCATGGGGGAGTGGGGATCGAGGCAACCCGCAAGGGGAGCCTTCAAACCATGTTCCGCCGAGGGGTCGCCTCAACCTCCCTGGCTCCCCCCCAGAGGAGAAGATCACCTTCTCATCCGCGGATATGCCAGACTACGAGGATCCGTTCTGCGACGCGCTTGTGATCCAGACAGCGGTAGAAAACTACACCGTCTCCCGGATACTGGTGGATAACGGGAGCTCGGTGAACGTGATCTTCAAGAAGGCCTTCGACGAGATGAGGGTGGAAGGAAAAAGGGTCCTGGCTTCTGATGGACCGCTCATTGGTTTCTCCGGAGAAAGGAAAGAAGTGGAAGGGGGAGTGGGCCTACATGTGAGGCTTGGGGGCGTCTCACGGAACTGTCGGCTCGTGATCGTGGACGCCCCGAGTAGTTACAATGCCATCTTTGGACGTCCCCTCATCAGCGCCTTTCGCTGCGTACCCTCCTCATACCACCAATGCCTCAAGTTCAACAATGGAGGGGTGCAGGTTAGGATCAGGGGGGATCCGAAGATGGCAAGGCAGTGCTATGTGATGGCGGTTAACACCGTGTCGTGGATGGCGGAGGCAGAGGAGTTGGAGAAGGAGATGGCTGAGCAGGAAGGGGTTGAGGAAGGGGAGATAAGCCTGGGAGAGGCGACGGAAGTTGATGAGGTTGGGGGAGAGGACCTCGAGTTTGAGCAGGAAGAGGCAAGGGTAAGTTGGGAGCTGTCGGGGCTGGAGCCGGCCGAAGAAGTGGTGGAGATGGAGGTGCTTACAAGAGTGGGGGAGGTGCAAAGGGTTCGGATCAGTGGAGGCTTGAGCCTCATGGATCAGGAGCGGATGCGAGCCTGCATCCAAAGTAACGTCGACATCTTCTCCTGGAGCGCGGCAGACATGTCGGGCATCAACGCGGACGTGGCCTGTCATCGCTTGAACCTGGATCCCCGAGCCCGCCCCATACGCCAAAAGATGAGGGCCATCGCCACCAAGCTAGAGGCCCCCATCCGAGAGGAGGTCAAAAAGCTCCTGGACGCAGGCTTCATCTCAGAGATCCAGTATCCAGGCTGGATCTCCAACGTGGTAATGGTAAAGAAGGGAGGAGGAAAATTGCGCATGTGTATTGATTTTTCTTTATTAAATAAATCATGTCCCAAGGATTGCTACCCCTTGCCTCGAATCGACGCGCTGGTTGACTCAGCCATCGGTTTTTCTCTTATGAGTTTTTTAGATGCATTTTCAGGTTACCATCAGATCCGGATGCACCCTCCTGATGTCAAGGATGTTTCCTTCATCACAAGAGAGGGATGCTTCAGCTATAAGATGATGCCCTTCGGGTTGAAGAACGCAGGGGCAACGTACCAACGCATGATGGATCGAATCTTTCGAGATCAAAGGGGAAGGAACCTGGAGGTCTACGTGGACGACCTCATGGTCAAGAGTAAGTGTGTTGATTCCCACTTGCGGGACTTGGAGGAAACGTTTGCCACCCTGCGAAGGTTCAAGATGAGGTTGAATCCCTTGAAGTGCGTCTTCGGGGCTAGTCGCGGGAAATTCCTCGGACACCTCTTGACTCCCGCGGGGGTAGAACCTAACCCCTGATAAGGTTAAGGCTATTCTAGACCTGGAATCACCTCGCAGTGCCAAAGAGGTCCAGCGCTTGACCGGGAAGTTGGCCGGGCTAAGCAGGTTCCTCTCTCGGTCAGGAGATAGGTGTTCCTCTTTCTTTAAAGTACTTCGTGGTAACCAAGTGTTCGAATGGACAGCCGAATGTGAAGAGGCATTTCAGGGGCTGAAGAGGCAACTCTCCCAAGCTCCGTTACTTCAAAGCCCGAAGGAAGGGGAGGACCTAGCCTTGTATCTCGGAGTGGGGGTAGAGGCAGTGAGCTCCGTCTTGGTTAGGGAGGAGGGGAAGAAACAGTTGCCCATCTATTATGTAAGCCGAATCTTAAAAAAGACGGAGCTCCGATACCCCATCCTGGAGAAGCTAGCGTATGCTTTGGTCATCTCAGCTAGGAAGCTTCGCCCTTACTTTCAGGCGCACTCGATTAGGGTGGTAACCGACCATCCTCTTCGCAAGGTCTTTGAGGGGGTGGAGCATTCAGGAAGGTTGGTAAAGTGGTCCATCGAGCTAAGCGAGTTTGACATTTCTTTCGTCCCTAGGCTCTCCATCAAAGCCCAGGCCGTAGCGGATTTTTTGGCGGACTATGTTATCGAGGCCGAGGTTGAAGAACCGAGGCCGCAAGAAGCATGGAAGATGATGGTCGATGGGGACTCAGGAAGGCACTCCCTGGGAGGAGGTGTGGTGTTGGTAAGTCCTCAGGGGTTACCATAGAGCAAGCGGTGACTTTCCACTTCCCTGTAACCAATAACCAAGCGGAGTATGAGGTTGTGATAGCTGGCCTTCGATTGGCAAAGGAGCTGGAAATACAGGATGTGGAGGCCTTCACCGACTCAATGGTGATAGCATCGCAGATCCGAGGCAAGTTTGAGGCCCGGGAGCCGACCCTCGCAAGATATCTATCTAAGGTAAGAGCCGTCATTGGAGGTTTTCGTTCATTCTCTATTCAACATGTTCAGCGCGGCAGCTGATCGACTGGCGAAGTTCGGGCCTCGGGGAGGAGGTACCCTAACCGAATTGTTCCGACCAGCCATTGAAGAGGGGGAGGTGATGGAGGTGAATCGGCGGTCCTCATGGGTAGATCCGTTGGTGACCTTCTTGACCACAGGAGAACTGTCGGAAGAAGTCAAGGATGCCAAGAGCTTCAGGTATAAGGCGGCTCATTACCTGATGCTGGAAGGGAGCTTGCATCGGAAGATGTTGTCAGGACTCCTCGCGAGATGCGTGACCGAGGAGGAAGTCCCGGGGATCCTGGAAGAGGTGCATTCTGGAGAATGCGGCAGTCATTCAGGGGGAAGGACATTGGAAGCAAGGGTGATAAGACAAGGATATTTCTGGCGGACTTTGAGGAAGGATACAGCTGAATTCGCAAAGAGGTGTCGGAAGTGCCAAGTACATGCTCCCCTCCAGCTCTTACCCGCCCAAAGGCTTCGAAGCATCACAGCGCCATGGCCCTTCGCCATTTGGGGAATGGACCTGGTTGGACCCTTTCCTCCAGCTAGCGGGCAGAGGAGATTCCTCCTAGTTATGATTGACTACTTCTCCAAGTGGTTGGAGATCAAGCCGTTAGCCAAGGTAACCTCCCAGGTCATCAGAAACTTCGTTTGGGGGGAAATCATTTGCAGGCACGGATTGCCCCAAGCGATAGTGACAGACAACGGTCCTCAGTTTGCCAGCGAAGAATTCATCGGTTTCTGCACCCAATTGGGGATTGACCTCAGGTTCGCCTCTGTCCATCATCCTCGGAGCAATGGCCAGGTGGAGGCGGCAAACAAGATCATTGTCAGCTTGCTCAAAAAGAAGGTGGAGAACCTGAAGGATAACTGGGTGGAACAGCTCCCTTCCATTTTGTGGGCCTTGCGAACGACTCCGAACACGTCCACAGGGGAGACCCCCTTTAAGCTCTCTCATGGGTGTGAGGCTGTCCTCCCGGTGGAGTTCGAGGTTCGGTCCCCAAGGGTCGCGGCCGCAGCTGAGGGAAGCGAAGCTTGGAGGTTGGAGAATGAGGAAGGGTTGCGCCTCTCATTAGATATGGTGGAAGAGCTGCGGGATGTTGCCGCCATCAGGCAAGAAGAAGTAAAACGGCGAATGGCTCGGTACTTCGATAAGCACATCAGAGTCAAGCAATTCGTCGAGGGTGATCTAGTACTGAAAAAGGTCGACGCTGCAGGAAGGTCGGCCGCGGTTGGTAAGCTCAACCCTAGCTGGGAAGGGCCTTATATAGTAGAGAAGGCTCTGGCTAACGGAGGCTACTATCTCCAGGATGCGGAGGGAAGGACCTTGAGTCACACCTGGAATGGTGACGATCTGAAGCGCTTCTACCCGTAAGAGGGAAAGAAGGATTGTAATGTTGTAAACAACCATTGCATTTTCAATGAGTTTATTCCAGAATGTTGACTATCTTTGAGTATGCAATCTTTATGTTTTTTGTTTTAACTGGCTATGACTCCTCATCTCAATGATGGAATAGGCCTGGTTGAAGGAACCTTCATCGGCACCCCGAGCTCGGCTCGGCCCCAGGTAGACCCGCTGCGCAGGCTCTCATCTAGCTGGCAGGTCCGAAGGCTCGCCTGTGGGGGAGAGGTTTGGTTCTCTTCATCAACACCCCGAGCTCGGCTCGGCCCCAGGTAGACCCGCTGCGCAGGCTCTCATCTAGCTGGCAGGTCCGAAGGCTCGCCTGTGGGGGAGAAGTTTGGTTATCTTCATCAACACCCCGAGCTCGGCTCGACCCCAGGTAGACCCGCTGCGCAGGCTCTCATCTAGCTGGCAGGTCCGAAGGCTCGCCTGTGGGGGAGAGGTTTGGTTATCTTCATCAACACCCCGAGCTCGGCTCGGCCCCAGGTAGACCCGCTGCGCAGGCTCCCATCTAGCTGGCAGATCCGAAGGCTCGCCTGTGGGGAAGAGGTTTGGTTATCTTCATCAACACCCCGAGCTCGGCTCGGCCCCAGGTAGACCCGCTGCGCAGGCTCTCATCTAGCTGGCAGGTCCGAAGGCTCGCCTGTGGGGGAGAGGTTTGGTTATCTTCATCAACACCCCAAGCTCGGCTCGGCCCCAGGTAGACCCGCTGCGCAGGCTCCCATCTAGCTGGCAAGTCCGAAGGCTCGCCTGTGGGGGAGAGGTTTGGTTATCTTCATCAACACCCCGAGCTCGGCTCGGCCCCAGGTAGACCCACTGCGCAGGCTCTCATCTAGCTGGCAGGTCCGAAGGCTCGCCTGTGGGGGAGAGGTTTGGTTATCTTCATCAACACCCCGAGCTCGGCTCGGCCCCAGGTAGACCCGCTGCGCAGGCTCTCATCTAGCTGGCAGGTCCGAAGGCTCGCCTGTGGGGGAGAGGTTTGGTTATCTTCATCAACACCCCGAGCTCGCCTCGACCCCAGGTAGACCCGCTGCGCAGGCTCTCATCAAGCTGGCAGGTCCGAAGGCTCGCCTGTGGGGGAAAGGTTGGCTCTTGTGATACTTTGTTCTTAGCCACTTCTACGACACCCCGAGCTTGGCTCGGCCTCAGGTAGACCCGCTGCGCAGGCTCTCATCAAGCTGGCAGGCCCGAAGGCTCTCCTGTGGGGGAAAGGTTGGCTCTTGTGATACTTTGTTCTTAGCCACTTCTACGACACCCCGAGCTCGGCTCGGCCCCAGGTAGACCCGCTGCGCAGGCTCTCATCAAGCTGGCAGGCCCGAAGGCTCGCCTATGGGGGAAAGGTTGGCTCTTGTGATACTTTGTTCTTAGCCACTTCTACGACACCCCGAGCTCGGCTCGGCCCCAGGTAGACCCGCTGCGCAGGCTCTCATCAAGATGGCAGGCCCGAAGGCTCGCCTGTGGGGAAAAGGTTGTCTCTTGCGATACTTTGTTCTTGGCCACTTCTACGACACCCCGAGCTCGGCTCGGCCCCAGGTAGACCCGCTGCACAGGCTCTCATCAAGCAGGCAGGTCCGAAGGCTCGCCTGTGGGGGAAAGGTTGGCTCTTGTGATACTTTGTTCTTAGCCACTTCTACGACACCCCGAGCTCGGCTTGGCCCCAGGTAGACCCGCTGCGCAGGCTCTCATCAAGCTGGCAGGACCGAAGGCTCGCCTATGGGGGAAAGGTTGGCTCTTGTGATACTTTGTTCTTAGCCACTTCTACGACACCCCGAGCTCGGCTCGGCCCCAGGTAGACCGCTGCGCAGGCTCTCATCAAGCTGGTAGGTCGGAAGGCTCGCCTGTGGGGGAAAGGTTGGCTCTCGTGATACTTTGTTCTTAGCCACTTCTACGACACCCCGAGCTCGGCTCGGCCCCAGGTAGACCCGCTGCGCAGGCTCTCATCAAGATGGCAGGCCCGAAGGCTCACCTGTGGGGGAAAGGTTGGCTCTTGTGATACTTTGTTCTTAGCCACTTCTACGACACCCCGAGCTCGGCTCGGCCCCAGGTAGACCCGCTGCGCAGGCTCTCATCAAGCTGGCAGGCCCGAAGGCTCGCCTGTGGGGGAAATGTTGGCTCTTGTGATACTTTGTTCTTAGCCACTTCTACGACACCCCGAGCTCGGCTCGGCCCTAGGTAGACCCGCTGCGTAGGCTCTCATCAAGCTGGCAGGCCCGAAGGCTCGCCTGTGGGGGAAAGGTTGGCTCTTGCGATACTTTGTTCTTGGCCACTTCTACGACACCCCGAGCTCGGCTCGGCCCCAGGTAGACCCGCTGCGCAGGCTCTCATCAAGATGGCAGGCCCGAAGGCTCGCCTGTGGGGGAAAGGTTGGCTCTTGTGATACTTTGTTCTTAGCCACTTCTACGACACCCCGAGCTCGGCTCGGCCCCAGGTAGACCCGCTGCGCAGGCTCTCATCAAGCTGGCAGGCCCGAAGGCTCGCCTGTGGGGGAAAGGTTGGCTCTTGCGATACTTTGTTCTTGGCCACTTCTACGACACCCCGAGCTCGGCTCGGCCCCAGGTAGACCTGCTGCGCAGGCTCTCATCAAGCTGGCAGGCCCGAAGGCTCGCCTGTGGGGGAAAGGTTGGCTCTTGTGATACTTTGTTCTTAGCCACTTCTACGACACCCCGAGCTCGGCTCGGCCCCCGGTAGACCCGCTGCGCAGGCTCTCATCAAGCTGGCAAGCCCGAAGGCTCGCCTGTGGGGGAAAGGTTGGCTCTTGCGATACTTTGTTCTTGGCCACTTCTACGACACCCCGAGCTCGGCTCGGCCCCAGGTAGACCCGCTGCGCAGGCTCTCATCAAGCTGGCAGGTCCGAAGGCTCGCCTGTGGGGGAAAGGTTGGCTCTTGCGATACTTTGTTCTTAGCCACTTCTACGACACACCGAGCTCGGCTCGGCCCCAGGTTGACCCGCTGCGCAGGCTCCCATCAAGCTGGCAGGTCCGAAGGCTCGCCAGTGGGGGATAGGTGGAGTCCTTGACTTTTTGATCCTTGGTTCTTGGTTGGTAGTTACTACGTTACAACGAGCTCGGCTCGAACCCCGGTAGGCCCGCTGCGCAGGCTCCCATATAAGCTAGCAGGTCCGACGGCTCGCCGGTGGGGTAGGGGTTTAATTGGTCGGAAAAATATGTGAGCAGGGCCCTGGCCTAGACCGGAGGCAAGGCCCTAAAGGTCTCGGCTCAGAGGTCTCAGCCAGTAAAGGCCTCGGTTTGGAGGTCTCGGCCAGTAAAGGTCTCGGCTCAAAGGTCTCGGCCAGTAAAGGTCTCGGTCAAAGGGGGTTCTCGCAAAAGGAGGCTCCCGGCGGACCTGGGCAGGACGACTTAATCGGCGACGCGAGGTTCCCGCCTAACTGATCTCTAAGAAAGAGTACCCTAAAGAGACTAAGGGTCTCGGCGGAAGCTCACGCGGAAGCCATACGGCAGAATAATATACTTTCAAGCACACACTGACAATGAAAGATGAAACATTACTTTACATAAAATTAATTACAAAAGTTGGAGCCTCTCGCTCATTACAAGAGAAACAAAAAGAAAAAAGAAGCTTAGGGGGACGCGCTGTAACTCCCGCTGGTGCTCTCGCTTGAATCATCGCCAGAGCTCGCTTCAGATGTCTCGACAGCGGCGGTAGAAGACCTCGGGATGTCTGAGGGAGGCGAGTCCGGCGCGCCCGGAGGTTTGGGAACTGGATCGTAGAGCCAAGGAAGGAGTTGGCGAGCGTCGATGGTCGCGCCGTCCTCCCGAAGCAGCTTGACGTCTCGCAGCGTCTCGAGCGTCAGCTTGACGGTTGCCTGAGCGTTGGCTTGCAGCAGCTTGTCAACGTCGTACTCCGAGAGGTAACGACTCCGCAGCCTCGCATCTAGCTCCGGAGGCGGGACCTTTGCCATCTCAGCGCGAAGCTATTCCCTCAGGAGGACGCTCTCGCAGCACGCGTTGGCCAGCTCTGCACGAAGCTCCTTGACTTGGGCAGAATCCTGTGAAAAAAGAGTTCAGTCTGGAAACATCGCACAGTCGTAACTTTGAGAAACGAGAGCAAGGGTTCAGGAGGGTCTCGCTTGCCTCGGTCGCGGGGCATAGAGACAGCGCCAGTCGAGCATCCGCAAGCTCCTGTTGAGCTCTCGCGAGTTCTTCTCCCGCGGTGTGCGCTCGAGCCACCGCATCCTCCCTTGCCTTGCGCATATCGGTGAAATTCTTGTTGAGGGGGATGCTTCGGCGCGCACACATATGCGCAAGCTCGAACCCGCGCAATAGAGCCCGGATGGCATCGAAGGCTAGAAGGCGGGTGGACATCTGGTCAAACACGCTGGCATCCTCTCGGCTGTAAAGGCCATATCCAAGCGAGAAGGCCTCGCTAGTCACATCTTCCCCCTCCGCCCAGCTGGGAAGGAGCGTCGTAACCTTGAATAAGTTTGACTCGGGGTCCCATTCCATCTGAGGCTTCCCCTCCGCGTCGGCGTACTTCACGCCGAAACCAAAGTTCCTGTGCCCTTTCGGCACCTCCCGGGGCGGAGCTCGGGCGGAGGTTTTGGCGGCGAGCACTTCTCCCCCAGCCTCGCTTGCGGCCGGTGGGTTCCCGGTGGAAGCCTCGGCGCGGCTCTTGGCAGCGGCATCCATCTCGCTGGCCCTTTGGAGGATCGATTCGAAGGAGCTGCCTGCGGGAAGGGGTTGGACAGGCGAGACGGCCGGGGCTTTCCCCTTCTCGAGAGCAGATGGTTTGGGCCTCTTCAGCGTTCGGAGAGGAGGAAGGGTGACCTTCCGCTTCTTGGCTGGTGGCGGCAAAGGAGGGGCTGGATCGTTTCGGCAGGCGCTGGCGCTAGCTTCCGCGAGCGCAAGGGAGCCTCTCGCGGCCAGACCCTCGACACCCCGGCCTTCAGCGAAGGGTTGGCGCAGAGGGACCTCCCGCTCTCCTGCAAAGTTAAAACACTTCAGCGCAAGAAGATCTTTGATAAAAGAGGGAACCTGAGGCGAGACCGTACCTTCGCCCGAGTGAACGAGTGGGAGGGAGTCGACGTCTCGCCTGAGGTAGGGAACATCGAACTCCTTGGTTCCAAAGAATTCCAGGATTGCGCTCTCGCGCGATCCCAGAGTAGGCGGTTTGTAGGCAGCGTCCTCGTACTGAACGTGCTGAAGCGGGACGTTGCCGAAGTCCCCGCTGACATAAACGAATTTCTCGCCCCAGTGATGGTGCTTGTTGGCGAGACCGGTAACCTCGAGCAGTTGCCCGGAGAAGAAAACCACCCCTCCCTTGGCGCGGAAGTTGAATAGCTTCCGGAAGATGGGCAAACTGAACTCGATCCTCTCGGATCGCATATAGCATATGAATGCTATATGGATCGCGACTGAGTTCGGGTTCAGTTGGGCGGGAACCACCCCATAGTAACGAAGAGCAAGCCGAACCTCCGGCCAAAGGGGAAGGCGGAAGCCCACCTCGAAATGCTCGAGGGGTATGGCGAGTTCTCCCGCCTTCGGAGTATTCACCTTATCGTGATTACCCGGGTTCCGCGCCGAGAAGCCAGCGGGAATATAGCGGTCAACGATCAGGTTGTATTCGTCTAGGGTGAGCTTGCAGGAAGGGAAGAGGTGTTTTTGGAAAGCTTCCGCGCAGTGGGCGCGACCCTTGTTCTCGCCAGGCATGGTGGGTTTGCGAGTGAGAGCAAGAGCTGAAAAAAGGTCGAAGCGAAAACAAGAACGCGAGAGCAAGGAAGGAAGGCTGAGGTTCCGGATCGAAGAAGTAAATGCGGTTGGCAGACTTCTCTATTTATAGGGAATCGTAATCATCATGGATCCATCCGACGGAGAGAGAAAGTGACGGTGGAGTACAGCTGTCAGAATCTGGGCTAACGGCGCCTCGATTTTCCCCCTCGAGATGGCAGCGGTCAACGGTCGTTCCTGGTTTCGACACAATTATCTCGATCATCGCAAGCCTCCTAGATTGGCGCAAGCCTCCTAGGTTGGCGCAAGCCTCCTAGATTGGCGCGAGCCTCCTAGATTAGCGCGAGCCTCCTAGATTGGCGCAAGCATCCTATATTGGTGTAGGCGTCTTAATTTAAAAGCCTCACAGAGCAATAAAAAGGAAAGGAAAGAGAGACATTGGTAACAGTGAGGTTCTCGCCAACGAAAGTTGGATAAACTTAATTAACAGTAATGTTTATTACAGATACATTGATAAAAGAGATTCAAGCGAGAAGTCTAATAGGGCTTCCAATACCATCGTCCTCGTTCTCGCCGCCTAGTTCTTGGAGGCACCAGCGGATTGAAATAAGACGATAGGGTGGTACACCCAAGGTTGATCCGCCTGGCGTGATCTCGGATCTGCGAGATGCATCTCCCTGGCAAAGTCTCGGCGGAAGGCCCTCCCGGACGATCAGCCTCGCCTAAGAAGAAATCCCGCTCCAGAGTCTCCAACCTTTGCTCCACAGATTCGCGGAACGCTTTTGCCGCGGCAGAGTGAGCACGATCTCGCCGGATGAGCCTGGCCAGGATAGCCGAGATCTTCTTCCTCCTCCCCTTCGCGCTCCCGGCGCTGTTCAATATTCCTTCTATCTCGCTAGACGAAGGGAGGGGAGAATCTTCCTCTTCTTCATCGTCCTCATCTTCATCATCATCTTCTTCTTCCCGGTTGGCTTCCGACCGCAAGCCGGGATCACCTGCAAAGGAAACGCACGAGAATTTTGGTCAAGGCATGACAATCAACAGTCCAGAAAAGTTTCGCATACCTGCGGTTGGGCGAGAACCGATAACCAAAGTTGGACGAGAAGGCCCGGCCCCTCCGTTGGTTCCATAAAGGAGGTGAAGAGGCTTGCCCAGCCCCGAGCAGAAGGGCTCGCGCACGATTGTCCCGACCTGGCCAGAAGCTCGTGGGGAGTTGTCTTCTCCCAAGAGATGATCGGCATCCTTGGGAGTAGCGGAGGGATCAGAGGCCGTCCCTCCCGCCTGCAGGGTAGGATTGGTCACCAAGGGAGGCAATTCCACAGTTCTCGCTTCTACTTCCCTGGCGGTTAGGCCCGGGTCGGCGGGAGCGGGCACTGCGAGAAGACAGTTCAGAAAAGAAAAGGCAGGGTTGACAAATCGACAGTAGCAAAACGTACCTGTCGTTTCGGTCTCGGCTGAAGGAATTGCGTCTGAGACCCGTGTTTGGTCCTTGGGGGAATGAGCAGGCAGGTTCGAAGAATTTGGCGGGATCTCGGCATCATCGTTAGGAGCGGATTCCTGCGAAAGCTTACTTTAACCATCGGATCTAGTGCACAATCAGCTCGGTAGGCACGGTTGAGAGGCTTACCTTCTGCGGGGAAGGATCCCCCGCAGGATTGGGAGTGGGGGAAGAAGGATCCCTGTTCTCGCGAGAAAGGTCCCGCCGGACCACCTTCGCCCTTTTCTTTTCCTTCTTCTTCGGCTCGGAAGGCCCGGCGGTTGAAGTCTTTCTCGCTAACCATGGAGCCACCGCCGCACAGTTAGCCAAGGCCCGCGCTTGGGCAGCGGCTAACCGGTCTTGGAGGTCTTGCGGAAGTGGTTTGGCAGCACGTTTGGGATGCATGGTAAGCTCGCGCAAAAATCCCTGAGGCGAGAGCTCAGTTGGAAAACCGTACTTCAAGGGCAGGGCGTATGGACGCCTATTAGTACATATTTATAGCCGCAGTAGGACCCACCAAAAGATTCCCTTGGTAGGCGGACATGTGTCCAGCGAATATTATGGGGGTTGGACTTGTCTTGTCGAGCGCAGGGCTAGCTCGAAAAGAGCGGGGATTGTGTACAATCCCATATTCGCTGGGTGGGATCCGGAGACCTTGTGGTCTTCTAGCGTGAGAAGAAGTCGTGTCCGTCCCACCTCCTTCTTTCTTAGATAAGCTATAAGCTCCAGAATTTCACCATTCTATATACGATATATCATGATATATGAGCATTTCAGAAGACAAATTTCAGAATCTTGTTTAATGAACAATCATTAATGATTCACTGAGGGATTGGGCTAGCCTCAGGCTAGCCTTGGGTTAATTCTAAGGCATACTGGTGGAGTTCTCGTCCTTATAGGCTCCCGCCTGGCGGTGGGCGATATCGTTCGCGCCACGACAGGCTTTGGGTCCAAAGCCAGAGGAGCTTCCGCCCTAAAGGAGCTCCCGCCAAGGGCAGGCAAAAGCTGGGGAAACCAGAGAAGATAGTCGAGCCCCCGGCAGAGAGATCGTCGACCGACCAGGGCAGGCGAGAAGGCCTTAGGTGAGCCTTCATTCGCAATGGCACCATGACTACCTAGCGCGAGAACCTTCCTGGCAGGAGTTCTCGCCAAGGCGGGCCTAGAGGGGACCCAGCGAGAGCCTTCTAGGCCGGGGGTCTCGCCAAGTGGGCTCACGAGGTGGGACCCGGAGTCCAGAGGAGATTATTTTATTATTATCCCGAGGTAAAATTACCCAAATGCCCTTGGGATGACAGCGGGATTTGGTTATTGGCAGACCCCTCAGGGGTATTTCAGTATTTTTAGGTCAAAGGAAGACTATAAAAAGACCCATAGGGGCTCTTTGGAAGGCAAGGCTTTCATTACTCTCCAACTCTAGTGCCTTCTGAGGAGCTCCCAGCCCAGCATTTGGCTTTGGAGGGGAAGCTCTCAGAGATCTTCTAGGTGTGTGGTGGGACCTCCCAGCTGAGGCTTTGGGTCAGTCTTCTGACTTTAGCAGCCAGTCAAGGGTCGAGATAAGAGAGAAGTAGGCGTCGGCTGCACTTTGGTTTGTGAACATTCGTTGGGGTCAATTTTGGCTTCAACATACAGGCTGACTCCTCTAGTGATTCTGAAGAGGAAGTGGTCTTTAGTTCTGATTAAGACCAGAACCAACAGGATGCTCATGATCAAGTAAAGGATTGTGAGCCATATGAGAAACAAGTTGACTCCACTCTAGGGGGAGAACACTTAGAATAAGAAACTGAGTTTCCTTCCCAAGGGAGAGGTATTGATGATGCTGTCCTAGACAGTGACTTAGCTACAGATACAATCATGAATATAGTATTTGAAATCAACACTGCAGCTGAAGAAACTGATAAGACAGATGCTCAAAATGAGCCAGTAAGTATCTTCTACATAGTATAGTGATATAGGATGGTATTCTTCTTAATAATTATTCAGGGGGGAAACTTTTGTGTAAAAATAAAGTCATTAAACAAAACTAATCTTATTCCTTCTGTGCAGATACAGCAGGAATTTACATTGGAAGAATTGTTTCCTGATCTTCCTCCAGATAGGACTGAGGGGGAGCATATTCAAAAAGTAAAAGATATTCCAAGGACTGAGGTGGAGTTATCAAAGGATACTGAGGAGGATGCCCCAGCTGAAAAGAATACTGTTAATATTAAAAGTACAACTGAATCTTCTGAAGATGAAGAAGCCACATTGGCTAAGAAAAGGAAGCTAACTGTTTTAAATAAAAAGAGTTCTGGATACAAGAAGGCTTTACAAATGGAAACAACATCATCTACATCAAGTATGGACTTCAGTTCTTTACTGGTCCAGATGCAAATAAAACCTGATAATCAAAGACAGTCTATAGAGCAATATGTGGATGAAACTCATAAGGAGTTACAGTTTTAGTTGGCCCAAGACATCAAGTCTATTAGGTTTTAAGTAAATCAGAATAAGAAGGAGATGACAGATTGTTTCCATAAAGGAGGTAATGATGTGGTGTTCCTGGCCAAGCAACAGCAAGATATCAAAGCTATAGTGGATGAAATTGAAGTGAAGCAAGGCTATATACTGGAGAATTAGATCAGAATGAATGAAAACCAAGGATTCACATCATGCCATATTAACAAAGCTCACTGATTCTAGCACTGCTCTGAAGGCTGAAATCTCCAAGCAAATCCAGGAAGATATATCTGCTATCAAAGCCACTTTGCAAGAATCTCGGGAGAAAATTAAAACTTTTTGAAAAAATTCAGAGCTTATTTTAAAGAGGGAATTGAATATGTAGTTGATCAAGTCAGATTCCAGAAAGAAGATTTAAGAGATCATGTTGCAAAAGAAGTCATAAAGGGGGAGAGATTGCGAGACAAAGCCAGCTCTGACCATGCTAAATGGAATACCAATAGCATCAGAGCTACTCTTGGATATCCTCCTCTTTGTGATGATGATAATGTAGCTGAGTCTGGGATACAACCTGCATATTTTGAAGGAGATCAGCCTGAAGTTGCTCAGGTGATCTACCCCCCAGCTGATTTTGAGATATTTCAAGAAGAAGTGCTGAAAATGTATAGTCCTCCACCAGAGGCATAAAATGTAATTCTGGAAAAGGTTGAAATGTCAGAAGATGCATTAGAAGCTCAGAAGGAAGCTCAACTTTCCAAGAAGAGATTTAGAGAGCAGGCTGAGCTGAAGCAAGATTTTGAGCAGTGGAGCCCAACTTCTAGAAACATCATACTTACTGCCTGGAAAGTTGTAAGGGATAAAACCCATGACAGGTGTAAGTGGTATTCAGAACAAGAGTGGAATAAATATCAAGCAGGACAAGAAGCAATTCTTCAACATAGAAGAAGTGCTGAGGCTGGGAAGCTACCTACTAATGCTCAAGAGCCAAGCAAGTACTTTCCCAAACCTTTCCACTATTTTGAAAGACAGAAGATCAAAGATGAAGAATTAAAGAAGAAAGCTCTAAAAGAGAAAAAGCCAGCTGAGGTTGTTGAACCTTCCGTGCAGGCAAAAATCAAGTCTGGCAAAGGAATAGTGATTAAGGAGACTAGTCAGTAATAGGATTGCTAGGTTAATGTAATAGAATAATGAACTAATTTATTTCTTTTGTTCTATAAGAAATTCTTGTAAACCAAAATTTTATTGATTAATGAAATCTATTTCAGTATTAATTGCTTGTTGTTTATAATGATTATGTGATAACCTGCTCTGAAATGTTTTTACATCTATTACAATTTTGTTTTCTCTTAAGAGATGTATATCATTGACTAAGGGTTATGACATCTCCAAATAGGGGGAGATTGTTGGGTACATTGGAAAATGTGTACCAGATTTGGAGAAGCCATTACTTAGTCAATGGTATGCATAGATTTTTAATTGATAGAAGTTTGAGTTTCATTGTGCAGGTTTAAGCTTTTGAAGAAAATTTTCTAAGTACAAGTGTCGACACTTGTGAAGAAACTGTGTCGAAACTCAGGGAACTTGTGTTGATACTCAGACAAGTTGTGTCGACACACAGGCAAATTGTGTCGACACTTATAAAGAAGTTGTGTCGACACCCAGAAGCTGTGTCGACACTTATGAAGAAGTTGTGTCGACACTCAAAGCAATGTCGACACCTAAAGAAGCAGTTGTGTCAACATCCAGAAATGTGTCGACATCTGAAGCAGGACTTATGTCGACACTTAAAACTGAAGATGTGTCGACACTCAGGAGATATGTCGACACCTGAAGCAATTGTGTCGACATCCAGACTTTTGTCGACACACCAACTCTCAAAAGGCTGTGTCGAGTTCAGAAGTAATTATATCGACACACAGAACTTGTGTCAACACACACTCAATGCCATTTGACAAACACTCAACTCCAACTATCTGCAACAGAAATGTCGAGACAAGAAGCTGTTGTGTCGACACACAGGACTTGTGTCGACACATACAACAAAAGCAGTGTTGAGAAGCAGAAGTATGACTGTGTCGACACTTGGAGTAATTTTGTCGACACCATGAAGACTTGCGTCGACACTTAGTCGATATGTGTCGACACATGTGAAGCAGTCTACTGAGTGTTGTGTGCTGAGTTGAATATATATTGAAGAACCTGGTGACGTGACTGGTGACTTGACAGTTATCTTAACTAGCCAGTCTGACACCACTGTAAGAATTGTCAGAAGTTTGTTATGAACCGGATCAGCCGGTAACCATGGAGCAAGCTCTATATAAGAGACAGATTGGAAACAACATTAACAACAACAATAAGAGTAATCAATAAGAAGAATTCTGACAGATCAAGGGCTGTCTGCAAGAAATATTCAGTGTTCAATCTGAATTTACAGATGAAGCTGACTGTAGATCAACTTCAACATCAAGAGAAGATCCACCTTATTTTATTATAATCCAGAAGCTTTGAAAAGCTAAGTTAGGTTGAATCAGAAGGATCAGTCTATACAAGAACAGATCAAGAAGACAACATCAACAGATAAATCTAGCTGGTGAAGTTTTCTGTTACTCTTTACTCACAAATTCTTGTAGGATCTACTGTTAGATCTGTAAGACCCCCCTTTTTTTTTCTTTTTCAACCACCGGGGTCTTAGGCCCAGAACCGCCGCTTTGCGGTGACACCTTCACGTCCTGAAGGGTCATCACCACAAGGCGCCGATTCTGCCGGCCAAATCGATCACAGAAAGTAGCACAATTATTGAAGTAATAGTAAACAGTCCACAATAATAAAATCACATATATAAATAAGTAAGCTCCACGAAGGGAGTGTCCACAGAAACATCAGAGTACTATAAATACGGGCTTATGCCCGGTACAAAATGTCCTCACTACAAGTCTCTCATGCGGAAGCGAAACAGTAAACTACTCAAGGATCGAGACTCACGGTCCCGGCTGTGTGAACTCCGGAGCTAGACTGCCCCATCTCTAGGCGCACCGATCTCTGGGGCTGCTCCTCCATGCTGGGCTCCACGATCCCCTAAATGATGCGGTTCGAAAACCGTTAGTCATAAAGACTAAGCCCTATCATCCCCTACCCCTTCCCCCCATGGCTCCTAGGTACCGAGCGGAGAGGAAGAAAGGGAAGGACATGAAGGTGGAGATTAACATGAAAATAGATGGCAGCGGAAACTAATCTAGCAAGTTGTATTAGGTGAGCAGTTAATAAGTTGTTGTAATAGGTCTAGCAGTAAGAAAAGCAATTAAATGAATTTAAACCTTCACTTATGCGAGAACACATAAGCAAAGGGATCTTTTATAAGGCTCCCATCGTATAAGTGTCCCATACCACTTATACCTTGGGGTGTCGGTTATCAAACAGCAGGGGTTATTATACATTGAACATAACCTTTGATTTATAAACTTGCCCACACAAGCTTATAGACCAAGGGGTCGTTTTGCAGGTCCTAATGTATAAGCGTCCCATTCCACTTATACTTTAGGTGTCAAGGTTGTTATGAATGATTATGAAATGCAACTATATGGTGGGTATGTTATGTCATGCAGTGCAACTCACACACCCGACTCTGTGCACACAGACCTTTAGTTCCCCCTTTCGGAGCCGTTACCTCCCAGGATACCTCCGTAGTGGCAAACGGAAGCGGTGGGTTGGGCCTCGCCCACCTCCAAAACCAGTAAAGCACACTGGTCTGACCTATCGTACGCCTCAACGCTTGGTGCACAAAGCGGACGCCTGCGTACTCTTGCCGGCTGGCGCACCGGACTTCTGTTGGCGGAGTGCTAATCACCCCGCCGAGTCAACGATATCGGTGTCGGTGCAATCGAACTCCCCGCTATCGAAAGACCCACCACCTTAACTTTTCCTATTTTATGCACATGCAAGTTAAATCGTAAGTACACAAAACCGAGCCGAAGCTCCCCGGACCAAAACGTCCGTCTCCAAACCAACCGAGCCGAAGCTCCCCGGACCATCCGTCCGTCTCCAAACCAACCGAGCCGAAGCTCCCCGGACCATCCGTCCGTCTCCAAACCAACCGAGCCGAAGCTCCCCGGACCATCCGTCCGTTTCCAAATCAACCTTCCTGTGCCAACAGTGTTGTGAAGAGTGCAGCCCTAGTTACTAAGTTACTCTTGTCGATTTGTTATTACGGTTTACGTTAGCCCAGGACTGCCCCCGGTATACCCCGTGAAGGGCTCTCAAGGGGCACTAGGAACCAAGACGGTGCATTACGGCCCGAAGTTCCCTTTCGCAAGGCACTTATTGTTATTGGTTGTTTTCCCTTAGCCCGATTCCCTTCTCATATTACGATAGCCTATCCTAGGGTGATATTTAAACCTTCCACTCCTCGGGGAAGACGATCTTTCGTCGAACCCGAGCACCTCTTAACTCTAGCTATCACCACTACTCACTACTCTTTATATCTTCCTAATGTAATTTCTTCCACAATTGTTCACCCAGACAAAATGTTTAAACCTCAAAGACTTCCTCAGATCGTGTCCTATTGCATCTCACAACCTGCTATATGCAGACCGACCTAGGCTACATGTCGAACCGGTTATGCAATGATCCATTACTCATCCAAATGCCCTAAACTATTTACTGGAGACTTATCTTGGTATAAATAACCTAAATCCAGAGAATGGAAATTTTCTTAATTTATTTGGCATTTAATTAAATTCCTCGAAAATCTCAAGGGCCACCGGTTTGAACATGAACTATCCTAATTATTCATGCAAGATGTCCAGCAAATTTATGATAATTAGTAGGCTATCTCAGAAGGCTAAATCCTAAGTATCATAATTTTCTATCATCAAAACAACCTGAAAACTATTTTGGAAATAATCTCTAATTTCTATAGTTTATGAATCAAGTACAGAAAATATTCTTCCAAAAATTCTAAATAAATTATGACATGATGAATAAGGCCTAAAATTTGCACTGGCTAAGTTTCATAATTTCCCAGCAAGCATTTTATCCATAATAATTTTTTAAATATAAAAGCCCTTTCTATCATTTGTGAATAAAATACTAGATTTACTCAACATAAAATTCTATAAAAATTCAGGGATCAATGTTCTACAAGTCAAGATCTAAATCCAGAATTTTAACTGATTATAATTAATGTAAAGCCTCAAATTAATTAAAACAACAAATTGGGCTAATAATCCTTTAACACATGAAGTATAATATATATTAATCATAAAATTCCAGAAAAATTACCATGAGTGTAAAACATCCTAAAACCCCCTCCTCCCGAGTTTCATAATTTTTGGATTAGCTTTAGTGCTTAAAATAACTAAATTACATTTCTATCCTAATCCGACATCTCGACTTTTGAGGTACCTAACTACCTCCAAATCCATCACTATTTCAACCAGAGGGTTTTCATCATATCATCCCCCTCTCCTCCAAATTTCAAGGGCATACAAGAGCTTTTGCTCCTATGTCCTTCACAAACCTCAAACTCCCACCCGTTGGAGTTGAGCCAATCTCTTAGGGTAAAATCCACCCTAAGCCACACCATGTTACCCAAGAGGGTAGACATAGACTCAACAAATCAGTGGCCGACAACTTCAGCCTCTCTTGAGGAGATTTGTCCACTCCATCTCCAATTGTACTTTTCCCCAAAGTACCCCTCACCAAGGCCTATCTAGGACTTGATAATTCCCTATTCAAAACTCGACCAATCGAGTTGAAATTTTGTACAGATCTTAATATTGATGCCAGGGACCACCACCCAAAATTTGGGGGAATTTGGGCTTAATTTCATCTCCTAATTAATTTTATATTGTTTATTAAATTTTTACAAAAACTTTAGACAAAAGTTCTCCAAAAATTCTCATTTTTGGACAGCCTCTCGATATACATATTATAGACCTCCAGTCCAAATTTCAAGTCCTTTGGACGTGTTATGAACCGTGGGCAACCATTTTAATTTCTGGTTAACCTAGGTCTTGATCCCACCAAAATGAGTGTTGTGTTCAAACCACTCACCCAAATTGAATAAAATCAATTTTAAATTAAAGTAGACCCCGAGGGCTACAACTTTTGTGTCTGGTCATTTTTCCTAAATCGGCCTCTAAGTGCTTCGTTTTGCAGCCTCAAAAATACATTCAAAATAACATATTTTTCCATTGTAATATATAATAATCTATGTATTAAAATATTAATTCCACTGTTCATCTTCTTCATGAACCCGAAAACCAGACACAGGAAAAATCATTTTTCCTGTAAGCATTCCGTGATCCGTTGCCGGCCGTCCGGTCACTTCCCTGGCCAGCCACCACCACCACCACCTCCGTTGAGGCGATGGCTAGCGGTCGGCGGTGGTTTGGCCGCCGGAGGTGGCGGTTTCCGGCGAACTCGAAATATCTTTTTCATGGTTTTTCCATGAAAACGAGAGATGGATCCGGCTCCGTTGAGCGCGAATCTCCTTCCTAAGAATCCTAAGATCTACCCATGAAAGAGAAGGAGTAGAGGAGGACCTTGTTCGCGGTTTGGAGGCGAGAAGAGTGACGAGGTGCCATGGCGCGGTGGTGGCGTTGCTGAACTCCTCTTTACAGCAAGAACAAGGATCTGCTTCGTTTGCTTGAGCGTGTAACCCTCTCCTCTTTCCCCAAGTGGGCTTTTATAAGTCAGATAATGGGAAGATGAATGGGTAAATCCATTATGGCCATGACGGTTCTCCCCTTAACGTTTCGGTTACAGTGAAGGGATAAGAAACGGTGGAAACTGAACAGGTGCGTCCAGCTGGCGGTTTTCTATTGGACTACCTTTTCCTCATTTATTATATAATTACAGAAGGAAAACGGCCGGTAGTTACTCCTGGTGTAACTTCCCAAGCCAGCATTTATTTCCACGCGCGTTAGAATTATTTCGGGCCTGAACCGTCGTTTCGGCCAATGTCACGGGCGTGACACATAGGTCATGGGCGTGACAGGCCCGGGTAGCCCATTCTGGGTTCGACGATCGTCGAACAGAGATCGACGATCGTCGATGATGGTCACGGGCGTGACACCTTGGGTCACGGGCGTGACTGGTCCGAATAGCAGATTTTGGGTCGACGATCGTCGAATTGAGATCGACGATCGTCGAAGGCTGGTCACGCCCTAAGTCACGGGCGTGACACCTCGGGTCACGGGCGTGACATGCCCGAACGGCAAGTTTCGAGGCCGACGATCGTCGAATTGAGATCGACGATCGTCGATGGGGTCACGCCCTAGGTCACGGGCGTGCCACTCATGTCACGGGCGTGACATGCCCGGGGCGCAAGCCCGACGATCGTCTCACGGTGATCGACGATCGTCGATGGGGTCACGCCCTTAGTCACGGGCGTGACACCTTGGTCACGGGCGTGACATGCCCCGTCAGCACGATCGACGATCGTCTCGTGGAGATCGACGATCGTCGAAGTAGTCACGCCCAAGTCACGGGCGTGACGGGTCGGTCACGGGCGTGACCAACCCTTGACCCGAAAACTCAATCAATTTATTTTCACTTTTTGTGCTCCCTGGGGTTCTGACTCGACCATCCGACTCCTAGGGGTCTAGCCGGAAATGGGATGTTACAAATCCCAATAAACAAAACAAAAATTTCGTCCCCGAAATTGAGGTTAAGCCTATGGGGATTTCTATCGGAATAAATTAAACTTGTAACATCCCATACGATCTTTCTATTGGGTTCAGGCGACTGTTCGTTTGATAACGAAGACAATCTCCCCAATAAACAAAAGATTAGCCCCTACCTTTCTGATTAAGTGTGCATGCCTAGGTCCTGGATTTTTCCTTATCAAATCTTAACATTCCAAAACAAGAAGGCAGTCTATGATATACCGAGAGGTGGTGAGATGTACCTGACTGAACAACTCCGGGTATCTTTGCCTCATCAGATCCTGCGGTTCCCAGGTGTGCTCCTCCTGACCGTGATTTCTCCACAGAACCTTGACTAAGGGGATCTTCTTGCGGCGCAAGATCCGCACTCCTTTGTCATCGATCCGAACCGGCTCCAAGTGAACAGATCGGTCTGAAGCTACCGGCCCTTCTGTGGTCAAAATTCGCTGCTCCGGGCGTAGTAGAGCCCTTCTCAGCGAAGAGATATGGAAGACGTCGTGTAGAGCTGCCAGCTCTGGTGGCAACTCTAGCCTGTAGGCTAAGGGTCCGATCCGCTCCAGGATCCGGTAAGGGCCCATGTACCTAGGGCTGAGTTTCTTCCTCCGACCGCGCACCCGTGAGACTCCGTGCATGGGCCGGATCTTCAAGAACACTCGATCTCCTACCCGGAACTCCACCTGACGATGCCGAGCGTCATAGTATTTTGCTTGTCTGCTCTGCGCCTCCAGCATCCTATCTCTGATCAGTCTCACCTGGGCCTCTGTATCTTCCACAAAATCCGATCCCAACAGCTTCGGATCCTCGTCTTGAACCCAAGAAAGCGGGGTCCTACATTTTCTTCCATACAGGGCTTCATAAGGTGCCATCCTGATGCTGGACTGGTAGCTGTTATTATAGGAGAACTCGACCAACGGTAACATCTTCTCCCACGGCTCCCCTCGGTCCAGTATACACAGCCGTAGTAAGTCCTCCAAGGTCCGGTTGGTGCGCTCGGTCTGCCCGTCCGTCTGAGGGTGAAAGGCCGTGCTAAAAGTCAACCGGGTGCCCAAATATGCCTGCACTGACCGCCACTCCCTGGATGTAAACCGTCCATCGCGGTTCGACACTATCGTCCGGGGCACGCCATGATATCGGACATACTGCTCCACAAACTTCCGTACCAGCACTCCCACCGAGTCATCCTTCCTGATCGGTATAAAGCGGGCCACCTTCGTCAAACGATCGACAATCACCCAAATCGAGTCGTTCCCTGTCCGAGACCGGGGAAGACCATGTATAAAATCCATCGCTATGTCGTCGAACTTCCACTCCGGCACCGGGAGTGGCTGCAACAGTCCTGCAGGGTTCCTGCACTCCGCCTTCACCAACTGACACGCCTCGCAATGGGTCACGAAGTACGTAATGTCTTTCTTCATGCCCGGCCAAAACATCGTCCTCTTCAGATCAGCGGTCATCTTTGTGATCCCCGGGTGCACGGAGTACCGGCTGCAATGCGCCTCCGTCAAAATATCCTCTCGGATTTGGCCTCCTGCGGGTATATATACTCTGCCTCTAAAGTGGAGCAAACCATCCCTCAGGGAATAATCTCCTGTCGAACCTTCCTCCAAGGCTCGGAACATCGGCTCCGCCCACGCATCTGTCCTCTGTCTGTCCCGAATGCGATCCCGAATATCGTCAATGGCCACTATCGATGCCAGATACTCCCTATACAGATCTGGGTCATCCTCGGACACTAGGGATATCTGCATGTCTCTGAATGACTGGACCAGCTCCATAGACATAACCTGGGGCCCAGCTTCGGAAGTGGCCGCTCTCCGACTTAACGCGTCGGCCACCACATTTGCCTTCCCTGGGTGGTAGTGCATCTCATACTGATAATCTGCTAAGAACTCCACCCAACGCCTCTGCCTGATATTCAGCTCCTTCTGAGTGTCCACGTATTTCAAGTTCTTGTGATCGGAGAAGATATCGCAGTGGACTCCATAAAGGTAATGACGCCAGACCTTAAGAGCAAAAACGACCGCTCCCATCTCGAGGTCGTGCACCGGGTAGTTCCTCTCATGGGTCTTCAGCTGTCGGGAGGCATATGCTATGACATGTCCATTCTGCATCAGCACCGCTCCCATCCCTTGGTATGATGCGTCGGTATACACCTGGAATCCCTCCCTTCCGGATGGAAGGGCCAGGATAGGGGCCGAGATGAGTCGGTCCTTCAGCTCCTGGAAAGCCGCCTGGCACTGCGGGGTCCAAACAAAAGGTGCCTCCTTCTTTGTCAAAGATGTGAGGGGGAGGGCAATCCGAGAGAACCCCTCCACGAACTTCCGGTAATAGCCGGCAAGTCCCAAGAAACTTCGCACATCGGTGGCTGTCTTCAATTGCGGCCAATCTCGAACTGCTCGAATCTTTGCTGGATCCACTGCCAACCCGGCTCCGCTGATAATGTGGCCCAGGAAGGCCACCTCCTTCAACCAGAACTGACACTTGCTGAATTTGGCGTAAAGGCGATGCTCCCGCAACCTCTCCAAGGTCAGTGCCAGATGCCGAGTGTGCTCCTCCTCCGTCCTAGAGTAGATCAGGATGTCGTCTATGAACACTATGACGAACACATCCAAGTAGGCCTCGAAAACCCGGTTCATGAGACTCATGAACGCCGACGGAGCATTCGTGAGCCCAAAGGGCATCACGGTGAATTCATACAGGCCATATCTGCTACTAAAGGCCGTCTTCGGGATATCCTCCTCTTGGATCCGCAGCTGGTAGTATCCTGATCTCAAGTCCAGCTTCGAGAAATAATGGGCCCCCTCCAGCTGGTCGAATAATTCGTCTATCCGTGGGAGCGGATAGGTATTCCGGACGGTCAGCCTGTTTAGTGCTCGATAATCGATGCACAGGCGGAGTGTCCCATCCTTCTTCTTCACGAACAGGACCGGTGCTCCCCATGGCGAGGAACTCGGTCTGACAAAACCTGCCTCCACCAATTCCTGCAACTGGGTCCGAAACTCTGCCAACTCCTTTGGGGCCATCCGATAAGGGGCCCTAGACGCCGGCTTGGCCCCCGGCACAAGCTGAATCTGAAAATCCTGCTCTCGGTGTGGTGGTAGTCCTGGCAGTTTCTCCGGAAAGATGTCAGCGAAATCTCGCACCACCGGGATGTCTGTCACCGACTCCTTAACCTCCGCCATCTCAAATAGAATCTGATAGACCTCCTCTCCCTGCAGATGGGCCTTGACGGCCTGTACCGAAGATAAGAGTATACGAGAGACAGGTCTTATACCTTCAATGGTAATGAAAGAGTCCCCGTGTCTCACGGTGATCCTCTTTGCCTGGCAGTCAATCTGGGCATAGTTCCAGTGCAGCCATACCATGCCCAGGATCAGGTCGTAGTCCGTCAGCTTCAAAATCGTCGTTGGAGCCTCGAACGCTTTTCCACCAATCTCTGCCTCCATATTGCAGTGATCCGTGGTAAGGAGCTCAGATCCATCCGGTAGTCGTACCCTCATCCTCGAGCCTGTGAACCGCTCCACACCTTCCAGTCCTTCCACGAACGACTCCGAGACAAAGGAGTGAGTAGCTCCAGTATCGAACAGCGTGCGGGCAGGCTTGCCGCTGATGAAGACTATACCTGGGGTGATTAGATATCTTAGGGTTCTATAATGAGTTTTTACTTTCCTTGCTATCAATCTAGTGCGATTCAAAGTTTTAACAACTTAAAGGGGAAATTCTATGAAAACAAAGAAACATTTCGGCATACCTGCGATGACCTGCTCCGGATTCCGCGGCTGTGCAAGGTCCAAGGCATATACCTGCTCTCTTCCCTGTCTACGATCTTCCCCCTGGTATCCTCGACCGCGGCCGCGTCCTCGGCCTCCGTAATGCTGAGCTGGTGGGCCGCCCTGATGTGCTGGAGGTGGTGCCCCCCTCATGGGGCAGTTCCTCCGAATGTGCCCAATCTGATGACAAAAGTAGCACTCTGGGGGATACGCCATTCCCCTGGGTCTCGGCATCTCCTGCATCCGAAGGGGTGGAGGGGCCAATACCACCTGTTCCCTCGGCTCCGGCCTCACGTCCTGACGAGGCTGGTCCTCTGTCCTCCTCCCCTCTGGTACAGCACCTCGCCGCTGGTCATTCCTTCCTCTTCGTCCCTGATCCTCTGCTGGCCGTTTCCGGCCCGGGTGGTGTGCCAATCTGCCTCAATCCTTTTGGCCATCTCCAAAATCCGGGAGATGGGCCCGTCAGATACAAACAAGAGGGCCTCCCTCAAGTCCTCACGTAGGCCCTTGTAGAACCTCCTGATATACCCTGCCTCGTCCAGCTGGTAGGAATCTGCGTATCGAGCCAGGTGGTCAAACTCTCGATGGTACTCCACCACGGTCCGAGTACCCTGCTTCAGCTGTAAGAACCGCTCCTCCAAATCATCCCTAGCCGACTGCGGAACGAAATGCTCCAGCAGTGCGGCCCTGAACTCCTCCCAAGTGATCTCCGCAACCTCCCTATCAGCAAATGTCGTGTCCAACAGCGTCTTCCACCACCTCTTTGCATGGGACTCCAGGCAGGAGACAACCAGAGCCACCTTCTCCTCCCATGGACACCGAATCCCGGTCAGCATCTCGTACATGATATCCAGCCATTCCTCTGTCCGAACAGCCGACTCTGTCCCCAGATAGGACGGGGGAGAAAGACCCCGGAAGATGCTGAGCCAGTTGGCCCCCAGATTGGGCTGCGAGACCGGAACCTGCTGGGCCCTGAAGGCCTCCAGAATGGCAGTCAGGGTCTGTCCCATATCTGACTGAAGGAAAGGAGTGGGGGCCGGTGGGGGTGGTGCAACATCCTGAGCCTGTGGAACTCCACCCTGAGGCGTAGTCCGTGCTGGAGGCTGCGTAACAAAAACACACGCTGAGAAAACGTTCAAATACTACATAAAGGTGGACAAATTATATGTGATCCCCATATGGGCACACCACTGCTTCCGCTGCTTAGTTTGTCCCCAAACTAAACTCGAGCGGGGGTGACCGAGGGTTTGTGGACTGCCACTTCCTTCTGATCGATGTTTCCTCTGATACCCCTTGTAAGACCCCCCTTTTTTTTCTTTTTCAACAACCGGGGTCTTAGGCCCAGAACCGCCGCTTTGCGGTGACACCTTCACGTCCTGAAGGGTCATCACCACAAGGCGTCGATTCTGCCGGCCAAATCGATCACAGAAAGTAGCACAATTATTGAAGTAATAGTAAACAGTCCACAATAATAAAATCACATATATAAATAAGTAAGCTCCACGAAGGGAGTGTCCACAGAAACATCAGAGTACTATAAATACGGGCTTATGCCCGGTACAAAATGTCCTCACTACAAGTCTCTCATGCGGAAGCGAAACAGTAAACTACTCAAGGATCGAGACTCACGGTCCCGGCTGTGTGAACTCCGGAGCTAGACTGCCCCATCTCTAGGCGCACCAATCTCTGGGGCTGCTCCTCCATGCTGGGCTCCACGATCCCCTAAATGATGCGGTTCGAAAACCGTTAGTCATAAAGACTAAGCCCTATCATCCCCTACCCCTTCCCCCCATGGCTCCTAGGTACCGAGCGGAGAGGAAGAAAGGGAAGGACATGAAGGTGGAGATTAACATGAAAACAGATGGCAGCGGAAACTAATCTAGCAAGTTGTATTAGGTGAGCAGTTAATAAGTTGTTGTAATAGGTCTAGCAGTAAGAAAAGCAATTAAATGAATTTAAACCTTCACTTATGCGAGAACACATAAGCAAAGGGATCTTTTACAAGGCTCCCATCGTATAAGTGTCCCATACCACTTATACCTTGGGGTGTCGGTTATCAAACAGCAGGGGTTA
Source organism: Platanthera zijinensis (assembly GCA_039513925.1). NCBI lineage: Eukaryota > Viridiplantae > Streptophyta > Magnoliopsida > Asparagales > Orchidaceae > Platanthera > Platanthera zijinensis. The sequence continues at coordinate 47,606,170 of CM077079.1, read as the reverse complement.
TTATACATTGAACATAACCTTTGATTTATAAACTTGCCCACACAAGCTTATAGACCAAGGGGTCGTTTTGCAGGTCCTAATGTATAAGCGTCCCATTCCACTTATACTTTAGGTGTCAAGGTTGTTATGAATGATTATGAAATGCAACTATATGGTGGGTATGTTATGTCATGCAGTGCAACTCACACACCCGACTCTGTGCACACAGACCTTTAGTTCCCCCTTTCGGAGCCGTTACCTCCCAGGATACCTCCGTAGTGGCAAACGGAAGCGGTGGGTTGGGCCTCGCCCACCTCCAAAACCAGTAAAGCACACTGGTCTGACCTATCGTACGCCTCAACGCTTGGTGCACAAAGCGGACGCCTGCGTACTCTTGCCGGCTGGCGCACCGGACTTCTGTTGGCGGAGTGCTAATCACCCCGCCGAGTCAACGATATCGGTGTCGGTGCAATCGAACTCCCCGCTATCGAAAGACCCACCACCTTAACTTTTCCTATTTTATGCACATGCAAGTTAAATCGTAAGTACACAAAACCGAGCCGAAGCTCCCCGGACCAAAACGTCCGTCTCCAAACCAACCGAGCCGAAGCTCCCCGGACCATCCGTCCGTCTCCAAACCAACCGAGCCGAAGCTCCCCGGACCATCCGTCCGTCTCCAAACCAACCGAGCCGAAGCTCCCCGGACCATCCGTCCGTTTCCAAATCAACCTTCCTGTGCCAACAGTGTTGTGAAGAGTGCAGCCCTAGTTACTAAGTTACTCTTGTCGATTTGTTATTACGGTTTACGTTAGCCCAGGACTGCCCCCGGTATACCCCGTGAAGGGCTCTCAAGGGGCACTAGGAACCAAGACGGTGCATTACGGCCCGAAGTTCCCTTTCGCAAGGCACTTATTGTTATTGGTTGTTTTCCCTTAGCCCGATTCCCTTCTTATATTACGATAGCCTATCCTAGGGTGATATTTAAACCTTCCACTCCTCGGGGAAGACGATCTTTCGTCGAACCCGAGCACCTCTTAACTCTAGCTATCACCACTACTCACTACTCTTTATATCTTCCTAATGTAATTTCTTCCACAATTGTTCACCCAGACAAAATGTTTAAACCTCAAAGACTTCCTCAGATCGTGTCCTATTGCATCTCACAACCTGCTATATGTAGACCGACCTAGGCTACATGTCGAACCGGTTATGCAATGATCCATTACTCATCCAAATGCCCTAAACTATTTACTGGAGACTTATCTTGGTATAAATAACCTAAATCCAGAGAATGGAAATTTTCTTAATTTATTTGGCATTTAATTAAATTCCTCGAAAATCTCAAGGGCCACCGGTTTGAACATGAACTATCCTAATTATTCATGCAAGATGTCCAGCAAATTTATGATAATTAGTAGGCTATCTCAGAAGGCTAAATCCTAAGTATCATAATTTTCTATCATCAAAACAACCTGAAAACTATTTTGGAAATAATCTCTAATTTCTATAGTTTATGAATCAAGTACAGAAAATATTCTTCCAAAAATTCTAAATAAATTATGACATGATGAATAAGGCCTAAAATTTGCACTGGCTAAGTTTCATAATTTCCCAGCAAGCATTTTATCCATAATAATTTTTTAAACATAAAAGCCCTTTCTATCATTTGTGAATAAAGTACTAGATTTACTCAACATAAAATTCTATAAAAATTCAGGGATCAATGTTCTACAAGTCAAGATCTAAATCCAGAATTTTAACTGATTATAATTAATGTAAAGCCTCAAATTAATTGAAACAACAAATTGGGCTAATAATCCTTTAACACATGAAGTATAATATATATTAATCATAAAATTCCAGAAAAATTACCATGAGTCTAAAACATCCTAAAACCCCCTCCTCCCGAGTTTCATAATTTTTGGATTAGCTGTAGTGCTTAAAATAACTAAATTACATTTCTATCCTAATCCGACATCTCGACTTTTGAGGTACCTAACTACCTCCAAATCCATCACTATTTCAACCAGAGGGTTTTCATCATATCATCCCCCTCTCCTCCAAATTTCAAGGGCATACAAGAGCTTTTGCTCCTATGTCCTTCACAAACCTCAAACTCCCACCCGTTGGAGTTGAGCCAATCTCTTAGGGTAAAATCCACCCTAAGCCACACCATGTTACCCAAGAGGGTAGACATAGACTCAACAAATCAGTGGCCGACAACTTCAGCCTCTCTTGAGGAGATTTGTCCACTCCATCTCCAATTGTACTTTTCCCCAAAGTACCCCTCACCAAGGCCTATCTAGGACTTGATAATTCCCTATTCAAAACTCGACCAATCGAGTTGAAATTTTGTACAGATCTTAATATTGATGCCAGGGACCACCACCCAAAATTTGGGGGAGTTTGGGCTTAATTTCATCTCCTAATTAATTTTATATTGTTTATTAAATTTTTACAAAAACTTTAGACAAAAGTTCTCCAAAAATTCTCATTTTTGGACAGCCTCTCGATATACATATTATAGACCTCCAGTCCAAATTTCAAGTCCTTTGGACGTGTTATGAACCGTGGGCAACCATTTTAATTTCTGGTTAACCTAGGTCTTGATCCCACCAAAATGAGTGCTGTGTTCAAACCACTCACCCAAATTGAATAAAATCAATTTTAAATTAAAGTAGACCCCGAGGGCTACAACTTTTGTGTCTGGTCATTTTTCCTAAATCGGCCTCTAAGTGCTTCGTTTTGCAGCCTCAAAAATACATTCAAAATAACATATTTTTCCATTGTAATATATAATAATCTATGTATTAAAATATTAATTCCACTGTTCATCTTCTTCATGAACCCGAAAACCAGACACAGGAAAAATCATTTTTCCTGTAAGCATTCCGTGATCCGTTGCCGGCCGTCCGGTCACTTCCCTGGCCAGCCACCACCACCACCACCTCCGTTGAGGCGATGGCTAGCGGTCGGCGGTGGTTTGGCCGCCGGAGGTGGCGGTTTCCGGCGAACTCGAAATATCTTTTTCATGGTTTTTCCATGAAAACGAGAGATGGATCCGGCTCCGTTGAGCACGAATCTCCTTCCTAAGAATCCTAAGATCTACCCATGAAAGAGAAGGAGTAGAGGAGGACCTTGTTCGCGGTTTGGAGGCGAGAAGAGCGACGAGGTGCCATGGCGCGGTGGTGGCGTTGCTGAACTCCTCTTTACAGCAAGAACAAGGATCTGCTTCGTTTGCTTGAGCGTGTAACCCTCTCCTCTTTCCCCAAGTGGGCTTTTATAAGTCAGATAATGGGAAGATGAATGGGTAAATCCATTATGGCCATGACGGTTCTCCCTTAACGTTTCGGTTACAGTGAAGGGATAAGAAACGGTGGAAACTGAACAGGTGCATCCAGCTGGCGGTTTTCTATTGGACCACCTTTTCCTCATTTATTATATAATTACAGAAGGAAAACGGCCGGTAGTTACTCCTGGTGTAACTTCCCAAGCCAGCATTTATTTCCACGCGCGTTAGAATTATTTCGGGCCTGAACCGTCGTTTCGGCCAATGTCACGGGCGTGACACATAGGTCATGGGCGTGACAGGCCCGGGTAGCCCATTCTGGGTTCGACGATCGTCGAACAGAGATCGACGATCGTCGATGATGGTCACGGGCGTGACACCTTGGGTCACGGGCGTGACAGGTCCGAATAGCAGATTTTGGGTCGACGATCGTCGAATTGAGATCGACGATCGTCGAAGGCTGATCACGCCCTAAGTCACGGGCGTGACACCTCGGGTCACGGGCGTGACATGCCCGAACGGCAAGTTTCGAGGCCGACGATCGTCGAATTGAGATCGACGATCGTCGATGGGGTCACGCCCTAGGTCACGGGCGTGCCACTCATGTCACGGGCGTGACATGCCCGGGGCGCAAGCCCGACGATCGTCTCACGGCGATCGACGATCGTCGATGGGGTCACGCCCTTAGTCACGGGCGTGACACCTTGGTCACGGGCGTGACATGCCCCGTCAGCACGATCGACGATCGTCTCGTGGAGATCGACGATCGTCGAAGTAGTCACGCCCAAGTCACGGGCGTGACGGGTCGGTCACGGGCGTGACCAACCCTTGACCCGAAAACTCAATCGATTTATTTTCACTTTTTGTGCTCCCTGGGGTTCTGACTCGACCATCCGACTCCTAGGGGTCTAGCCGGAAATGGGATGTTACAAGATCTGAGATTGTAAGCCTAAAATTATAAAGGCTGAGGTAGGGCTATGTGCCTGAGGTAGGACTTATGGAAAGTCTGAGTTGTAAGCCTAATTATAAAGGCTAAGGTAGGGCTGAGGCCTGAGGTAGGATTCTGGGGAAGAATCTGAGGTAGGACTTGTGTAAAGTCTGAGATATAGGAACCATCTTTGGTTCTGAGATTGTAAGATCTGTGGATCCGAGCTAGTGGAAGGAAGTTAGGCTGAATCCAGTTATCTATTGGATAGGCGAAGGGGGAAGTGGATGTACCCATATCTTTGGGAACCAATATAGATCTGGTGCATTCTATGTTGTGTTTTAATTTTTGTAGATTGATTGATCTGTGCAAAAAGAAGTTATATATCTGTTTGCCTAAAAATCAAAAAGACACAAAAAGATAAGAACTTATTCCCCCCCCCCCTCTAGGTGTTTAGACTCTTGAAATAAAGTCTTTCAGCAGGTATACCTCCTCCTCCTCTTCCTCCTCTGATTCTTTTCTTCCTCACCATCTCTTCTTCCTCACCTTCTTCTTCCTCGTTCTTATTCCCCTCCTCCTCTTCCTCCTCTAATTCTCTTCTTCCTTAAAAAAAATTACTGAGATCAATTAGAACGTATTTATATTTGATTGGAACATATTTATTGATTTCGTTTTTAATCGATTTTGGTTTTCAGATCTAGACCTAACTTACTAAATCCTTCGACCTATTCAATTTCTCTTCCCCGATGATTTTATAGTTCCTTCGAACTAACTTATTTGATTCATGTTTACATTTTATGGCTCTTTTCAGTTATTTTTAGACTAGAACTTATATTTTGATTCAAGTTTTAATTTCTATTTTCAGTTTTAGTTTTTAAATAAGGCTTTGATATTGGTTGTTTTTCCATTCATGTTGTTGCAATCAAGATAACTCTATTTTTAGATTTTAATAATTTCTGTTTTAAATCTCAAACCTACTGAATTCGACAACCTGCTGCTCAAAATTTCTATTTCAGTTTTTGTTCTCTGATTTTGATCTAGGTCTCCTATTCAGGGTAATTAAGGGGCTGAAATAAAATGATCATAAAATAATCTAAGTCTCTTATACTTTTGATTGGTACATTTTGGTCGGTCATGGATCACGTAGAGTTACAAAAAAACGTAAGATTGATATTATAATCAAGTCAGCTGTTATTGCGGCTTATAGCACAGCTTTTGTGAATCCAGTCCCAGAAACCCGGTTGATGTTTTAGATAAAGACATTTAATGTAACATAATTTTAAAGTGTTTATATGATGGACATGAGGCTAACTGATTTAGCCACCTACGCATGGTTAAAGCACCCTTCAATGAGCTTTGTGGTATTCTCCGTGCAAAAGGGTATATCTACGACACACAGTTTGTGTCAACTAAGGAATCAGTTGCATTATTTCTACACATCTTGGCACATAACACAAAGTTTTGAATTGTTGGTTGAACGTTTATCTGCTCGACTGATACAATTAGCCAACACTTCAACATTGTGTTTCATGCGATACTAAGACTCTCAAACGATTACCTCAGAAGACCTGAAAACAGACAACAACACAGATCTAGATGGTTCACAGATAGCATTGGTTCACTAGACGGTACACATATTGATGTAATTGTTCCTATTGAAGATCAAGGCAGATATCAAAACCGTAAACAAACAATCACCACGAATATTGTCACAACCCGCATTTTCCCAACAATTAGATTAAATCAGAGTAAGGGAAAATACGCGCCGTGATGCCACGTCGTGCAGGAGATAACTGCAGACGCTCAGGCAGGGCTCCAAACTCTACAGTTTTAAAAGAAAACATATGTTATCATTAACAAAATCCCGTTTAAGTTGAGAAGATAGCCGTATCCCTCGGCTTAGTGGATCATTTAGTCCACGGTCTACAATATAATTATACGCTTGCGGAAGATATTTGATTAGATTGACTCTAACATCCTACATGAGTATAAATGTCCCCGAGGAATAACTCATGCTATGTAGACTCTAGATTTATAATAAGTATATGAAAAGTCTTTACGCTAACTAGAAAGTAGTGACTTAGTTTTGAAAGAAATTGCATGGATGCTTTACTATTAATAGGTTTTTTTTTATAAGTCAAAATACCTAACATGCAGTCCTAGCAAGGAATCATCCCAGAGAGCAAGTTATCTAAATCAAAACATAAGAAACTACTACAGCCAGCAAGTGTCAAAAATCAACAATCCTGTGGGCGTCAACAACCTGACACGAACCCACAGTATTAGGTATGTCTGAACTAAGGAAAACAACTAAAAAGACAAACTACCTCGCTATGGCGAGGTGCAAAACCACAGCCAACACTGCTGCTCAGAAAACCAAAACTAGCTCCACTATCTGCTACTGCTCTGAACCTGAGGCATTCAAAAAAAATAGAACACCTCAGCAAGAAGGTGCAAGTAGTGGCAAGAAAATAAATAAAGTAAACAAATGAACAAGGTCGAAAGGGGTACCAACCCAGGACCCAAAGTACTGAAATAAGGTACAAAACAAAATTTGAGAAATAGAACTTACGTGAATCGTCACGTACAGCCAATCATGCCAGATACCCAAGGCAGGGGGAAAACAAAGGCATGAGTAGATCATAAGAAAGAAACTCAAAACAAACAACTTTATTAGCCGCGTGTGGTCAACTCTATCTAAACAGGCAGGGTGCTCACTAATAAGGACACACCCCTCACAGATGTTAAAATCCGTCTAATTGCGGGGGAGACTTATACACTCCACTAATCGCCGCAGGATGCCCAACCACCAATAGAGTTGCACGACCACTAATAAAGGAAAACAAACCTTGCGGTCGGTGGATTTGCCCACAAACACCCGCAAGAACGAGTCACTAGGAAATAAATCACAGGATTTGGCACATCGGATTCTACTCGATATATTCTAGGTTAAAAACACGGTTGATCAACCTCTAGAAACGATTTATGACCCTAGGTAATTTCTAACGCGATACAAAGGGCGATAAAAGCCCACAATAAAACCCTACATCGCATTTCTACAACTCCACAAGACGAGATTTTTTTTCATGCCAAAAACTAAATAAAAACCAAGAAAACTCATAAGGAGGACTCAACAAGCATACTAAACCGAATCTCAAAAGTGCACAAGGATTGAGAACTAAAGCTTAATCGTTACCATCGAAATCGGACGAGAGGGAAGGAGGGAAAACCACTACTTGCCTTGGTTGCACCGGAAACGTTCTCTGAATCATTCCACGCCGTAGATCGGGACAAAAGAACTCAGGAGAAGTAGAGATCTAAACAACAATGGCGGAAAAGGGGTTAGGGCCGAAAAACCCTAACAAGAAAGCTCACGGAAAGAGGAAGAAATTACCACGATAGCGTAGCTCTCGGTGAGAGCTTTCCGGATCTACGATCGGTTGAAGATTCCGAGCACCGGAGCTCCGTCGGCGGCCACCGGAAGATCCACGAAGTGGAGAAACTTATCTCTCGCCGCTGGTCTGGTTCGGAATAGAAGTATCGGAGAAGATGAAGTTATATCCTAATAACCTAAGAGAAAAGTATATATATAGTTTTTTTTTTCTTTTATAAAAATTTCAACTTAAAAGGGACAGCCTCGGAAATATCAAAAATAGGCATCCAAGATGGCTTCAAATCGAAACGTGGTCAACATGAAAGTTGTAGATCTCGTCGAGACGAACAAAATTCATGTTGACCATTTTTTGATACGATGCCGTTTTGACCATCAAAACGGCGCTCTAACGCTGACAGGAAAGGACTACTCGAGTGGCAACAAACATACTCGAGTAGAAGCTTACATACTCGAGTAGAAGCATACTTACTCGAGTAAGAGATCAAATATATTCGAGTAGGAGTCCAAATACTCGAGTAGGAGTTCAAATACTCGAGTAGGAGTCCAAATACTCGAGTAGGAGTCTATATACTCGAGTAGGAGCACCATACACGAGTTCCAGCAGAAAAAACGAGAATAAGGGTTCAAGCTGACCTCAAATCGAAAAGTGGTCAACATGAAAGTTGTAGATCTCGTCGAGACGAACAAATTTGATGTTGACCATTTTTCCACCCGACACCGTTTTGACCCTCAAAACGGTGCCCGAACGCAGACTGTACATGACTACTCGAGAGGAATGAAGGATACTCGTGTATAAGAGCAAAATACTCGAGTGGAATGAAGGTTACTCGTGTATAAGAGCAAATACTCGAGTGGAATGAAGGTTACTCGTGTATAAGAGCAAAATACTCGAGTGAAATGAAGGTTACTCGTGTAGATCAAAGGTACTCGAGTAGAAATCAAAAATACGGCTTATTTACGTGCAGTTTTGAGAAAATCAAAAATAGAAGCCTAAGATGGCTTCAAATCAAAAAGTGGTCAACATGAAAGTTGTAGCTATCGTCAAGACGAACAAACTTGATGTTTACTAAATTTTGATACGACACCGTTTTGACCCTCAAAACGGCGTCCGATCGAAATCTGAAACGGGCTACTCGAGATAACAAAGCGCAAATTCTTGAAATGAAATTTTTTGAACAAAGGGACACGAGTTCAGAACAGAGGCCCATACACGCACCGAATTAAGCGAAACTCACACCATAGGCGAAAACTGGCGCTACGATTCCAATGGCGAAGCCAAAACCTAAATCCGACGAGCCATTCCTGAGATAAAAATTTCCAAATACAATGACATAAATACTCAAAACTTCAATCGCGCGCCGAGACTCCAAAAATGCTCGGATTGCGACGAAACTTGACGAGCAAGTTTAAAATTACTCAACTTAAACCTCATAGAAATATTTTCTGATTTCGACAAAAAACCAAGAAATTGGCCGACTCGACCGAACGGACGCGAAAATGCCTTATCGGCGATGCGCCGTCAACCCGACGTTAAAAGTAACGCCATGACGTCAAAAAAAATATGACGATACCAAAACCAAACAAAATCATCGAAAAATCAGGGGCGTTACAGTCACTCCCCCTAAAAAGAAGTTTCGGCCCGAAACTTAATACAAATCCAAAATCTAACAAAAGCGAAGAAATCAAACACAACCTAAAACATATAAACATACCAGAACTAGGCGAAGAGGTGCGGATGAGATTCTCTCATCGCTGATTCCAACTCCCACGTCGCGCTCTCGACGTCCTGGTTTCTCCAAAGAACTTTGACCATAGGAATGGTCTTCCTCCGCAACACTCGATCTAGAGATTCCAAAACGCGGACAGGCTCTTCCACATACGAAAGATTGGGCTGAATCTGGGGCAACGAATCAAGGACTTGACGACCATTACGAACACACTTCCGCAACTGGCTCACATGGAACACATCATGGACACCAGGGAAAGTAGCAGGCAAATCCAGCCGATAAGCTGACACTCCGATGCGCTCCAGAATTTGAAAAGGTCCCACATACCGGGGATCCAACTTGTGGTTCCTTCCAAATCTTTTAACACCTGGCATCGGAGAGACCTTCAGAAAAACCAATTCCCCAACAGCAAACTCCAGATCGACCCTTCGTCGATTAGCATATTTCTCATAACGCTCTTGTGCTACATGGAGTTTCTCACGAATATGAGTTACAGCACAATTCATCTCCTCAAGGGCTTCCGGACCTAGCAACGGCCTCTCACCAACTTCAGCCCAAAACAAGGGAGTTCTACAACGCCTCCCATATAAGGCCTCAAACGGGGCCATCTGCAGACTCTCTTGATAGCTATTATTGTAAGCAAATTCCATGAGTCTGAGACGCTCATCCCAAGCACCACCATGATCCAAAATATAACACCTGATCATATCTTCCACAATCTGATTCACTCTTTCCGTCTGACCATTCGTCTGTGGATGATAGGCGGTGGAATACCTTAAATCAGTACCCAACCCCTCTTGTAAACTCTTCCAAAAACGAGACGTAAATCTGGAGTCTCGATCTGACACGATGCTGACAGGTACACCATGTAATCTAATAACTTCTTCAAGATATAACTCAGCGATCCTTTTCATAGAATACCCAATCTTAAATGGCACAAAGTGAGCACACTTAGTCAGCCTATCGACTATCACCCAAACCGAATCGTGCCCACGGGGAGATTTTGGTAGACCGGTAATGAAATCCATTGATATACTCTCCCACTTCCATTGTGGAATATCTAGCGGTGTCAGTTTACCACCAGGCCTCCTATGATCTGCCTTAACACGCTGACACGTGTAACATTCTGACACAAACCTAGCTATATCACCCTTCATTCCCGACCACCAAACAATTTGCTTTAGATCTTTATACATTTTGGTGGATCCAGGATGATAGGAAACACTGGAACCATGAGCTTCTTGACAAATCTTAGCCCGAATGTCACCAATGGACGGGATACAAAATCTACCTCGATATTTCAGAGTACCTAACTCATCCAAAGAAAAATCAGGTAACTCTCCTTTCTCAGTTCTAACCCAGAGGTGCAACAAATCAGGATCATCCTTCTGGTGCACTCTAGTAAGGGAAATCCAAGAGGGCTTTTCTGCTTCCAAACTGGAAGGCATCGAACTACTCCCAACTTCAATGTCCATTAACAAGAATTCTTCCACCAGGGATTGCACAGATAAATTGAAGATTTCAGCTGTCTTCCTACTCAAAGCATCAGCTACTACATTAGCCTTTCCCGGGTGATAAAGGATCTCCACTTCATAATCAGCCACATACTCTAACCACCTACGCTGGCGCAGATTTAATTCTTTTTGAGTGAATACGTACTTCAACTCTTATGGTCTGTGTAGATCTTGCACATCGCGCCGTACAATAAATGTCTCCAAAGTTTTAATGCATAAATCACTGCAGCAAACTCTAAATCATGAGTGGGATAGTTTCTTTCGTGAACTTTTAATTGTCTTGATCCGTATGCAATCACCTTTCCTTCTTGCATCAAAACACAACCAAGTCCAATGTGTGATGCATCCACATACACAGCATACTCAAGTCCTTCAGTAGGCAGAGTTAAAACTGGAGCAGTACACAATCTCTTTTTCAATTCTTGGAAGGCTTCTTCACACTTATCGCTCCAAATGAACGCGGTGTTCTTCTGGGTAAGTTTAGTTAGAGGGGAAGACAACACAGAGAACCCTTCCACGAATCTTCTATAATAACCGGCCAGACCTAGAAAGCTCCTAATCTCCTTAGGAGTAGAAGGTCTCTTCCATTCCATCACAGCAGAAATCTTTGTTGGGTCTACAGAAATACCATCCTTGCCCACCACATGGCCCAAAAAGGACACCTGGGGTAACCAGAATTCGCACTTACTCAACTTAGCGTAGAGCTTGTGCTCCCTCAGGGTTGACAAAACTAAGCGCAAATGTTTAGTATGCTCCTCGACACTGCGGGAATACACGAGGACGTCATCTATGAACACGATAACAAAATGGTCCAAGTAATCCTTGAACACTCTATTCATTAAATCCATGAACGCCGAGGGTGCATTTGTCAGTCCAAAGGACATCACCAAGAACTCAAAATGCCCATGCCGAGAACGAAAAGCCGTCCGGGGTACATCAGCCTCACGGACTCTCAACTGGTGGTAGCCTGAACGAAGATCAATCTTCGAAAACACAGAGCATCCCCACAATTGATCAAATAGGTCATCAATCCGAGGCAACGGATATCGGTTCTTGATGGTCACCTTATTTAACTCTCGATAATCTATGCAGAGCCTCATAGAACCATCTTTCTTTTTAACGAACAAAACAGGAGCACCCCAAGGTGAAGAACTCGGTCTAATAAAACCACACTGCAGCAACTCATCCAGCTGAGCGTGCAACTCTTCTAACTCTCGCGGAGCCATGCGGTATGGTGCCTTAGCAATAGGGCGAGTACCTGGCTCAAGATCTATCACAAACTCTACCTCTCTTTCAGGAGGAAGTCCTGGAAGACTATCAGGAAAGACATCTGGATACTCTTGCACCACCGAGACATCCTCAAGACATGGTGTAACAAAAGCTGATTCCAAAGCCGACAGAGAAATGACATATGCCTCACAACCAGACTCTAAAGCTCGACAAGCACGTACCGCAGAAATAAGGAGGGAACTCTTGCCTTGAGAACCATAGACACTCATAGGTTGGCCGTTGCCCATCTTGAAATCCAGCCGCTTAGCCTTGCATTGGATGACTGCATCATACTTGGACAACCAGTCCATGCCCAAAATCACGTCAAAGTCTGCCAGATCCAATACCATCAAATCCGCAAAAGCTAGAAAATTGCCTAGACAAATAGGGCATCTCTGAATTCCTCGACTTGATGTCACTAGATTTCCAGAAGGAAGCTTGACGTTGAAGGAATCTTCTAATTGATCCACGCTCAAACGATGTTTATCTACAAAACTCTGCGCCACGAAAGAATGGGTGGCACCCGAATCGAAAAGGACGCGCGCCCACCTGTTCCGCACCTTAAACTCCCCTATAATCGTAGCATACGTAACTAAACGAATGAAAACTACCACAAACAAGGAGAGTAAAAATCAAGTTAGAATCTAACCTGATATCACTTGGGTAGAGGTCTGAGCTTCCTCTCTAGTAACCACGTTTAACTTTCCTTTTCCTTTGTCCTGGTTTGGTGGCGGCGGTAGAGCTCGGAGTGGGGTAGGCTGCAATGGGGGCTGAGCCTGAGGGCATGCAGACTTCTGGTGTCCCTTCTGTCCGCACTGGAAACAAGTTCTATCCTTCAACCAGCAACGACTCACGTCATGACCCTTCCTTGAACAAAATGAGCACACCAGCTCTCCCTTGGGTACGCCTTGAATGGCGAGCACCTGCTGCTTCTTCAGGGTAGCGATCCTCTTCAAACACCTTTCGTATGGGTGGCCAGATCGACCACAGAAACTGCATATCTCTCCACCTTTCTTTTTTGACGGAGGTCCAGATGCCCTAGAGCTTCCGTCTTCGGCACCTTTCCTCTTATCTTTTCTCGCTGCAGCTCCTCGATTCTTGGCATTTTCAATCGCCTCAACCTTCAGTGCGGCTTCCACTGCCTCTGCAAAATTCTCCGCTCTATAAGCGCATGCCAACTGCTGGACATCGCTTCTTAGTCCTCCAAGGAATCGCTTCACTCTACCATCCTCCGAAGCTACTAAATCTGGAGCAAATCTACTCAACTTGCTAAACTCAATCTCGTACTCGCTCACCGTGAGCTGTCTCTGTTTCAGGTACAGGAAGTTATTCATCAGGCGGTCCTGCTCGACCGAGGGTAGAAACTTTTTCAGCAACATCTTCTTGAAAGACTCCCAAGAACAACCTTCCTTCAGACTCTCTTTTTCACGAATCCACCAGTTCTTTGCCAATCCTTTTAACTGGTAGGCCCCAATCATTACCTTCTGGGCTTCTACAATCCCCGAATATGAAAACATCTCCTCGATAGAGATGATCCAATCGTCTAAAACCATAAAGTCTGCACTTCCGTCATAGGTAGGAGGCCCCAGCCGCTGGAAGTGTGAAATAAAATTCATCTCTGGTGGTAGAGTCACCGGGGGCACTAGAGGAGCAGGGGTACTGGGTACAACTCGATCCACAATAGGGTCTTGCACTAAGGGTTGCTGCACAGGGGCGGCAGACAAAAAGGATTCCATTTGCGATTGCATCGCAAGCACTTGCCTTGACAGAGCCTCATTGCTCTGACGTAGACTCTCGATCAACGCATCACTTTGCGCACCTGACGACTCACCCTCCGACTGGGGAGTCGACCTCGTTGCAGGACGCTTAGGCGGCATTTCTAAAAGGGTAACAAACGATCACTCAATTAAAATCCTAGATTACGACTAGGACAAACAAAACTAGTTCAGACCATACTTGAAAGACACTTGCTAAAGCTGCCACTTGCTCTGGGATTATATGATGATGATATGTCCTACTCAGGATGATATCTTATCATCCTATTGACTCATGTGCCTATGATATGAATGCATGAATCCTTTACTCTTATTTAAAATCATGTGTGTACATATGTCATCAAGTAAATCTTTAGCTTGGCATGTTGTGCTTATGTTATGTTATGCTATGCATGTGGTGCTATGAATTCTATAAAAGGCCTTAATGCATGATATGAGCGGCGTACACATGCAATGTTATGCATCCCATACTACATAATATTGCATGCAACGAAAAGAAAACGTGCTAATGAGCATTCATGTGGTGAGGTTATGCATCCCATACTACATAACCCTCACATGTTGCCATCTATGGTGGATCCATATACAAACACATATTATGCATCCCATACTACATAATATGCCCCGTATACTTCTAATCATGCTTATGAGTGTAGTGTTCATGCTTCAGCCAAGACATATTGATGACACATCGGTGTGTGTATGACATGACACTAAACAACTAACACTAACAAGGGAAGGTTGCCCGACCAATTGTCAAGCAACCTCCCTCTGATACCAACTGTCACAACCCGCATTTTCCCAACAATTAGATTAAATCAGAGTAAGGGAAAATACGCGCCGTGATGCCACGTCGTGCAGGAGATAACTGCAGACGCTCAGGCAGGGCTCCAAACTCTACAGTTTTAAAAGAAAACATATGTTATCATTAACAAAATCCCGTTTAAGTTGAGAAGATAGCCGTATCCCTCGGCTTAGTGGATCATTTAGTCCACGGTCTACAATATAATTATACGCTTGCGGAAGATATTTGATTAGATTGACTCTAACATCCTACATGAGTATAAATGTCCCCGAGGAATAACTCATGCTATGTAGACTCTAGATTTATAATAAGTATATGAAAAGTCTTTACGCTAACTAGAAAGTAGTGACTTAGTTTTGAAAGAAATTGCATGGATGCTTTACTATTAATAGGTTTTTTTTTATAAGTCAAAATACCTAACATGCAGTCCTAGCAAGGAATCATCCCAGAGAGCAAGTTATCTAAATCAAAACATAAGAAACTACTACAGCCAGCAAGTGTCAAAAATCAACAATCCTGTGGGCGTCAACAACCTGACACGAACCCACAGTATTAGGTATGTCTGAACTAAGGAAAACAACTAAAAAGACAAACTACCTCGCTATGGCGAGGTGCAAAACCACAGCCAACACTGCTGCTCAGAAAACCAAAACTAGCTCCACTATCTGCTACTGCTCTGAACCTGAGGCATTCAAAAAAAATAGAACACCTCAGCAAGAAGGTGCAAGTAGTGGCAAGAAAATAAATAAAGTAAACAAATGAACAAGGTCGAAAGGGGTACCAACCCAGGACCCAAAGTACTGAAATAAGGTACAAAACAAAATTTGAGAAATAGAACTTACGTGAATCGTCACGTACAGCCAATCATGCCAGATACCCAAGGCAGGGGGAAAACAAAGGCATGAGTAGATCATAAGAAAGAAACTCAAAACAAACAACTTTATTAGCCGCGTGTGGTCAACTCTATCTAAACAGGCAGGGTGCTCACTAATAAGGACACACCCCTCACAGATGTTAAAATCCGTCTAATTGCGGGGGAGACTTATACACTCCACTAATCGCCGCAGGATGCCCAACCACCAATAGAGTTGCACGACCACTAATAAAGGAAAACAAACCTTGCGGTCGGTGGATTTGCCCACAAACACCCGCAAGAACGAGTCACTAGGAAATAAATCACAGGATTTGGCACATCGGATTCTACTCGATATATTCTAGGTTAAAAACACGGTTGATCAACCTCTAGAAACGATTTACGACCCTAGGTAATTTCTAACGCGATACAAAGGGCGATAAAAGCCCACAATAAAACCCTACATCGCATTTCTACAACTCCACAAGACGAGATTTTTTTTCATGCCAAAAACTAAATAAAAACCAAGAAAACTCATAAGGAGGACTCAACAAGCATACTAAACCGAATCTCAAAAGTGCACAAGGATTGAGAACTAAAGCTTAATCGTTACCATCGAAATCGGACGAGAGGGAAGGAGGGAAAACCACTACTTGCCTTGGTTGCACCGGAAACGTTCTCTGAATCATTCCACGCCGTAGATCGGGACAAAAGAACTCAGGAGAAGTAGAGATCTAAACAACAATGGCGGAAAAGGGGTTAGGGCCGAAAAACCCTAACAAGAAAGCTCACGGAAAGAGGAAGAAATTACCACGATAGCGTAGCTCTCGGTGAGAGCTTTCCGGATCTACGATCGGTTGAAGATTCCGAGCACCGGAGCTCCGTCGGCGGCCACCGGAAGATCCACGAAGTGGAGAAACTTATCTCTCGCCGCTGGTCTGGTTCGGAATAGAAGTATCGGAGAAGATGAAGTTATATCCTAATAACCTAAGAGAAAAGTATATATATAGTTTTTTTTTTCTTTTATAAAAATTTCAACTTAAAAGGGACAGCCTCGGAAATATCAAAAATAGGCATCCAAGATGGCTTCAAATCGAAACGTGGTCAACATGAAAGTTGTAGATCTCGTCGAGACGAACAAAATTCATGTTGACCATTTTTTGATACGATGCCGTTTTGACCATCAAAACGGCGCTCTAACGCTGACAAAAAAGGACTACTCGAGTGGCAACAAACATACTCGAGTAGAAGCTTACATACTCGAGTAGAAGCATACTTACTCGAGTAAGAGATCAAATATACTCGAGTAGGAGTCCAAATACTCGAGTAGGAGTTCAAATACTCGAGTAGGAGTCCAAATACTCGAGTAGGAGTCTATATACTCGAGTAGGAGCACCATACACGAGTTCCAGCAGAAAAAACGAGAATAAGGGTTCAAGATGACCTCAAATCGAAAAGTGGTCAACATGAAAGTTGTAGATCTCGTCGAGACGAACATATTTGATGTTGACCATTTTTCCACCAGACACCGTTTTGACCCTCAAAACGGTGCCCGAACGCAGACTGTACATGACTACTCGAGAGGAATGAAGGATACTCGTGTATAAGAGCAAAATACTCGAGTGGAATGAAGGTTACTCGTGTATAAGAGCAAATACTCGAGTGGAATGAAGGTTACTCGTGTATAAGAGCAAAATACTCGAGTGAAATGAAGGTTACTCGTGTAGATCAAAGGTACTCGAGTAGAAATCAAAAATACGGCTTATTTACGTGCAGTTTTGAGAAAATCAAAAATAGAAGCCTAAGATGGCTTCAAATCAAAAAGTGGTCAACATGAAAGTTGTAGCTATCGTCAAGACGAACAAACTTGATGTTTACTAAATTTTGATACGACACCGTTTTGACCCTCAAAACGGCGTCCGATCGAAATCTGAAACGGGCTACTCGAGATAACAAAGCGCAAATTCTTGAAATGAAATTTTTTGAACAAAGGGACACGAGTTCAGAACAGAGGCCCATACACGCACCGAATTAAGCGAAACTCACACCATAGGCGAAAACTGGCGCTACGATTCCAATGGCGAAGCCAAAACCTAAATCCGACGAGCCATTCCTGAGATAAAAATTTCCAAATACAATGACATAAATACTCAAAACTTCAATCGCGCGCCGAGACTCCAAAAATGCTCGGATTGCGACGAAACTTGACGAGCAAGTTTAAAATTACTCAACTTAAACCTCATAGAAATATTTTCTGATTTCGACAAAAAACCAAGAAATTGGCCGACTCGACCGAACGGACGCGAAAATGCCTTATCGGCGATGCGCCGTCAACCCGACGTTAAAAGTAACGCCATGACGTCAAAAAAATATGACGATACCAAAACCAAACAAAATCATCGAAAAATCAGGGGCGTTACAAATATGCTCGGCTTATGTGATAGAAACAGGAAGTTCTTATACGTATTACCTGGTTGGGAGGGCTCAACATCCGACTCTCGAGTATTACGTGAAGCATTGGAGCGACAAGACCGCTTTGAAGTGCCAAATGGTAAAAAATAGGATATTTCATTTTCAAGCAAAAAATAATATGTAACTGTATAGTAAATACTCATTTTTAATGTATAGGAAAGTACTACCTTGTTGATACTGGATACACGAATTGTCAAGGATTTCTTGCCCCAAATCATTCAATATGTTATCATTTAAAAGAATGGTCCATTCAGGGTAATAAACCAACAACGTATAAGGAGATATTTAACTTACGTCATGCTAAAGAAAGAAATGTTATAGAAAGAACGTTTGAGTTGTTGAAGAAATGATGGGCTATTCTACTTCTGCCATCTTTTTTCAGCATTAAAGTGCAGGTATGGCATGAAATATTCTATGCTTACTTGTTAAAGTTTTATTGGTCAATACAATATGTAACTTATTAAATTTTGGATAGGTTCAGGTTATAAATGCTTGTTGTATATTACATAATTTTCTTAGTAGAGAAGCAATTAGAAAGTGATGCACAAATGTTGAACGATGTTGACTCTGAGCTATTAGCGCAAGATGTAGCAGAGCAATTTTACAGTTACGTAGACGTTGTGAGCCCAATCCAAGCCACACGGGAATGGAAAAATTTTAGAGACACACTCGCTATAAATATGTTCAATGAATATCAAAATATGCATTAATTTTCTTATGTATTATATCTGCTACTAGACTATTTGGAGTTTTTTCTGCTATTAAAATGTGACTGGAATGGATGGTTTGAACATTATGCTATTAATTTAAACCATGATCGTTTGTAGTACTTTTTATTCAGTTTTATGATTATTGTTATCATACCTTTAGCAGACATTATGGATCAGAGCTCATTAAAGGTGGGTGGTAGGACTGAGCGGTCCTACATGCACTAGATATCATAAATGGACATTACCCTCTCTAATACCTTATTGGAGCAACATAGTTTGGGGCATAAAACTCCTAATGGCTGGAAGAGTGTTGCATTTACAGTAGCTATGAATACCCTTAATGATTTTTGTGGCATCGAAATAATCAAGGAGAAGGTAATGACTCAGCTTAAAACTTGGAACAAGTACTATATAGAAGTCATTCCAATGCTGGGCACAAGCGGATTTGGATATGATTGACAATAGAATATGGTGCAGGTAGACAACAAAGAAGTATAGGCTAATTATGTGAAGGTATACTTTTATTTAATTAATTTTACTACGTTGATTTCATTAAAATATTAAATTAATTATATTATTGTAGGCACATCCATCTGTCAAGTATTATAAGGACAAGGTTATCCTCAACTTGTCTGATTTGATTGTGTTATGCGGAACTGATAGGACAATTAGTATTCACGCCATGACCGCAATGGAGATGATAAAGGAGATTGATGATGTGACTATGATAGACAAAACAACTAATACATAAGAGCAGGTTAGAATTGATAGATTTAACTTCAAGATAACCTAAACACCTAGCGTGGGGTGAATAGGTTCTTTTCCTTGTTTTAAACTAAGGCAGAATATAGCTTCAGTTCTTTAATATAAATCTCAAATCTCTACAGCTAACACAGCATATACAATCACAGAATCTAAAATAACACAAGAATCAAAGATTGCACATAGGTTTATAGTGGTTCCCCAAGGTCTGGGTACATCCACTTTCCCCCATCACCTATCTAGCAGTGTGCTAGATTCGGCCTAACTTCTTCCTTCTTCTCAGATCCACAGATCTTACAGCTCAGAACCCTGAAAGGTTCCAATAACTCAGAACCCTATAAGGTTCCTACAACTCAGGCTAATAGCCCTACCTCAGCCTTGCCACAAGGCCGACAACTCAGAGAACAAATTCTCCTACACTCAGGCTCAATCAGCCTTACCACTCGGAGATCAAAATCTCCTACACTCAGCCTTTATAACACAGGCTTACAACTCAGATCTTTGAAAAGATCTTACAGAATTTGATAAGTAATTTGATGGACTCTAACCCTTGTTGAGTGATAAAGGATAAGAGAATTCTTAATCAGCTTCTTGATGAAACTAATGACTGAAATCAACCTGTTCTTAGCTTTCTTCAAAGCTTCTTGAATCTAAACTTAGTAGGGTTGATCTCCTTTGAAGTTGACAGACTGGCAGCTTCCTTCTTGGATTCCAGATATGGATCTGGATCTACTTAGTAGATTAGTTCAGGATCTACTTCTTAAGAGACTTATGATTGTCTCCTTCTTGACCTCAAAACAGCTAGAGCTCTCTCTCCCCAAATCTTCTAAAGTTCCTTCTGAATTCTGAATGAATTCACCTTAGACAAAATCTGAGTGGATAATCACTTCAGATTGTCTTAGATCTTCTTACGAAGATCTTCTTCTGTGTGACTTGCACTTTCTTGATCAACGATCAATCTCTCAATAGTTGTGTTAGTTGTGTGTGTATGATCTGTTGTTCATTATTTTTGATTTGACAGAATCCATACATATATATAGCCTTCATCCATATATATAGACTTCATCCATGGTAACCGGCTGATCCGGTTTCTAACTAACTTCTGACAAGTTTGATAACTTTATTAAAGTTGTTGGAATGCACAGCTGTCAAGTCCCAAGTCAGCTCTTGAAACTTTGTCTCTGTCAGCAAAGCGTCGAGATTGACTGTCATTATGTGTCAAGACAAACTTTCAATATGTGTCGACACATGTGACTTAAGTATCGATACAGACTTTGGTGGAGTCGACATAGCTGTCTTGATGTCAACACTGCTTCTTGACACTACATCTTGAGAATGTGTCGACATAGAGTATTTGTGCCGACACAAACACTTCTTCACTCCACAACAATCTACTATGTTGAAACTCTGCTGTGTGTTGACACAAGTCCTTTGTGTCGACACAGTTGATGTAGACTAAGAAATCTGTGTCTCGACACAGCCTCCCGGTGTCGATACAGTTGATGTCGACTTTGCTTCTGTGTGTCGACACAGCCTCTTGTTGTCGACATAGTTGATGTCGACTATCTATTCTGTGTGTCGACATAGTTGCTTCAGGTGTCGACACAGCTTTTTCAAGTGTCGACACATGGACTTAGAAACTTTTCTCTGCATTTTAGCCAATACTTAACATGCACATATAAACTCAAAATAACATCAAATACACCTTGATGTATATCATTGAGCTAAGTTAGGCTTCTTCAAATCAGGTATACATTTTCTAATGTACCCAACAATCTCCCCCTATTTGGAGAAGTCATAACCCTTTTGTCAATGATATACACCACTTATGATAAATAAACATGATGATGTGTATAAGCATTATTTAACATAGTCACGTATAAACAAAACAAATAATAAACTAACATCACAGAATAAGGATGCAAATTAAATGAACATGGAACATTGTTATTTATTATATCAAAAATTTTCTTAACACTGTTTACATAGACTTCTTAAAAAACTAAGAATTACATAGTTCTTAAAAAAAACTAGTAAAACTAAACTAAGGCTGGACTGGCTCCTTGATGACTATTCCTTTCCCTGATTTAATCTGAGCCTGCACAGAAGGTTCGGTATCTTCAATGAGCTTCTAGCCTTTCAACTAAGCCTTCTTTTGTGCTTCAGCCTTAATTCTTTGCCTTTCAAAATAATGAAAAGGCTTAGGGAAATACTTGTTAGGCTCCTGAGCATCAGGAGGTATCTTCCCACTCTTAGCCTTTCTTCTGTATTGAACTATGGCTTCCTACCTTACCTCATACTTCTGCCACTCCTGCTCATTATACCATTTACCCCTTTCATGAACCTGGTCTTTTACAGCTTTCCAGGAAGTTAATATGATATTTCTAGAAGTGGGGCTCTATTGCTCAAAATCAGGTTTTAACTCTGCCTGCTCTCTGAATCTCTTCTTTTATAATTGAGCATCTTGCTGAGCTTTCACACCAGCTTCTGGCATATCTAACTTTTCAATAATAACATTAGTAACTTGTTGTGGAGGGTTGTACATATACTGAACTTGTTGATGTATCATTTCAAGATCTGCAGGTGGGTAAATAACTTGGGCAACCTCAGGTTGATCACCTTCAAGTAGAGCTGGTTGCACACCTGACTCAGCCACATTATCATCATCACATAAGGGTGGATATCCCAGAGTGGCTCTAATACTGTTGGTTATCTATTTGGCATGATCAGTGCCTTCATATACTAACACCCTCTCCCCCTTTATTACTTTTCTGGCCACATGATTTCTCGAATCATCTTTTTGAAATCTGATTTGCCCATCCAGGTAATTGATACCATCTTTAAAGAATTGCTTCAACTTTTGAAGCAGATCAGAAATTATTTTCTGAGAAGTAGTAATAGCTGTCTTAAAGGAATCCAAGGCTTCATGTAGCTTCTTATCAAATTCTTCTTTCTCCTTATTTCTTGCCTCAGTCATTGCAATAACTGTTTTCTTTACTTTAGTGACTATCTCATTATGAGATTCAGTCAGATTATCATTCATTCTTATTTGATTTTCAAGGACATAGCCTTGTTTAACAGCAATATCATCCACTTGTTTCTTGATTTCTGCTTGTTTCTTTGCTAGAAAGACTACAGCATTGCCCCCCTTATGGAAGCAATCTGTCATTTCTTTCTTATTCTGATTTACCTCAAATCTGATGGATTTTATATCTTGTGCTAGATCAAATTGGAGGGCCTTATGGCTTTCATCCACATATTTTTCAAGAGCCAATCTCTGCTCATCAAATTTCACTTGTAAATCAACCAAAAATTTGCTGTAATCAATCTCAGGGGCTGGTTGTGAAGTAGTAGCTTGCAAAGCCTTCTTATAGTTCTGGCTTCTCCTCTTAAAAACCATCAATTTTCTTTTCTTTAAACTTGTTATCACCTCATCCTCTAAATCAGAGGAACTGTCAATATTTACTCTTTCTTTGGGACTAGGAGGCATCTTCTTTTTCAGTCCTATGCTCCACCTTCTCAAGGTTAACTTGCTCCCCCTCAACTGCTCCCTCTATGTCAGGAAATAATTCTTCCAGGGTAAACTCTTGTTGAGTGTGAACTGCTTTTTCTGAAGCATCAGCAACCATAGATGTATCCTTCATGATCACATTTAGTGCTGGACTATTTATATGAGGTGTTTCTAGAATAGATTGTAAACTCATTTCACTTGCCAAGTGAATGCTTTCTTACCCTTGTCCTTGTGCAGAATGTTGCTCCCTCTACAACTGTGCAGTAACTATCTCCTCATGAACTTGGGCAGTTTCAGCCAGGTCCTGGACCTGTGCCCTAACTTGCTCCCCCTACATTTGTGCATTCATTGTGTCCTCTTGCACATGATCATGATCAGTAATGTCATGGACTGGAGATTTTGCTGCAGTCTCTTGGTTATCCAAATCAGGTGTGTCCTTGGAGAGAAACCTATCCCATCTGGATATTATCCTGATGTCCATCCTTCTCATATGATTTATTTTAGATCCTAGAAGCTGATGCATTACCTCTGGAATTGCTCCAGCCAGTTATAAACTCATTAATCTAGCCAAATTAGGCTTTTTGATTCCTTCTTTTATCTTCTCAAACAAAACTGCAGACCAATCTGTGTTAATCTTATAGATTATCCTGGTCATCAGATTGAACATAAAGGCAGAGATCCTATCATGGCCTCCTTGTTTACACAAAATCACCTTCCCTACCACTTCAGATAGAAATTTTCCTTGTTGATTCATCCCTTTTCTGTTGATGGCTGCTCCAATCTTCATGGTTGGATCCAATCCACACCACTGAAGTGCCTCCCTTGTCTTTGAGGCTGGGACCTCTTCTTCATCCTGAATTCTTGGAAGGTGAAGAATCTTTCTTAAACTTTTTAGAGTAAGTTTGACTCTATTACAATGAACTGTCGATTTAATCTTCAGTCCAGTGGAATCCACTGTTGTTGCAGCAGCATAGAATTCAAACACTTCTTTCTTCCAGATCTTGGTAGGTTCAGATACAAGAAACTCTAATCCATTATCAGTAACAAGGGTAATGACCCCTTTAATCTATGTCGCCGCATCATCAAAAGCATTGCGCAGCAGCTCGTAGCCTTCGTTAATGTTATCTTCAAACTTTGGCGCCATTGGAATGGAGATAAATCTTGAATTGATAAAAGAGACTTTGTCGACACAAGCGTTTAGTCTCAAAAATCTGGAGAGCGTATCGACAGTATATTTTCTCGACCTATTTATACCCTTTTAAACAAAGAAGGTCAAAAGGCGGGCAAAAATTGTCTAAATGCGTCGACACTGTTGGAAATTGTCGATACATACTTCTGTTGTCTCGACCATGGCGAAGACTACTATGTGTCGACACCAAATGATGATATGTCGACACTGAACATAGTTAGTCATTCATCAGAAATTCTGTGTCGACTCTTATTGCAAGTGTCGACACAATTTCTGGAAGTGTCGACACCATTACTCTGGTTGTGTCGACACCACTAACTAAAGTGTCGACACCACTTCTCTGGATGTGTTGACACAGATTTACTGAAGTGTCGACAACACTACTCTGAATGTGTTGACACAGATTTACTTAGCCAAATTTATTAGACTAGTCTATGTTAAACATTCCTAATTCAATTTTAAATCTATTGAATTTAGTTTCATCTAGAGGCTTAGTAAATACATCTGCAATTTGATAATCTATCTTAACAAATTCTAGTGAGATGTCCTATTTCTCCACATGTTCTCTAAGAAAATGGTATCTTATTTCTATATGCTTAGTCATACTATGTGAAACAGGATTATTAGCAATAGAAATAGCACTAGTAGAATCACAAAACAAAGGTGTTCTACTTACCTAAATACCATAGTCTTCTAGCTAGTGTTGAATCCACAACAGCTGTGCACAACAACTTCCTATTGCTACATATTCAGACTCAGCTGTGGATATTGCCACACAATTCTGCTTCTTACTGCTCCAAGATATAAATCTTCCTCCTAGAAATTGACATGTACCTGTAGTGCTTTTCCTATCTTCTTTACAACCTGCAAAGTTTGCATCTGAATAGCCTGTTAGTAGAAAATCTCCATTCCTAGGGTACCAAAGACCTAGATTATGTGTGCCCTTTAGATATCTCAAAATTCTCTTTACTACAATGTAGTGAGATTCTTTTGGGCCTGATTGGTACCTAGCACAAATAAATTTTGTCATACATAATGTCTGGTCTACTAGCAGTGAGATATAGAAGAGAGCCAATTATTCCTCTATACAAAGACTCATCTACAGGTTCACCTGCATCATCTTTGCATATAAGCATACTTGTTCTCATAGGAGTTCTCATGGTGGAGGATGATTCCATACCATACTTCTTAATTAACTCCTTGGTGAACTTAGACTGGGATATGGACAAGCCATCATCAGTCTGTCTTAGTTGGAGTCCCAAGAAGAACTTAAGTTCCCCCATACTGCTCATTTCAAACTTCCCTTGCATAAGTTTAGCAAACTTCTTGTAAAGTTTGTTTTCTGTAGACCCAAATATTATGTCATCTATATAAATCTGGACTAAGATTATCTTACCTTTGGATTCCCTTAGGAATAGAGTTTTGTCTATTTTCCCCCTTGAGAATTTGTTCTCAATAAGGAAAGTAGACAGAGTTTCATACCAAGCCCTTGGGGCTTGCTTTAACCCATATAAAGCTTTACTAAGTCTATAAACATAATTAGGTTTGAGAGAATCTACAAAACCTTAAGGTTGCTCTACATAGACTTCTTCTTTTAGTTTTCCATTTAGGAATGCTGATTTTACATCCATTTGGAATACCTTGAATCCTTATATGTTGCATAGGCAAGGAACATTCTAATGGCTTCCTATCTTGCTACTGGGGCAAAGGTTTGATCAAAGTCAATACTCTCTTCCTGCCTGTATCCTTTTGCAATAAGTCTTGCTTTGTTCTTCACAATGATTCCATTCTCATCCAGTTTGTTCCTAAAGATCCACTTTGTTCCAATGATGTTGTGGTCTTTTGGTTTAGGAACTAACTCCCAGACCTTGCACCTTCTAAACTGATTTAGCTCCTCTTGTATGACTTCATTCCAATATGGGTCTAGAACAGCTTCTTCAAATTTCTTTGGCTCCAGTTGAGATAGGAAGCTTGAGCAAAGCACTGTGTTCAAGTTCCTGCTTCTGGTTTGCACTCCATGTCTTAGATCACCAATTATCTGATTTGCTGGATGATCCTTTAAGTGTCTAACAGTTGGAGGTAGATTATCTTCTGGTTGAACATCTCTAGACTCTTCAATATGTTGCACCTCCTGGTGTATATCTGCATCTAGAGAGTCCTGTACTCCCCCTTGACAGTAGCCACCATTTTCCACTTCTTGATCTGTAGTTGAATCTTCTGCAATGGAAAGCTTGTCCATTCTCTCATTTATACATGTTGGACTGCATGAACTGCAAGGCAACTCACTGTTGATCAATCTAGTTTCATCAAAAACAATATGTATAGATTCTTCTACAACCTGAGTAATCAAGTTATAGACTCTATAATCCTTACTATTGTTGCTGAACCCAACAAATATCCCATCTTGCGATTTGGCAGCAAACTTAGTTAGATAAGACTTGCCATTGTTAAGGATATAGCACTTGCAATCAAAGATCCTAAAATAGGATAAGTTTGGTTTTCTGTCCTTCATGATCTCATAGGGAGTCTTTTTGTGGCTTTTGGTGATAGATGCCCTATTGATCACATGACATGCAGTGTTTACTGCATCAGCCCAGAAATACTTTGGGAGAGAAGTGCCACTAAATAGAGTTGTACCAGCCTCAATCAATGTTCTATTCTTCCTTTCAGCAATACCATTTTGCTATGGTGTTCTAGGTGAGGAGAACTCTTGAAAAATCCAAAATTATTCACACAGACTTGTCATACTTTTAGATTGAAATTTAGTGCCATGGTCACTTCTGATTTTTACCACTGTACTGTCCAGTTCATTCTTAATTTGTTTGACAAAACTATGTAAAACACTTGGGGTTTCTGATTTTTGTCTCAGAAAGAACACCCAGGAATATCTAGAATAGTCATCTACCACCACAAAAGTGTAGACCTTCCTACCTAAACTATGAACTGGCATAGGACCAAAAATATCAATGTGTAAGAGGTATAAACACCTCACTGAATCCTTGTTTTCAAGGCTATGAAAGGATGATTTTTTCTACTTAACCTTTTGACAAGCTGAACATATCCCTTCCTTTATACACTTAACTTGAGGACCATTCCTCACTAACTCTTTGCTAAAGAGTTGGCAAATTGTTTTGTAGTTAAGATGGGCCAGCCTCTTATGCCATTTGACACAATGAGAGGCTTTCTCATTAGCTACAAGACAAATAGGAGAACCTTTGTTCTCACACTCAAAATTAAGACAGTACATATTCCTTTTTCTGTATCCTGTTAAAAAGACCTTTTGATCATTTGACCTTTTGATATGACATCCATTCTTAACAAATGAAATGTCATATCCTAAATCACTCAACTGACTTATGCTTATAAGGTTATGTTTCAAACCCTTCACATAGGCCACTTGAGTGATAGTAATCTGGTTACCAGAAATATTACCAAACCCTTTGATGATTCCTTTTTCAGAGCCACCAAAGATTACTTTAGGCCCATTTATGATAGGCAAGTACTCCTTCAGCAATCCCTTTGTTCTAGTCATGTGCCCGGAACATCCACTATCCAAGTACCATATAGGGGTATGGTGTAACATCCCAATGTTACTTCTAGATCCCTTAACTTAGATTGGGTTAGGCATGGGGTGGGTGTTAGGGTTATAAGCTAGGTTTGACCCTAGGTAGTGGATTGTAGCCATGTGGGGCCCACCATGGGGCCAGAGCCAAACTAGGTCAAACTAGCCTAAACAAGAACCCTAGCCACACCATGACCCCACCATGATGCCCTAACCCTAAATACAATCTAAGTGGACCCCAAGGTAGGCCATGGGGTCAACCAGTTGACCCATGATGGGTCAAGTCAACACCTTGGACCCAAATAGTGAAAATGGTGTCCTAGCCCAATTCACTGGGTTGGGTCCACCCAAATCAACCCAAATTCATCATGTGGGCCTAAAGTGACCCTATAAACCCTAGGGGAGAGAAAAATAGGGTCTTGCAATAGTGATTTTGGGAGAACACTTAGGAGAGAGAAAAGAGGAGGAGTAGGAGAGAGAAGATGCTAAGAAATGGGTTTGGACCACTTGGGCTCATTCCACCAACCCATGATGGGTTGGCTGACCATGCATGGGTATCAGGAGGTGTGGGACCCCCACCATGCAGCCTTGGGCCAAGCCCAAACCCAACCCAAGCCCAATATGACCTAACCCATTTATGGAAGTCAACTCCCTCTCTTCACTCACCCAACTCGGCCCTAGACTTGGCAACCCGACCCACTAAGGTCTAGTCAACCCTCATGGACCAGTGGGGCCCACTCCCAAGCCACCTAGCCAGCCAAACCCACTAACTCGCCCCCCCCCCCTCTTAAATCAGCCCCCAAACCACTTCCCCCTCTCATTTCCATTCACTCCTACCCCTGAGACAGAGAGAGAGAGCCGGAGACCACTGCAGCCATGTCAAACCGAGGAGATTGCCGGAGAGTGCATGCAATGGAGAGCCACTACCACCCTCAGCCACAGCCGCCACTAAGAGTCCGTATCCCTTCCTCTCTTACTGTACTAGTTTCCTAGATCAATTAGGTTGGAGGTCGAGCTCAAACGAGCTCGACAGTAGGCCTCTAAAGCTTGGAAAAAGCTTCAAAAATGGCGGTTCTGGGTGTACTCGGGTTGGTTGCGCCGCCGCCGTCCGCCGCTCTCCGCCGCCCAGCCGCCGGCCAGCTCAAGCCCCGACCACCGTGAGGCCGGGGGAGCACTTGGCCGGAGGTCCCGCCGCCGGCGATGGCCGGGAACGGCCCCGCAAGGATGACCTGCGTCGGTTTTGGCCATGCACGTTGCATGAAGAAGAAGCACAGGTGCCGTCCGATTGGCTTTAAGAATCGTGCAGGCTTGATTATTCATTTTAAGTTATAAATCTGTTATTATTTAGGTGTATGAATAGTGTCAATTCTGCCTCATAAAAGCAGATTTTTGCATGTGGATTTTTATGGCACCTCTGGCCCTTATCATAAATTATGTTCAACATAACAATTATAGGGGTTTGTGTTACCTTTAATTTGACATGTTACTCATTAAATTTGGTTGAGTATTCTTCCCTGTAGGTCCATTTTGCTAGGACTGCCCTTAAACTAGGACAGAAACTAAAATTGATGCCCTGCTCAAACCCTAAGTCCAAATGGACTGAGATTTTGGGCATCTGGCTTATTTAGCCAAATCTAGGTCCTCCCCAAAAATCAGAATTTTTGGGGAACATTTTGCTATAGTTTTTACAAAAATACCCAAAAGTAAATAAATGTGATTTTTGGAGTTCTCCAACTCCAAATGGCCCCATATTTTGGTGTCACCCTCTCATGGGTATATTAGACCCATGGTTAAAATTTGGGCTAAATTGATTCACTTCATGATGAGGAATCTCACTTGCAAGTTTGTAAAATTAGGCTTTGGCTTGGGCTGCAAATAGCAATTTGGCAGAATTTTAAATGGCTGCCCAAGCCAAACCAGAGGTCCCCTTGACCTGAGATTTTGGTCAGAGGTGTAATTAGGACACATTTAGGCCCTGCCCAAAAATGGGCTTGATTGGAAAATAAAATATGAGGAAATCACCCAAATACCCCTAGGGCTTAACTAGGTGATTCTTGGAGTTAGCTAACTCCAATTGGCCCCAAATTTTGGTGGCTCATCCATAGGGACCATATAGACCAGAGGTAGAAATTTCCCTGAAATTGGAACAAGGCATGTTGGCTTAACTCACTTGTAAGTGTAGGCTAATTTAGGCCTTGGTGTGCATTTAGCAATAATTTGTATTTTGTGAATTTAGCCTAGCTGAGGCACCCAAAAATCATGCAATAAATTCCAGTGATACTTTAGGGCATGTTTCACCCCTAGAATTATTTTTGGGATTTTTGGAATTAAAAATACCACTTAATGGGATTTTTCAAAATATAGGCCTTTTTGGGAAAATAAATGGGAAAAATAGATTTTGACTATAGAAAATTCTCAAACTCAGCCAAGTTAAAGTGTGGTGTCTTATTTGATTTGGGAAAATTTTAGACCTCTGTTTGGAAATTATTGGAGCAGAAATCTTGAAATTACTGTTTTACCCTTTTTCATTTATATATGAATTGGTAGAAATTACAGGTGGGAAAGTTGTAGAAGTAATTCTATAGATGTACAATATCAATATTAGTGTTGCATACTTATTTCAGAATTTTTGTACACACTGATAATTATTAAGGTAGGAAAATGGCATTTTGGTAAATAATTAGAAATGAATTTTGTTAGGCCATCACTGTTCAGGAATGAATAAAACTCAGCCATCAGTTATAAAATAGTAATACAATTGCTCAGTAATTTTCCTGGAATTTTGATTTATGTATCTCTCCTACTTCATTTGGAAAATGGCATTTATGTAGAAATTTTATTAATCATGGGATAAATAGACATATTAAAAGGAAAATTATGAAGTCTTGTAGACAGTAATACTTTACTCATATGCAACTCAGGAAAATTTCCCTAGGTCAGAAGATTTTGATCGATGACTCTTCATGTGTAAAATGACCTAGTAAATAATTTATAAGATTTAATTAGAGGCTTTAATAACCTCGGAAAATCATGAAGACCCACATATTCATTTTAGTAGTCCATACCACCCTAGGATAAATATTTGGAGTCAGCGGGACCAAGAATCTAGAAATTTGATTTCAGGGTGGTGTTAGGTCATGGGTTGCGCATAGGTGGAGTAGGCTGGACTATAGGCCGCCAGGGGATGAATCAACAACTGAGTTAGAGTCTAAGTCCGGAGGTATAACCCTGGGTGGCAGATGCATTCTAGAGACGAGAGTAATAGTGCAACATTAGTCATGCCTAGGTAGAGTTGACGGAAGACTGTCACTCCTTAATCCATACCTTAAATCACTAGGTCACTCTATGTAACGGGAGAGAGAAAAAGGGTCCGGGGTAAGCAACAACTAAAGTAAATATCCTTGAGAAAGGGAGCTTTGGGATTCAGCCCATCGCAGCTCCTAGTGCCCCTGAGAGCCCATCACCGGGAATGCCTTGGGCAGTCCTGGGATTAACCATAAGACTCTAAGTATGATAAACTGTAGACAAGAGTAGCCTATTAGGTTAGGTAAATTGGACATGTATTCACTCGTGCCGGGTTGGAGGGACTTGGAGTCTTTGACTACTTGCTCACCCGTACAGAGTTGGAGGATGAGATTGGTTTCATATATACTCACCCAGGTAGGGTTGGAGGTTTTGTAGCACATTCTCACCCGTGACGGGATGGGGAGTTTTGGGACTGGTTAGTCCTTCGAGCTGGAGGCTCAATCTACTACACTTGCATGTGCATATATTAGTGGCGGGCCATGCGGTACTGGCCAGTCGTCACACCGACGGCAGTACGGTGGACCAGGCGGGTGCGAGGGTTAGAAGGACCAGTAGGATGTTTATACTGGAGTCTGGAAGGCTTTTCCTAATAACGCGCACCCAGCCCAACAAGACTGACGGGTAGTCAGCAAAGTTGTACGCAGAGACTCTAGAGTGCACTGACGGTGTACAGAGGCGCACAAGAGAGGTCTAGGCCTGGTAGTGTGTATACCCGCCTAGAAGGCGGAGACGCCCGCTCCGCTGCTGCCGTAGCCACAACGGTGGTACCTGAGAGTGATGCTAGCTCTCGAAAAGTGGGAACTAAAGGTCTGTGATCACGGAGTCGTGTGTGTGTGTTGCACTGCATGTTCATATCATACCCACCATATAGATGCATAACATTAACCTTCATAACAACTTAAGTCACCTAATGTATAAGTGGTATGGGACGCTTATACATTAGGACCTGCTATACGATCCCTTAGCCTATAAGCCTGAGTGGGCATGTTTATAGGTTGAGGTTACTTTTCTTTTATATATATGCTTGTGACACCTGACACCCCATTGTATATAATGGTATGGGACGTTATATACAATGGGAGCCCTGCAGAAGACCCCTTACTTATGCGTACCCGCATAAGTGAAGGTTACTTTTCGTTATTTACTTGTTTACGTATTCTGCTTAGTTTCCTGTCACCTGCTCCGCCTTTGTCACCTCTTGTTTGTCCTCCGCTTCGTCCTCCCGCACGGTGCCCAGGAGTTGTAGGAGGAGGTGCTGAGGATACGACTTAGTCTTTTGACTAATGGTCGTTGACCTTACTATTTTAGGAGCTCGAGGAGGTGATCCAGCACGTCGAGGAGGCAGGGCTTGAGGAGCAGATACCGGCTACTACTACTGGAGCACATATTCAGGTGCGATGAGTTGAGATGATAGATTCCGCTATTGTATGTGAGAGTGAGAGTGATCATGATGTACTGGGCATAAGCCCTATTTACTTATATTTGTTGTACTCATTGCGGACTGATGTTTCATTCTCTTTTGATATATATATGTGCTGTGGCTGTGGACTTTTACTGCGATTACTCTGATATTATATTTTATTCTCATATTGGCCGACAAGATATGATCGTACTAGCCGGCAGAATCGGCGTCTTGCGGTGACGACTAACCCGTGCGTTAGTGTCACCGTAAGGCGGCGGTTCTGGGCATAAGATCCGGGTTGCCTCGGATTTGAGGAACTGGATCTTACAAACTGGTATCACTTGAACACACGATCATATGAGAATAAAGTCCATAACACTGCAACACCCCGCTCGAGCATTAGTTTGCGGACAAACTATGCAGCGGAAGCAATGGTGTGCCCATGTGTAAAAAGCCACATCATCAGTCCATTAAACAATGAGTTAGGCCAATTTTGACGTTACCTTACCTTTATGCAGCCTCCACAGGATGCGGTTCCTCCCCCTCCGGCTGCAATTCCGTTCATGCAGACAGAAATGGGGCAAACGCTGACGGCGATCCTGGACGCATTCAGAGCCCAGCAAGCCCCGGTACAGCTACCCAACCCAGGGTCGAACTGGCTGAGTGCATTTAAAAGTCTGTCTCCGCCATTGTATCGCGGGACAGAAGATGCTGTGAAGACAGAGGAGTGGTTGGAGACCATTCAGGAGTTACTGGCTGGAATTAGCTGCCCAGTCAGCCAGGCGGTACCACTTGCCACTTCTGCACTAGAAGCCCATGCAAAGAGATGGTGGAAGTCTATTCGGGACTCAATTTATGGGGATAGGGAACTAACAGACATATCCTGGGAGGAATTCAGCGACTCATTCCTGGATCATTATGTTTCTGTCACAGACCGGGATGCTTTGGAGGCGAGATTTCTGAACCTCCAGCAGGGGAGCCGATCAGTGATCGAATATCAGAGAGAGTTCTCCCACCTGGCTAGGTTTGCAGGCTTTCATGAATGGGATGATCGAAAGTATGCTAAAAGATTTTATCATGGCCTCCGGGATTCGTTGAGGCAGCCACTGTTGTTTATATCTCATGGTACCACTGCTCAAATCATAGAAATGGCGAAAAAGCTGGAGGCTGACCAGCTAATGGTACAGGGCAGAGGTAAAAGGCCGCTCGAAGGACCGTCTTCCGATGGTAGCAGGACATCCCAAAGGGGGAAGGTCATTGGATATAGGAGGGGTGGGGGACGTCGTCGTCCCAACTACAGGCAGGAGCAGGGGCCTCCTCCACCATTGGCTCCCCCACCTATGCAGATTCCCGGGCCGATGAGACAGGATGATCGAGGTCAGAGGCAGATCACCTGCTATGGTTGCGGCCAACCTGGGCACATCAGGACGCAGTGCCCGCTTCAGGTCCACCCTCTTCCTCCTCCTCCACCTCCAGTGGCCCCTCCAGTTCACCAGGGCCGAGGGCGAGGACGAGGCCGAGGCCGAGGCCGAGGCCGAGGACATCACGGCCGAGGCCGAGACCGGGAGCAGGTATACGCGCTGGACCTCACGGAGCAGAGGAATCCTGAGGAGGTGATTACAGGTACTTTAATTTTGTAAGATGTATAAAATTTCAATATTTTTAAGAATACCTTAAATCTTAAGAGTAATACTATTCTTTGGAACTCAAATAAACCCAGGCATAGTGATGATTAGCGGCAAGCCCGCTCACACCCTCTTCGACACGGGTGCGTCACACTCCTTCGTGTCGGACTCGTTTATTGAAGGATTAGAAGGAGTGGAGAAGTTTTCCGGTTTGGAAAAGAGAGTGCGACTCCCTGATGGTACGGAACTTCGAACCACAGACTGCTGCAATATGGATGTCGAGATAGGAGGCAAAGCGTTCGAAGCTCCGGCAACAGTTTTGAGACTACCGGATTTTGATCTGATCCTAGGCATGAACTGGCTTCATTGGAACTACGCGCAGATAGATTGTCCCTCGAAGAGGATCACACTCCGACATGGAGATTCTCACGTTACTATCGAAGGTATCCGACCTATCCCCCTCCTTTCATTGTCTTCCATACAGGCTGTCAAGGCCTATGAACAGGGGAAGAGGTATACCTCATTTGCTTTGAGATGGCAGTAGTGGAGGGTTCCATAGCTGATATTCCAGTGGCACGAGATTATGCTGATGTCTTTCCGGAGAAGTTACCTGGGCTACCACCATCACGGGACTTGGACTTCAGGATCCAGTTGGTGCCAGGGGCGAGACCAGTGTCCCGAGCACCCTACAGAATGGCTCCTAGGGAATTGGCAGAGTTCAGGACTCAGCTACAGGAACTTGTGGAGTCAGGATTTGTGCGGCCAAGTTCATCGCCGTGGGGAGCACCGGTTTTATTTGTGAAGAAGAAGGATGGATCCCTCCGACTGTGTATAGATTACAGGGAATTGAATAGGTTGACGGTTCGGAACACCTACCCATTGCCCCGGATAGACGAGTTATTTGATCAACTTCAGGGAGCCTTCTGGTTCTCTAAGCTCGATTTACGATCCGGCTATTACCAGTTACGCATCCGGGAGGAAGACATACCGAAGACCGCATTCAGCTCACGTTATGGCCTATATGAATTCACGGTGATGCCATTTGGGCTCACGAATGCCCCCTCGGCATTCATGACGCTCATGAACCGTGTATTCGAGCCTTATCTAGATCGGTTTGTCATAGTTTTTATTGATGATATTTTGATTTACTCACGGTCTCGAGAGGAGCACGCAGAGCACCTAGCGCTGGTATTGCAGAAGTTAAGAGAATTCCAGATGTATGCGAAGTTCTCTAAGTGCCAGTTCTGGCTTCAGGAAGTGGCTTTCCTAGGACACACGATCAGTGGAGCTGGATTAGCAGTGGATCCGGCTAAGATTGAGGCGGTGCGGGATTGGCCACGGCCAAAGACAGCGTCGGACATCCGTAGCTTCTTGGGCCTAGCAGGTTATTATCGCAAGTTCGTGGAGGGGTTCTCGAGGATAGCCCTCCCCCTCACGTCCTTGACGAAAAAGGATGCCGCATTTGACTGGACAGAGCAGTGTGAGTCAGCATTTCAAGAGCTCAAGGACCGGCTCACTTCATCCCCCATCCTTGCGCTTCCCTCTGGGAGCGAAGGATTCCAGATATATACAGATGCCTCCTATCAGGGGATGGGTGCAGTCCTGATGCAACATGGACATGTTATCGCTTATGCTTCGCGACAGCTGAAGAAGCATAAGCATAACTATCTAGTACATGATCTCGATCTCGGGGCCGTAGTCTTTGCCCTTAAGACATGGAGACATTACCTCTACGGGATTCATTGTGATATATACTCCGATCATAAGAATCTCAAATACATCGACACGCAGAAGGTTCTGAACCTGCGACAAAGGAGGTGGCTTGAGTTCCTCTGCGATTACGACTATAAGATGCACTATCACCCGGGAAAGGCGAATACTGTAGCAGATGCTTTGAGCAGGAGAGCCGGCACTTTTGGACCGGAGCCCCGGGTGATGTCTATGGAGCTGCTACGCATGATGGAGGATATGCAAATTACCATGGTTTCGGAAGCCGAGCCAGTGATCTATCGAGAGTACCTGAACTCTTTGGTCAGCGATGATGATATACAGAAGCGCATTCTTACACATCAGAGATTGGATACTGATCTAGAGCCTATCTTTGACGCCCTAGAAGGAGGCAAATATGGGGACTACACGCTGGAGGACGATCTTCTTCGATTTCGTGGTCGGGTGTACATTCCAGCAGGAGGTGAGATCCGGGATGACATCCTCAGAGAGGCACACTACTCCAGATATTCAGTGCATCCCGGCATCACCAAGATGTGGGCTGACTTACGACGGACCATGTACTGGCCAGGAATGAAGAGGGAGATCATATATCTTGTGACACACTGCGAGACTTGCCAGCGAGTGAAGGCCGAATGCAAGAGCCCAGGCGGTATATTACAGCCACTGCCAGTCCCAGAGTGGAAGTTCGAGGATATCTCTATGGATTTTGTTCACGGACTCCCTCGCTCTCATTCTGGGCACGACTCCATCTGGGTCATTGTAGACAGGTTGACTAAGGTAGCGCGATTCATTCCAGTCAGAAAGGATGCCCCGGTTGCTGTTTTGGTGAAATTATTTGTGGAACAGTTCATCAGGTATCACGGAGTTCCCAGATCCATTGTTTCAGATAGAGACGGTCGCTTCACCTCCAGGGAATGGAGGGCAGTGCACGCTTACTTGGGATCCAGACTTTCCTTTAGCACTGCCTTCCACCCGCAGACCGACGGTCAGACGGAGCGGACGATACGCACTATGGAGGACCTGCTCAGGTTATGTATTTTGGATACAGGGAAACCTTGGGAGAGGCTACTGCCGTTGATCGAATTCTCATACAACAACAGCCACCAGGCCAGCATCGGGATGGCTCCTTACGAGGCGCTTTATGGGAGAAAATGTCGGACTCCGCTATCCTGGGTGCAGGATGTGGATACCCGAGCCCTTGGGTCAGAATTTGTAGAGGATACGGAGGCTCAGATTCATTTGATCAGGGATCGGCTTTTGGAGGCTCAGAGCAGACAGACAAAATATTATGATGCACGACACCGGAAGGTGGAGTTCCAGGTTGGGGACAGAGTTTTTCTGAAAATTCGACCGGTACACGGTGATTCTCGGATACGGAGACACAAGAAGCTCAGCCCCCGGTACATGGGACCCTACTTGATTTTGGAGCGTGTGGGCCCCTTGGCTTACCGGCTGCAGCTACCTCCGGAGCTGAGCAGCCTACATGATGTTTTCCATGTCTCTTCCCTGCGAAGAGCTCTTCTTCGACCTGAGCAGCATATCACCACTACAGCTGGACCGGTAGAGCCTGACCGTTCAGTTAGGTTGGA
Organism: Platanthera zijinensis; assembly: GCA_039513925.1. Taxonomy (NCBI): domain Eukaryota; kingdom Viridiplantae; phylum Streptophyta; class Magnoliopsida; order Asparagales; family Orchidaceae; genus Platanthera; species Platanthera zijinensis. The sequence continues at coordinate 47,568,781 of CM077079.1, read as the reverse complement.
GCCGATCCGGATCGACGATTCAGCCGTCCGAGTGTTGAGGAAAAAGAAGGTTCCGCTCGTGAAGGTGTTGTGGTCCAACCATGGAAAGGAGGAGCACACCTGGGAACCTAGGGATCTGATGCTGGAGCGCCATCCGGAACTATTTACATCAGGTACCCTCTATGATATCTTTTTCTTTTTTTTTAGGTACCTTAAAGTTTCGGCAATTGGAACCCGTAGACCCAAACTTAAATTTCGGGGACGAAATTATTTCTTTTGTTTATAGGATTTGTAACATCCCAATGTTACTTCTAGACCCATTAACTTAGATTGGGTTAGGCATGGGGTGGGTGTTAGGGTTATAAGCTAGGTTTGACCCTAGGTAGTGGATTGTAGCCATGTGGGGCCCACCATGGGGCTAGAGCCAAACTAGGTCAAACTAGCCTAAACAAGAACCCTAGCCACACCATGACCCCACCATGATGCCCTAACCCTAAATACAATCTAAGTGGACCCCAAGGTAGGCCATGGGGTCAACCAGTTGACCCATGATGGGTCAAGTCAACACCTTGGACCCAAATAGTGAAAATGGTGTCCTAGCCCAATTCACTGGGTTGGGTCCACCCAAATCAACCCAAATTCATCATGTGGGCCTAAAGTGACCCTATAAACCCTAGGGGAGAGAAAAATAGGGTCTTGCAATAGTGATTTTGGGAGAACACTTAGGAGAGAGAAAAGAGGAGGAGTAGGAGAGAGAAGATGCTAAGAAATGGGTTTGGACCACTTGGGCTCATTCCACCAACCCATGATGGGTTGGCTGACCATGCATGGGTATCAGGAGGTGTGGGACCCCCACCATGCAGCCTTGGGCCAAGCCCAAACCCAACCCAAGCCCAATATGACCTAACCCATTTATGGAAGTCAACTCCCTCTCTTCACTCACCCAACTCGGCCCTAGACTTGGCAACCCGACCCACTAAGGTCTAGTCAACCCTCATGGACCAGTGGGGCCCACTCCCAAGCCACCTAGCCAGCCATACCCACTAACTCGCCCCCCCTCTTAAATCAGCCCCAAACCACTTCCCCCTCTCATTTCCATTCACTCCTACCCCTGAGATAGAGAGAGAGAGCCGGAGACCACTGCAGCCATGTCAAACCGAGGAGATCGCCGGAGAGTGCATGCAATGGAGAGCCGCCGCCACCCTCAGCCACAGCCGCCACTAAGAGTCCGTATCCCTTCCTCTCTTACTGTACTAGTTTCCTAGATCAATTAGGTTGGAGGTCGAGCTCAAACGAGCTCGACAGTAGGCCTCTAAAGCTTGGAAAAAGCTTCAAAAATGGCGGTTCTGGGTGTACTCGGGTTGGTTGCGCCGCCTCCGTCCGCCGCTCTCCACCGCCCAGCCGCCGGCCAGCTCAAGCCCCGACCACCGTGAGGCCGGGGGAGCACTTGGCCGGAGGTCCCGCCGCCGGCGATGGCCGGGAACGGCCCCGCAAGGATGACCTGCGTCGGTTTTGGCCATGCACGTTGCATGAAGAAGAAGCACAGGTGCCGTCCGATTGGCTTTAAGAATCGTGCAGGCTTGATTATTCATTTTAAGTTATAAATCTGTTATTATTTAGGTGTATGAATAGTGTCAATTCTGCCTCATAAAAGCATATTTTTGCATGTGGATTTTTATGGCACCTCTGGCCCTTATCATAAATTATGTTCAACATAACAATTATAGGGGTTTGTGTTACCTTTAATTTGACATGTTACTCATTAAATTTGGTTGAGTATTCTGCCCTGTAGGTCCATTTTGCTAGGACTGCCCTTAAACTAGGACAGAAACTAAAATTGATGCCCTGCTCAAACCCTAAGTCCAAATGGACTGAGATTTTGGGCATGTGGCTTATTTAGCCAAATCTAGGTCCTCCCCAAAAATCAGAATTTTTGGGGAACATTTTGCTATAGTTTTTACAAAAATACCCAAAAGAAAATAAATGTGATTTTTGGAGTTCTCCAACTCCAAATGGCCCCATATTTTGGTGGCACCCTCTCATGGGTATATTAGACCCATGGTTAAAATTTGGGCTAAATTGATTCACTGCATGATGAGGAATCTCACTTGCAAGTTTGTAAAATTAGGCTTTGGCTTGGGCTGCAAATAGCAATTTGGCAGAATTTTAAATGGCTGCCCAAGCCAAACCAGAGGTCCCCTTGACCTGAGATTTTGGTCAGAGGTGTAATTAGGACACATTTAGGCCCTGCCCAAAAATGGGCTTGATTGGAAAATAAAATATGAGGAAATCACCCAAATACCCCTAGGGCTTAACTAGGTGATTCTTGGAGTTAGCTAACTCCAATTGGCCCCAAATTTTGGTGGCTCATCCATAGGGACCATATAGACCAGAGGTAGAAATTTCCCTGAAATTGGAACAAGGCATGTTGGCTTAACTCACTTGTAAGTGTAGGCTAATTTAGGCCTTGGTGTGCATTTAGCAATAATTTGTATTTTGTGAATTTAGCCTAGCTGAGGCACCCAAAAATCATGCAATAAATTCCAGTGATACTTTAGGGCATGTTTCACCCCTAGAATTATTTTTGGGATTTTTGGAATTAAAAATACCACTTAATGGGATTTTTCAAAATATAGGCCTTTTTGGGAAAATAAATGGGAAAAATAGATTTTGACTATAGAAAATTCTCAAACTCAGCCAAGTTAAAGTGTGGTGTCTTATTTGATTTGGGAAAATTTTAGACCTCTGTTTGGAAATTATTGGAGCAGAAATCTTGAAATTACTGTTTTACCCTTTTACATTTATATATGAATTGGTAGAAATTACAGGTGGGAAAATTGTAGAAGTAATTCTATAGATGTACAATATCAATATTAGTGTTGCATACTTATTTCAGAATTTTTGTACACACTGATAATTATTAAGGTAGGAAAATGGCATTTTGGTAAATAATTAGAAATGAATTTTGTTAGGCCATCACTGTTCAGGAATGAATAAAACTCTGCCATCAGTCATAAAATAATAATGCAATTGCTCAGTAATTTTCCTGGAATTTTGATTTATGTATCTCTCCTACTTCATTTGGAAAATGGCATTTATGTAGAAATTTTATTAATCATGGGATAAATAGACATATTAAAAGGAAAATTATGAAGTCTTGTAGACAGTAATACTTTACTCATATGCAACTCAGGAAAATTTCCCTAGGTCAGAAGATTTTGATCGATGACTCTTCATGTGTAAAATGACCTAGTAAATAATTTATAAGATTTAATTAGAGGCTTTAATAACCTCGGAAAATCATGAAGACCCACATATTCATTTTAGTAGTCCATACCACCCTAGGATAAATATTTGGAGTCAGTGGGACCAAGAATCTAGAAATTTGATTTCAGGGTGGTGTTAGGTCATGGGTTGCGCATAGGTGGAGTAGGCTGGACTATAGGCCGCCAGGGGATGAATCAACAACTGAGTTAGAGTCTAAGTCCGGAGGTATAACCCTGGGTGGCAGATGCATTCTAGAGACGAGAGTAATAGTGCAACATTAGTCATGCCTAGGTAGAGTTGACGGAAGACTGTCACTCCTTAATCCATACCTTAAATCACTAGGTCACTCTATGTAACAGGAGAGAGAAAAAGGGTCCGGGGTAAGCAACAACTAAAGTAAATATCCTTGAGAAAGGGAGCTTTGGGATTCAGCCCATCGCAGCTCCTAGTGCCCCTGAGCCCATCACCGGGAATGCCTTGGGCAGTCCTGGGATTAACCATAAGACTCTAAGTATGATAAACTGTAGACAAGAGTAGCCTATTAGGTTAGGTAAATTGGACATGTATTCACTCGTGCCAGGTTGGAGGGACTTGGAGTCTTTGACTACTTGCTCACCCGTACAGAGTTGGAGGATGAGATTGGTTTCATATATACTCACCCAGGTAGGGTTGGAGGTTTTGTAGCACATTCTCACCCGTGACGGGATGGGGAGTTTTGGGACTGGTTAGTCCTTCGAGCTGGAGGCTCAATATACTACACTTGCATGTGCATATATTAGTGGCGGGCCATGCGGTACTGGCCAGTCATCACACCGACGGCAGTACGGTGGACCAGGCGGGTGCGAGGGTTAGAAGGACCAGTAGGATGTTTATACTGGAGTCTGGAAGGCTTTTCCTAATAACGCGCACCCAGCCCAACAAGACTGACGGGTAGTCAGCAAAGTTGTACGCAGAGACTCTAGAGTGCACTGACGGTGTACAGAGGCGCACAAGAGAGGTCTAGGCCTGGTAGTGTGTATACCCGCCTAGAAGGCGGAGACGCCCGCTCCGCTGCTGCCGTAGCCACAACGGTGGTACCTGAGAGTGATGCTAGCTCTCGAAAAGTGGGAACTATAGGTCTGTGATCACGGAGTCGTGTGTGTGTGTTGCACTGCATGTTCATATCATACCCACCATATAGATGCATAACATTAACCTTCATAACAACTTAAGTCACCTAATGTATAAGTGGTATGGGACGCTTATACATTAGGACCTGCTATACGATCCCTTAGCCTATAAGCCTGAGTGGGCATGTTTATAGGTTGAGGTTACTTTTCTTTTATATATATGCTTGTGACACCTGACACCCCATTATATATAATGGTATGGGACGTTATATACAATGGGAGCCCTGCAGAAGACCCCTTACTTATGCGTACCCGCATAAGTGAAGGTTACTTTTCGTTATTTACTTGTTTACGTATTCTGCTTAGTTTCCTGTCACCTGCTCCGCCTTTGTCACCTCTTGTTTGTCCTCCGCTTCGTCCTCCCGCACGGTGCCCAGGAGTTGCAGGAGGAGGTGCTGAGGATACGACTTAGTCTTTTGACTAATGGTCGTTGACCTTACTATTTTAGGAGCTCGAGGAGGTGATCCAGCACGTCGAGGAGGCAGGGCTTGAGGAGCAGATACCGGCTACTACTACTGGAGCACATGTTCAGGTGCGATGAGTTGAGATGATAGATTCCGCTGCTGTATGTGAGAGTGAGAGTGATCATGATGTACTGGGCATAAGCCCTATTTACTTATATTTGAGGTACTCATTGCGGACTGATGTTTCATTCTCTTTTGATATATATATGTGCTGTGGCTGTGGACTTTTACTGCGATTACTCTGATATTATATTTTATTCTCATATTGGCCGACAAGATATGATCGTACTAGCCGGCAGAATCGACGTCTTGCAGTGACGACTAACCCGTGCGTTAGTGTCACCGTAAGGCGGCGGTTCTGGGCATAAGATCCGGGTTGCCTCGGATTTGAGGAACAGGATCTTACATATGGTGACTTGGACTCACCTGCAATAGAGAATTACTTTCCCTTAGAACCCAAGTAAGTCTTGGGTCCTTGGTTCAAGTTAGCTTCATACTTACCAAATCTGCCTGCTGCTCTTCTAACAGGTAGACTGTTGTTCTTCCTGACACTAGTGTTGTGCCAGTAATCTATGGCATAATGACCTGTCTTGCCACAGCACCAGCATTCATACTTGTTATATCTATTTTTAGATACATCAACTCTTTTGTATTGTGCTGGTACTGCTGCTGCTACACCCACTCTTTTCTTAAAAACATGGGGTTTATGAACATGGGCTGCCTTATTGACATAACCACCCTTGTCATTCAGAACTTCAGTCTTACTCTGACCATGAGAATTCCCAAGGTCATACTTGTTAGAAGGCACTTGTACCTTTCTAAACACTACAGGGACTTTGAAATTCAGTGGTTGGATTGAGGCTTTGCCCTTTTTCTTGAATTGGACATCCCTAGTCTTACCCTTAAATCCTATTCAACCCTTACCCTTTTGAGCCACAAACTCATCTATTAAGGGTAAAACTGATTTAGGCTTGGAATAATTAGCCATCAAATCTTTTCCTTTTTGTATGTGATTGTGCCCATCTGAATAACAGATATATTTTTCAGTTTGGCAATCTCATTCAATTTTTGATCCAACTCTTTCTCTAAACCAGATGCAGCCATCTTAAGATCTGCAATTTCTTTAGCCTGTGTTTTGGCCAGGTTCTTGCTTTTCTTTCGTGCCTACAACAAGTCCCCATATTCATCTATCAGCTGATGAATATCACCTTCAGACTCAGATCCATCCATATCACTTGATGTAGATGTAGCTGACTCTGTACCAGTATTACAATCTGAATTTCTAGAAATACATTATACATTACTAGGACCAGGCTGATCCTGGCACTTGTCATCTTCTGATACATCCATCAGTCCCATACACAGATGGTCTTCTTGTTCATAGATAGAGTTCGGCAATTGCATAAACTCTTCTTCTTCATCAGCTGCATAAAGACCAATGTATGCCTCAGCTTCAGATTCAGACTCTGAAGTTGATTGGTCTGTCAAGCTTTTCTCCTTCTTAGCAACAAAGGATTTCTCCTTCTTGCTCTTTTGATGAGTCTTTCTTTTATCAGTAGACTCCTTTCTTTTGTCTGGACACTCAGCCATAACATGTCCAGGCCTATTACAGCAATAGCATACTATCTTTGAAGTTATAGATTTGTTAGGCTTAGACCTGCTCTTGTCCTTCCCAGATGATTTTCTCTTTTGATAATAGTCATCAACTGGCTGAGATGTGGAGGGCCTAGATTTCCACAGCTTCTTCTTCAAGAATCTCTGAAACTGTCTTATAAGGGCAGCAAAATCTGTATCTGAATCACTGCTATCTGAATTTTGGTTGTCTGAATTATCTGAGGTAATTTCAGCAACTTCCCTAAGAGGTAATGGAGACATTCTCCTATTCTTTCTAGTGGCTTCAACCTTGAAGGACACAGACTTTTCTTTATGCTCCCCTTTAGCATTTCTTTCTTCCTCTTTTCTAGTCATTAGTTGCATTTCATAAGACAGCAACTTTCCAAATAAAGTTGGAGGAGAAATATCTACTAGTTTGGCCACTTCCCTAATGACACAAATCTTGGTGTCCCAATCCTTTGTCAAGGATCTTAGGAATTTATCATTCAGTTCATATGTACTAAAGACCCTTCCATAAGACATCAACTCATTAACTATTCTATAGAACTTCTTATAGCACTCAGATATGCTATCTGACTTCCCTTGTCTGAAGCTTCCATATTCCTGATTTAGCATAGACTTTCTATCTTGTCTAACTTCTTCAGAACCCTCCATGTAGACTATAAAAGTGTCCCACATTTCCTTGGAGGTCTTGTAGTGAATCAAATTCTGAAAGGTTGAATCATCTATGACACTTTCTATGATATTCTGAGCTCTTTTATCCATAGTTACCAGGATGATCTCATCCTTAGTCATCTCAGAAAAATCTTTAGGAGTTCTTTGATTTGTATCTAGAACAGACACATTCATTAGAATATAAGGACCTTCTTTTACTGACGATGCAAAGGGAATAAAACCAAATGTTTCTTCAGGTATACTCGACAAATTACCATTCACTCGACGAATTAGAAGGCTACTCGACGAGTTACTATTCACTCGATAAATTGGAGTTAGCTCATAGGAGGAAACTCGATGCCAAGGCATCACTCGACGCCATACTAAATTCACTCGATGCCTTTTTGAAATCACTCGATTCCAAGTCAACACATGATGCCAAGTATGTAGCCACTCGATGCCTCTCCACTTCACTCAATGCCAAGACCACTTCACTCGATGCACTTGATGCCAAGGCTGATTTACCCAATGCACTCAATGTGAAGACTGATTAACTTGACGCTAAGATTGATTCCCACACCAAGACTGCTTCACTCGATGCACTTGATGCCAAGACTTCACTCGACGCACTCGATGCCAAGACTTCACTCGATGCACTCGACGCCAAACTCTATTCCTGTCAGAAACTTTCCAATCTAAATAGAGGTTATTAGACTTAGAAATTTTGACAACATTTAAACCTTAACCAAGAATAAGTTCCAGAAAAATAAGAGAAAAGTTGGGTAAATAAGACAGGAGTACAAACATAGATAAAAGAACACCATAGCAACACAGTAAGAACAAAGGGAATTTTATTGCTATTTTGCATAAGATAAACCAAGGAGTAGACAAAAGATATGACCTTAAAATATAAGAACTAACAGTTGGATTAACAAAAAAATAGAAAATGAAAGGTGAGGAATTTGTAAGAGGCTAGGCATGGGAGCAAACCACCACTTACATTAAACCTCCTTATCTCAACCTTCTGAACACTCCACGACATAGATCGGCCAAAAAAGAAAGTGCAACAATAAAATCTGGAGTGATTTTGACAAAATGAAAGTTTAGGGCCACACACCCCAACGCTAAAAGTCCATGATAATAAAAATACCTACCACCAATGCGTAGATCTCGATGAGAGATTTCCGGATCTATGCTCCGCTGAAGATTTCATCCACCAGAGCTCCCAAAAAGCCTGCCAGAAGGTTCACGACAAAAACTCGGCGCCTCTCTCCCGACCCTCTCAATCAGACACTTTTTGGGGAAGAAGGATGAATAGGGTTTTCTTTTTATAAGTATATATACATATATAATATTATATTTTTAATATAATAACTAGAAAAACTCAAACAACGAGGGTGACCAAATCACCTCGGTTTTCGATGAAATTAGCCCAAAGCTAAAGGTCGGTGCAACAAATCCAACAGCGAAGTCGAAATCAGGATTTGATAAACCAAACTCGAGTTAAAATTCCTCAAAGTTAAAACAATAATAATCCTTATAAAATTCACCGAGACTTCAAATTGGCCCGGATCACCACGAAACTTCACAGGCACGCTTTAAATTAATTACTTTAATTTTTCAAGTCAAAACTCTAATTCTGATGAGTCTAAAAACTAGCTGACTCACCCCAACAAACAAAATCTCACACTAAGGATGGCGCACCGTTAACTATGAGTCAACAGAACACCCTTACGTCACTCTTACGCCACTAAAGCGATTAAAATAATTATAGAAACTTTAGCGGCATTACAATGGTTAAACTTCTTTATGGAAGTGATCACATGTCTTACCCATGATCAATTCTAAACTTATATTATATTCTAAATTTTATTTCTCATCTCTTCTGTTTATACATGTTTTAAAATCTTATTTTCAAGATCTGTTAATTATTATTATTATTAATTATTTTCAAAACCCAAATATATATATATATATATATATATAATTTTGGAATATAGATAAAAATATTCCATCATTCTAAAGGAATTTGTAGATCTGCATCATATAATCTCTTCCGAAAAGGTCGTGTTGGGCTATCATCCCACAAACTGCATAGCACTAGTGAGAGATGGTCATTGGGTATTCCTTGAGAAGTCCAAGAATAACAAGATATATAAAATTAAATAATCAAAATGATTATCTCTGCTTTTATATTCATATGTACATCAATTTATTATTTGTATTTTAAATTTTAGAAATCTGTAATGGCTTCTAAATCTGAGGATTCTACCGGTATTAAACCCAGAAAATGTAATGGAAATGGGTTTCATCGTTGGCAAGCACAAGTAGAATATTTGCTTAATACCCTAGATCTTTTATCTACCATTTTTATGCCCCCTCTGCTAAAACCAAAAACCCCAGCGCAGCAACTGCAGTCGCCTCATCACTTCCATCATCTTCATCTTCTAGTGCAAATACCACTAGAAAGTATATCACACATGTCCCTTATAGAGATCCGTTATACATAGAGTATCATTATTGCAACCATATTCTTAGTGTCTTATCCCACAACCTTTACGATGTTTTCCTTTAATATCGTACAACTAAGGATTTGTGGTATGTTCTTAAAGTGTGTTATAACCTTGACAATATTGGAATAGAATGCTACAATGTTTCCAACCACCACAAATTCAAGATTAGTGCCTCCAACCCCATCAATCCTCAACTCCATCAACTGGATGAGATGTTGTCTAAGATCCGAGCTGATGGCTTGATCCTTTCCAAAAATTATCTAGTGGCATGTCTTATCGATTCTCTTCTTGATTCTTGGTCCGTCTTTTGCACTAGACTCATGCATGATCAATCCATTATTACTTATGTTCAAATATAAAATGCTATCCGTATAGAGGGGGAATATAAGAGTAAAAATTCTAAAATTGCCAAAGATCATGTTTCCAAAGTAAATCTAACCAAATATGATGGCAACCAATCCTCACACTATTACTTCAAAGCTAAGGGCAAAAGCCATATGAAACCTTTCCGTCTAGGTTGCCGCAATCAAAAACCAAATCATCCCAAACGTGGATCTTCAAACAAAAACCCAGGTAAAGGGAAATGGTGTTTTATCTGTGGCTGCACAAATCACTTATCAACCAATTGCTTGTACAAGAAGACTGAACCTATGATCGACAAATTTCATGCCGCAAGCCTCGATCTAATATGATCCAAGCACTAGACCATCATATCTTTAGGTTAAATTATTCTCCTAGTCTTCTTCTCACTTGTTCATCCGATTGGTGTCTTGATTCCAGAGTAAATGTTCATATTTATTTTGATCGTTCTTATTTTTCCACCTTTCAGGACATCTGTGGAGGAAGAGTGATCATAGGGGATGCTTCATCAACACAAATACTTAGATGCGGATGAGTGGATCTTAGGTTGACATCCCAAAAGACACTTGCTTTGTATGATGTGTTTTATGTGTCAAGAGTTAGGAAGAATCTTATGAGCGGTTACTTATTAGTAAAGAAAGGCTATAAGATTGTATTATAGTTAAATAAAGTTATAAAAACATTAAATGACAATTTTCTGCTTAAAGGATTAGTTTGTGATGGCTTATTTAATTGAATGTTGTTGATTTAGAAGTAAATCAAATATCCTGTTCTTTAATTTCTAGTTCTTCTCCTGATTTTTTGCATGCTAGATTAGGACATGAATTCTGATTGTATGAAAAGAATGATGTCCTTAAATCTAATTCCTACAATAAATATTGCACCAAGTGTTAAATGTGAAATTTGTGTGCAAACCAAATATTCTAGAAAGTCTTTTAAATCCATGGCAAGAACTTTAAAATCTTTAGATTTTATTCACTTAGATGTATCCGACTCAAACCTCCAACCTACAAGAGGTAGAAATAAATATTGTGTAACCTTCATAGATGATTTCACTAAGTATTATTATATATACTTATTTTAACCAAAGATGAGGTTTTTTATATTTTTATATTTTCAAAGCTGAGGTAGAAAATCAATTAGGGTCATCAATTAAATTTCTTAGATCCGACTGATGTGGAGAATACACTACGAATGAATTAACCCAATTTCGCCAAGAACATGGGATAATTCATCAAGTGATCGCACCTTATTCATCTTAATTGAATGGTGTAGCTGAACGTAAAAAACAGACCATGATGAACATGGTCAATACAATGTTAGCCGAGTCCAATATCCTAGAAAATCTTTTAGGAGAAGCGTTGATCACTTCCTCCTTCATCCTTAATAGTATTCCTTCAAAACAAAATGATAAAACACCTTTTGAATTATTTAAATTAAGGAAGTCTAACCTCAAAATTCTTCGTGTATGATTCCTGAACCAAAAAAGAAAGAAAATAGAAAGTAAAACATTAGACTCTGTTTTTATAGAATATACATCTGATAGTAGTGTTAATAGATTCCTTATAACTAATTCTCTTATTAGTGAAATCTCTAATAACACTATTATAAAAGCTAGAGATGCGTCTTATTTTGAAGATAAATTCTCATATAAAATGAATAACTCATATCAACCTTCTACTAGCTCAACCCAACCCTCTTCTTCAACATACCCATTAGAAAATAATGAACTTAGATGAAGCAAAAGAGTTAGAACTGAACGAACCTTTGGGGAAGACTACTTCACTTACCTAATTGAAGGAGAACCTAATTCATAAGAGGAAGCTATTACCTCATCTAATTATCCTTTTTGGAAAGAAGCCATAAATTTAGAAATTAATTTTATACGAGAGATTAAAATATGGATTCTAACCAATCTTCCTCCCAGTGCTAAACTCATAGGTTATAAATAGATCTTTAGAAAGAAGTTAAATCCAGATGGTTCTATAGATAAATATAAGGCTCGTTTTATCTCTAAGGGGTTTGCTCAAAAATAAGGAATATATTATTTAGATACATGCTCTTATAGATAGGATCACATCTCTTCATATTCTAGTCGCCTTAGCTTCGATCCATAAGATTATCATACATCAAATGGATGTCAAAACCGCCTTCTTGCATGGGTACTTAGATGAAGAAGTTTACATGACTCAACCTGAATGTTTCATAGTTAAAGATCAAGAAACTAAACTTTGCAGAGTAATTAAATCATTGTATGGTCTAAAACAAGTCCCTAAGCAATGAAATCAAAAAATTGATTCTGTAATCTTATATTTTGGATTTAAATCTAATGAATTTTATAAGTGTTTTTACGCTAAACAAAATGGAAATGAAAATGTTCTGGTTTGCCTCTATGTAGATGATATCTTAATATTTGGGAATTCAATTAAAATTGTTAATGATACCAAAAATAATTTATCATCCACTTTTGATATGAAAGATTTGGGTGTAACAAATATATTTTTAAGAATGAAGTTATCCAAATTTGATACTGGTGTATAATTATCTCTTTCTCACACTATTGAGAAAATGCTACATAAATTTAATTTATATGATTCTTCTCCCGCATCTACTCCTTATGACGGTAGTATAAAACTTTATAAAAATATTGGTGAACCCATAGATCAACTTACGTATGCAAAAATGATAGGATCACTAATATACATAGCCTAATACTCTAGGCCCGACATTTCCTTTGTCGTAGCCCGATTAAGTATATATACTAACAATCTAAGTGATGATCATTGGATGGCGTTAACTAGAATATTTAAATACCTTTACAGAACTATAGATTATAGTTTAGTATATACGGGTTTTCCCGGAGTACTAGAAGTTTATTCAGATGCCAATTAGGTAAATGATTCTTTAGACATTAAATCAACAATAGGTTATGTATTCCTCCTCCGAGGAGCCACCATTTCTTGGGCTTCTACAAAGCAAACTACTATTTCTATAAGTACCATGGAATCAGAGCTTAGAGCTTTAACACAACATTTGTTGAAGTTGAATGGCTTAAGAATTTACTTGATGAAATTCTTTTAGTTGGAAAACCAATATCAACTATTTCTTTGTATTATGACAATAAATTTATTATAGATTTAACTGCTTCTAATTGTACTAATTCCAAGATGAACAAGTTTATGAGAATAGGGTACAAGTAAGTGAAGCGAAAAATTGATATCACTCAACTATGAAAAGTCAGAATTGAATCTAGCTGATAATCTTACCAAGGGATTTGTTGGGTTTCTATAAATGCACATCATATGTGCGCAGCAGAATAAGGAAATATGAAAACCCAAAAGGGAATGGATCTTACGATATCATTGATCAAGAAGTAAAAACAACTTTGACTAAAAGTATACCTTAATGGGAATGAGTCACTACTTAACCAAGATGCTCTAAGAAAGCCCAACGAACACTTAAGGCTAGAGTTCAGAGCATAGAAGTATATACACGCCTCTATGGGTTTCCACACTAGCATGAATAACCCTTAGACTCTTGTCACACAAGATCTAGGTTGGAAGAATGAATGCCCTCAACGTCTCCATGGACTACTAGATCCGTTAAAGGAGAGGCGGCGGTGATGAAGACAAAGCTTAGGAAATAATTTCCGGCGACGACAATCGGTCGGAGTGGTCGGCGTCACAAAGCATCGGCAATGACTTCAAGATTGCGGAACTTTTCCATCGAGAGGAAGAAGTTACCGCAATCACGATCTCGATCGATTTGGTCAAGCGTAGGAGATAACATTTATCACATCTATTTATACTCCAAGACTGAAACAGCAGTTAACCGCAGACCAGACCGAAAAGGAACTTATGAAAAAATAGACCCGCGCCACTTTGTCAAGAACAATTCTTCGAGAATAATTCGTCAAGTGGAATTTGTCGAGTAAACACAATGAATGACACATCCACTTGACATATTCGTTGAATATTAGATTCATCGTAACAGATTCGTGAGGATCAATTTCTCGAGTATACTTGATGAATAGAAATAACTCTCAAAGGATTCATCGTGACCGTCTCGACGAACACAAACTATCATATCGAATTTGTCGAGTGTACACGATTAACTCATCGAGAATACTCGATGAATTCATCGAGAATACTTGACAAACTGACTTAACTTTTTCGACGATTTCCAGGGAATTCATAATTCAGGTCCTTTGGTTGATCTAGTTCCAAGTCTATATCAAAAGGCTTAACCCTTCACTCATATCACATATGAGCAAGGCCAACAAAGTCCTTTCTAACTTCCCTATAACTCTTATGTGCGACTTCATAAGCTCATATTACATTGGCAGTGAGACTATCTGTTTGAACACTTCTAGATCACAATGGTAACACTAATAGTCTCCCACTTGATCTCGAAAATATCAAAGAAGAGTTTCACAAATAATGAGCGGCATCCAGCAATGCATCATTGCTCCCCAAGAAATAAGAGTTCTAAATTCATTAAGCCTTTATGACCAATGTATCAGTGTTATCATGTCCCTTTGTCCCTCACATCAAGATAGAACTGGAGGTATAGAACATGTCACACTCATAATTTTTCAACACCAGTTTCTTGATCTAGAATGGAATTCCAGAAATTTGTGAGCCCAATATCTGTAACGCCCCTGATTTTTTGATGATTTTATTTGATTTGGTATCGTCATATTTATGACGTCATGGCGTTACTATTAACGTCGAGTTGGCGACGCAACACCATTAAGGTATTTTCGCGTTCGTGTGGCCGAGTCGGTCAAACTCTTGTTATTATTGGAAAAATTTTCATTTAGAAATTAAGTTAAGTAATTTTGGACTTGCTCGTCAAGTTTCGTCGCAATCCGAGCGATATTCGGGCTTCGGCGATTTTCCGAAGTTTTGTGGAATTTATGTTCGCTCTAAACTTCTAAAATTTATATCTCGGGAATGGCTCGTCGGATTTTGGTTTTGACTTTGCCGTTGGGTTTATAGCGTTAGTGTTCTTCTACGGTGCGAGTTTCGTTTAATTTGGCGCTCGTTTGGGCCTCCGTTTTGAACTCGTGTTTCCTTAATCAAAATATATATAAATATGATTATTTTAATATTATAGTACTATTCAAAAATGTCTTTTACTATTCATTTATATAGTTTAATTTTTTGGATATATTTGTAAAAGAGCACTGTTCATGCAATTTTCTCTCAAGTAATACAATCTGTTCTCGAGTACCAACAGTATTCTCTCGAGTAATACATCTTGTTCTCGAGTAGCCTGTTTTCTACCTCTCGAGTACCTATAAACTTGTTCTCGAGTGGTCTGTAACCCTTCTCGAGTAGTATGCTTCAGTTTGCTTTCGGGCACCATTTTGTGGGTCAAAACGATGTCTTATGGAAAAATGGTTAACCTGAAATTTGTTCGTCTAAACGAGATCTACAATTTTCATGCTGAGCACTTTTTGATTTGAAGTCATCCTTAATCTCTATTTTCATTTTTCACGCACCCACTCGTAAATAGTACGTTTTTAGACAAAACTTTTTATAAATACAGACACAAACACACACACACACACACACACACACACACACACACACACACATATATATATATATATATATATATACATATATATATATGTGTGTGTAATTAGGGTAATTAGAAAATTCCTTCATCTTCTTCCTCACGCTTTAGACCGAACCGAAACCAGAGTGGCGACTCCCTTCTGTTCGTGAATCTTCCAGTGGCAACCGACGGTGCTCTGATGCTTGAAATCTTCAACCGAGTATCGATCTGGAAAGCTCTCGTCGAGAGCTATGCAATCGTGGTAAACTTTTCCCCATTCCTTGAGATTTATCGTTAGAGTTCGGTGCTACACCAATTATCAAGCAAACTCCTCCCATCTTCTTTTTCCCCGATCTGTGATGAGGACTGATTCGGAGAACTTTTCCAGTAAAACCAAATCAAGTGGTGGTTTACCCTCGTTTTCGCTTCTTCGGTTAATGGTAACTGTTAAGTTCTTCATGTTTGTTAACTTTCTACACTTTTGCCCCCAAGGTATCACAGTAATTAATCTTCCTTAATAATCACTTGATGATGTAAGACCTTGTCATGGTCAACCTAATCTTTTTGTCAAGCCTTGTTTATTCATTCTTAGAGTATTTTATTGGCGGCTCTAATCGCTTTATCCATCGTTTTTGATCGTGTTAGAATTGATCTAGGCCTTGTAACACTTCCTAGATGCCGATCAACCGTATCTTTAATCTAGAATGTCGAGTAGAATCTGACATGCCAAGTCTCTAGATATATGTGGTGGTTTTCTTGTGGGTTTTCTTGATTGCGGGAATTCGTGGACAAAACCACCTCCGCAAATGTTTGTTTCCTTTATTAGTACCATGTGGGAGTCTAACCAGTTTTTGGGCATCTGTGGTGCATGGTGGAGAGTAAGAGACTCCCTCGCAGTTTGACGGATGTTATATTCGTGAGGGTGTGTCCAGTTGAGTGACCACCTCACCCGCGTTTTTGGGTAGAATCGACCACAGGTGCCTAATAAAGGTTATGTATTTCTTCCTTTTGATTTACTCATGTTTGTCACCTTATATCCTTGTGCATATAATGTATTTATGATGTACATGACGATTCACGTAAGTGTTCTTTTCCTGTTTGATGCTTTACTTTTGTACTTTACTTCAGTACTGTTGGTCTTGGGTTGGTACCCCTTTTGACCTTTGTTTATTTTTGCTTATTTTTTTCCACCACTTGTACTTTCTTGTTGAGGTGTTCTATCTTTGGAATGCCTCAGGTTCAGAGCAGTAGCAGATAGCGGAGCTAGTTTTGGAGTTTTTAGGCAACAATTTTGACTGTGGTTTTCGCCTCACCGTAGCGAGGTAGTTTGTCATTTTAGTTTGTTTACTCAGTTCAGACATACTTTTGTATTGTGGGTTTGTGTCAGATTGTTGACGCCCACGAGATTGTTGATTCGTTTGGGATACTTGCTAGCTGATATGGTTTTCCTTATGATTGATTTTGATTACTTGCTCTCTGGGATGTTTTATGTAAGGATTGCATGATAGTTAATTTCAAGTATAAAAATTACTAGTATTACCTTATGCATTACATATTTTAAATGTAAAATCACTATATTTAACGACCGTACAATCTACTTTTATTTCTACTAAATTTAGGACTTGTATGCCTTGAGGTGTCCTTTGGGAATCTCTAAGCTCTTGTAGGGTGTCTAATCTGATAAAGGAAGTACTTTCCGCAGCATTTAATTACTTTTCCTGTGGACTAGATGAGCCACTAAGCCGAGGGATATGGCTAAGTACTGGACTTAAACTGGTTTTACCTTAAAATAACTTAAAGAATCTTTCTTCATGATTAAGTAGGTGTTCGCTAGAGCGTCCGCAGTTATCCCCTGCTGACATGGCATCATGACGCGCATTTTCCCTTACTCTGATAAGTTATTAAATGCAGTGAAAATACGGGTTGTGACAGTTGGTATCAGAGGGAGGTTTCTTGACAATTGGTCGGGCAACCTTCCCTTGTTAGTGTTAGTTATTTAGTGACATTTCATACACACACCGATGTGTCATCAGTACATCTTAGCCGAAGCATAGTCACTACACTCATAGCATGATAAGAAGTATATGGGGCATATTATGTAGTATGGGATGCATAATATGTGTTTGTATATAGATCCACCATAGGAGGCAACATGTGACGGTTATCTAGTATGGGATGCATAACCACCATCACAAGGATGCCCATTAGCATGTTTTCTTTTTTCATTGCATGCGATGTTATGTAGTCTGGGATGCATAACATTTCATGTGTACATCGCTCATGCATGTGTTAAGGCCTTTCTAGAATGCATATCACTGCATACATAGCATATCATCGCATAAGCACACGTGCTAAGATATGGTTTACATGATGACATATGTACACACATGATTTTAAAGAAGATTGAAGAATTCATGCATTCATATCATAGGCACATGAGTAAATAGGATGATAGGATGTCATCCTAAGAAGGACATAGCATCATTATAAAATCCAAGAGCAAGGTGCAGCACAAGCAAGTGTCTTTTAAGTATGGTCTGAACAAGTTGAGTGGCTTTGTTGTAAGCTAGGATTTTGATGAGTTGTTTGCTGCCTTTTAGAATGCCACATAAGCGTCCTGTGACGAGGTTGACTTCCCAGTCAGAGGGTGAGTCGTCGGGTGCGTAGAGTGAGGCGTTGATCGAGAGTTTGCGTCTGAGCAATGAAGCTCTATCGAGGCAGTTAGTTGAGATACAGTCGCAGATTCAGTCATTGTTGTTTGCCGCTCCCGCGCAGCAACCCACAGCGCAAGATCCTTCCTTGGACCAAGCCCTTCCCGATACCCCTGCCCCTCTGGTGCCCCCGATGGTGATACCACCATAAATGAATTTCATATCGCACTTCTAGTGGTTGGGACCTCCAACCTATGATGCGAGTGCCGACTTTATAATTTTAGATGATTGGATCATCTCCATCGAGGAGATGTTTTTGTATTCCAGAATTCTAGAAGCCCAGAAGGTATTGATAGCAGCCTATCAGTTAAAAGGCCTTGCAAAGAGTTGGTGGATTCGGGAAAGGGAGAGTCTGAAGGAAGGCTGTGCTTGGGAATCTTTTAAGAAGATGTTGCTGAAGAAGTTTCTACCCTCAGTCGAGCAGGACCGCTTGATGAATAACTTCCTGCATCTGAAGGAGAGACAGCTCACCGTGAGTGAGTATGAGATTGAGTTTAGCAAACTGAGTAGGTTTGCTCCTGATTTGGTAGCTTCGGAGGAGGGTAGAGTGAAACGTTTCCTGGGAGTACTAAGAAGTGATGTCCAGCAGTGGGCATGCGCTTATGAAACTGACAGTTATGTTGTGGCAGTGGAAGCCGCACTAAAAGTGGAGGCGATTGAAAACGCAAAGAATCGAGGTGATGTGGCGAGGAAAGAGAAGAGGAAGGATGTTGAGGATATAAGCTCCACGGCATCTGGCCCTTCTTCGAAGAAGAAAAGTAAGGAAGTGTGTAGCTTCTATGGTCGACTTGCCCACCCTTTCGAAAGATGCTTCAAGAGGACTGCCACTTTAAAGCAGTAGCAGGTGCACGCCATCCAAGATGCACCCAAGGGAGAACTAGTATGCTCGTTCTGTGCAAGGAAGTGTCATGATGTGAGTCGTTGCTGGATGAAGGAAAGGATTTTCTTCTAGTGTGGGCAGAAGGGACACCAAAAGTCTTCGTGCCCCCAAGCTCAGTCCCCACTGTAGCCTGCCTCGCTTCGAGCTCTGCAACCACCACTAAATCAGGACAAAGGAAAAGGAAACTTAATGTGGTGACCAGCTAGGAAGCTCAAACCTCTACGCAAGTTATATCAGGTTAGCCCTAGTTTAATTTATCTTTATTATTTATCGTTGTTGCCCTAGTTATCGTTCACTTATTTATGTATGCTACGGTTTTAGGGGAGTTTAGGGTGCAGAATAGGTGGGCGCGCGTAGTTTTCGATTCGGGTGTCACCCTTCCTTTGTGGCCCGGTGGTTTGTAGATAAACAACATCTGGATGTGGTTCAATTAGGAGACTCCTTCAATGTCAGGCTTCCCTCAGGTGATTCAATGATGTCTAACGAAGGAGTTATGAGATGCCCTATATACCTAGGCGATTTCCTAGCCTTTGCAGACCTAATGGTGTTGGATCTGGCGGACTTTGACGTGATTTTGGGCATGGATTGTCTATCCATGTATGATGCGGTCATCCAGTGCAAGGCAAAGACACTGGACTTCAGGATAGACAATGGCCAAACTATGAGCATCTATGGATTTCAGGACAGGGTTTCTCCTATTATTTCTGCTGTACGTGCTCGTCGTGCTATAGAGTCTAGTTGCGAGAATTTTTTGGTTTCTATTTCTTCTTTGGAAACTGCTTTTGTTACAACACGTCTTGAGGATATCTTGGTGGTGCGAGAGTTTCTAGATGTTTTTCCTGACTATCTTCCAGGACTTCCTCTGGTGAGGGAGATAGAGTTTGTGATAGACCTCGAGCAAGGTACTCGTCAAATTACCAAAGCACCGTACCGTATGGCTCCGCGTGAGTTGGATGAGTTGCGCACTCAGCTCGATGAGTTGCTAAGGTGTGGCTTTATTAGACCAAGTTCTTCTCTGTGGGGTGTTCCTATTTTGTTCGTTAAGAAGAAAGATGGATCGATGAGGCTTTGTATCGATTACAGAGAATTGAATAAGGTGACCATTAAGAATAGATATCCCCTGGCAAGGATTAATGATCCATTCGATCAGTTGTGTGGTAGCTCAGTATTTTCAAAGATCGATCTTCGTTCAGGCTACCACGAGTTGAGAATTTGTGAGGCATGAATTCCTCAGTCCGCTTTCTGTTCGCGACATGGACATTATGAGTTTTTGGTGATGTCTTTCGGTTTAACCAATGCACCCTCTGCTTTCATGGATTTGATGAATAGGGTGTTTAAAGAATTCTTGGACCATTTTGTAATTGTGTTCATAGATGATGTCTTGGTGTATTCCCGCAACATTGAGGAGCATACTCAATATTTGTGTTTGGTTTTGTCGACCCTGAGGGAGCATAAGCTATATGCGAAGTTGAGAAAGTGTGAGTTCTGGCAACCTCAGGTGTCCTTTCTGGGTCATGTTGTAAGCAAGGATGGTATTTTTGTAGACCCGACCAAGATTTTTGATGTGATGGAATGGGAGAGACCTTTTACACCTAAGGAGATTAGGAACTTTTTAGGCCTGGCTGGTTATTATAGAAGATTCGTGGAAGGGTTTTTGGTGTTGTCTTCTCCGCTAACTAGACTTACACAGAAGAACACCGCATTCCATTGGAGCGATAAGTATGAAGAAGCCTTACAAGAGCTGAAGAAGAGATTATGTACTACAAAATTTTAACCTTACCTACTGAAGGAGTTGAGTATGCTGTGTATGTTGATGAATCACACATCGGACTTGGTTTTGTTTTAATGCAAGATGGTAAGGTGATCGCGTACGGATTGAGGTAACTAAAGACTCATGAGAGAACTATCCTACACACGATTTAGAGTTCGCTGCTGTAATTTATGCGTTGAAGCTTTGACAACACCTATTGTATGACACACTATATAAGATCTATACGGACTATAAGAGTTTGAAGTACGTCTTCACTCAAAAGGAACTAAATCTGCGCCAGCGTTAGTGGTTAGAATATGTGGCTGATTATGACGTGGAAATTCTTTATCATCCAGGAAAGGCTAATGTAGTAGCGTATGCTTTGAGTAGAAAGACCGCCAAAATTTTTAATCTGTCTGTACAGTTCTTGGTAGAAGAATTCTTGTTGATGGATATTAAGGTTAGGAGTAGTATTGTGCCTGCTAGTCTAGAAGCAGAAGAGCCCTCTTAGATTTCCCTTACCCGAGCACATCAAAAGGATGATCCAGATTTGTTACACCTCCGGAATAGAACCGTAAAAGGTGAGCTACCGGATTTCTCCTTGGATGAGTTGAATACATTGAAGTATCGGGGTAGATTTTGCGCCCCCGCCTTTGGCGACATTCAGTCTAAGATCTGTGTTGAAGCTCATGGTTCCAGTATTGCCTTTCACCCTGGTTCCACTAAGATGTATAAAGATCTTAAGCAAATAGTTTGGTGGTCAGGGATGAAGAATGATATCGCTATGTTTGTGTCGGAACGTTATACGTGTCAGCGTGTCGAGGCTGACGATAGAAGGTCGAGAGGTAAATTAACACCGCTTGATATTCCAAGTTGGAAATGGGAGAGTATTTCAATGGTTTTCATCACCGGTCTACCGAAATCTCCCCGTGGGCACGACTCTGTTTGGGTGATAGTCGATAGATTGAGAAAGTGTGCTCACTTTGTTCCCTTTAAGATTGGGTATTCTATGAAAAAGATAGCAGAGTTATATCTTGATGAAGTCATCAAATTACATAGAGTGTCAGTTAGCATCGTGTCAGATTGAGACTCTAGATTTACATCTCGTTTTTGGAAAAGCTTACAGGAGGGATTGGGTACCGATTTAAGTTATTCCACCGCCTATCATCCACAGATGAATGGTCAAACAAAGCGAGTTAATAAGATCGTGGAGGATATGATCAGGTTTTACATATTGGATCATGGTGGCGCTTGGGACAAACATCTCAGACTCATGGAGTTTGCTTACAATAATAGTTATCAAGAGAGTCTACAGAAGGCCCAATTTGAGGCCTTATATGGGAGGTGTTGTAGAACTCCTTCGTTTTGGACTGAGATTCGTGAAAGACCGTTGCTTGATCCGGAATACCTTGAAGAGATGAATTGCGTCGTGACTCATATTCGAGAAAAGCTCCGTGTAGCTCAAGAGTGTTATGAGAAGTATTCTAATCAACGAAGGGTCTATCTGGAGTTTGACGTTGGAGACTTGGTTTTTCTGAAGGTTTCTCTGATGTCTGGCGTTAAAAGGTTTGGAATGAACCACAAGTTAGACCCCCGATATGTGGGACCTTTCTAGATTCTTGAGCGCATCGGAGTGTCAGCTTATAGGCTGGAGTTTCCTGATACCTTCCCTGGTGTCTAAGATGTGTTCCATGTGAGACAGTTGCGGAAGTGTATTCGAAATGATTGTCAAGTCCTCGACTCGGTGCCCTAGATTCAGCCTAACCTTACGTATGAGGAAGAACCTATTCGTATTCTAGATTCTCAAGAACGAGTGTTGAGAAGAAAAATCATCCTCATGGTCAAGATTCTTTGAAGAAATCAAGACGTCGAGAGTGCGACATGGGAATTGGAATCGACGATGAGGGAATCTCATCCGCACCTGTTCTCTTAATTTTGGGTATGTCTTTATGTTTTCAGTCATGTTTGATATTCTCGTTTTGGTTTGGTTTTGGAGTTGTGTTAAGTTTCGGGACGAAACTTCTTTTTAGTGGGAGTGACTATAACACCTCCGATTTTTTGATGATTTTATTTGATTTGATATCGTCATATTTATGACGTCATGACGTTACTTTTAATGTCGAGTTGGCGACGCAACGTCGTTAAGGCATTTTTGCGTCCGTATGGCCGAGTCGGTCAAACTCTTGTTATTATTGGAAAAATTTTCATTTGAAAATTAAGTTAAGTAATTTTGGACTTGCTCATCAAGTTTCGTCGAAATCTAAGGGATATTCGGGCCTCGGCAATTTTCCGAAGTTTTATGGAATTTATTTTCGCCTTAAACTTTGAAAATTTATACCTCGGGAATTGCTCGTCGGATTTTAGTTTTAACTTCGTCGTTGGATTCGTAGCGCCAGTGTTCGTCTACGGTGCGAGTTTCGTTTAATTCGGCGTGCATCTGGGCATCTGTTTTGAACTTGTGTTTCCTTAATCAAAAAATATATAAATATGATTAGTTTAATATTATAGTACTATTCAAAAATATCTTTTACTATTCATTTACATAGTTTTATTTTTTAGATATATTTGTAAAAGAGCACTGTTCATGCAATTTTCTCTCGAGTAATACAATTTGTTCTTGAGTACCAAAAGTATTCTATCGAGTAATACATCCTGTTCTCGAGTAACCTGTTTTCTACCTCTCGAGTACCTGTAAACTTGTTCTCGAGTGGTCTGCAGCCCTTCTCGAGTAGTCCACTTAAGTTTGCGTTCGGGTGCCATTTTAAGGGTCAAAACGACGTCTTATGGAAAAATCGTTAACATAAAATTTGTTCGTCTCGACGAGATCTACAACTTTCATGTTGAGTACTTTTCGATTTGAAGCTATCCTAAACCTCTATTTTTTTCCCGCGCACCCGCTCTTAAATAGTCCGTTTTTAGACAACTATATATATATATATATATATATATATATATATATATATATATATATATATATATATACTTATACTCTTATACTTTGGGTAATTAGAAAATTCCTTCATCTTCTTCCTCACGCTTTAGACCGAACTGAAACCAGAGCGGTGACTCCTTTCCGTTTGTGAATCTTTCGGTGGCCACCGACGGTGCTCCGGTGCTCGAAATCTTCAACCGAGTCTAGATCTGGAAAGCTCTTGTTGAGAGCTACGCCATCGCGGTAAATTTTTCCCCATTTATTGAGATTTTTCTTTAGGGTTTTTCGGCTCTAACCTCTATTTA
Source organism: Platanthera zijinensis (assembly GCA_039513925.1). Lineage (NCBI taxonomy): Eukaryota > Viridiplantae > Streptophyta > Magnoliopsida > Asparagales > Orchidaceae > Platanthera > Platanthera zijinensis. The sequence goes on along the minus strand of CM077079.1, from coordinate 47,544,618 downwards.
GGCCATTTTTGTTCAGATTTCAACTCCTCTCATCTTCTTTTGCCACAATCTGTGATGAGGACTGATTCGGAGAACTTTTCCGATAAAACCAAGGCAAGTGGTGGTTTACCCTAGTTTCCTCTTCTTCGGTTAATGGTAACTGTTAAGTTCTTCATGTTTGTTAAATTTCAACACTTTTGCCCCCAAGGTATCACAATAATTAATCTTCCTTAATAATCACTTGATGATGTAAGACCTTGTCATGGACAACCTAAACTTTTTGTCAAGCCTTGTTTATTCATTCTTGAAGGATTTTATTGGCGGCTCTAATCGCTTTATCCATCGTTGTTGATCGTGTTAGAATTGATATAGGACTTGTAACACTTCCTAAGGATCGATCAACCGCGTCTTTAATCTAGAATGTCGAGTAGAATCTGACGTGCCAAGTCTCGAGATAAATATGGTGGTTTTCTTGTGGGTTTTCTTGATTGCGGGAATTCATGGACAAAACCACCTCCGCAAATGTTTGTTTCCTATATTAGTACCCTGTGGGATTCTACCAGGTTTTTGGGCATCTGCGGTGCATGGTGGAGAGTATGAGACTCCCTCGCAATTTGACGGATGTTATATTCGTGAGGGTGTCCAGTTGAGTGACCACCTCGCCCGTATTTTTGGGTAGAATCGACCACAGGTGCCTAATAAAGGTTATGTATTTTTTCCTTATGATTTACTCATGTTTGTCACCTTATAGCCTTGTTCATATGGTGTATTTATGATGTACGTGATGATTCACGTAAGTGTTCTTTTCCTATTTGATGCTTTACTTTTGTACTTTACTTCAGTACTGTTGGTCTTGGGTTGGTACACCTTTTGGCATTTATTTATTTTGGCTTATTTTTTTGCTACCACTTGTACTTTCTTGTTAAGGCGTTCTGTCTTTGGAATGCCTCAGGTTCAGAGCAGTAGCAGATAGCGGAGCTGGTTTTGGAGTTTCTGGGCAGCAGTTTTGGTTGTGGTTTTCGCCTCGTCGTAGCGAGGTAGTTTATCATTTTAGTTTGTTTACTGAGTTCAGACATACTTTTGTACAGTGGGTTTGTGTCAGATTGTTTACGCCCACAGGGTTGTTGATTCTTTTGGGACAATTGCTAGCTGATATTGTTTTCCTTATGATTGATTTAGATTACTTGCTCTCTAGGATGTTTTATGTTAGGATTGCATGATAGTTAATTTCAAGTATAAAAATTACTATTATTACCTCATGCAATACATATTTTAAAATATAAAATCACTATATTTAACGACCGTACAAATCTACTTTTATTTCTACTAAATTTAGGACTTGTATGCCTTGAGGTGTCCTTTGGGAACCTCTAAGCTCTTTTAGAGTGTCTATTCTGATAAAAGAAGTACTTTTTGCAATGTTTAATTACTTTTCTTGTGGACTAGATGAGCCACGATGCCGAGGGATACAGCTAACTACTGCACTTAAACTGATTTTACCTTAAAATAACTTAAAGAATCTTTCTTCATGATTAAGTTGGTGTTCGCTTGAGCGTCCACAGTTATCCTCTGCTGATGTGACATCATGACGCGTATTTTCCCTTACTTTGATAAGTTATTAAATGCGGTGAAAATGTGGGTTGTGACAATATCAAACATTGACTCAACCAAGTATGACCATGAATTTTCTCAGTCCCATTCCACCAAGGGGCCTATGGATGCACTCCTTTTATATAGGAGGAAAAATCCCATTTTTGTCCACATGCAAACACCCAAATGTTTTGTAATGTACCCAATATCCACGTTTATCATCAACCTTTCTCAAGGAAGACTTTGGATGACTTCAAAGTATGTTCTTCCTCACTTAATGAATGATGTGACTTCAGGTCAAAGAACCATAAACACCATTTTCACTTGAGACCTACTTATGACACGTTCACATAACAATCCATAAAGTATTTTCATGGTGAGTCTGTCCAGTTCAACTTGTTCACTAACAAGTAACCATGTGATGACCTGACATCACAATATCATGACCTGTGAGAACCAGTCATTAGTTAGTGCACATGCGAGTCTTGACGCATCATCATCTCCCTTAGATTTTAAGATGATGCGTCGATTAAGGACCATTTAAGAATGAAGCTTCTAAGAATATATGTCGTTACATTCAAGTCATCAACTTAAATCCAATGGAAGCGAACATTCTAAGGGAATTTATCACGTTAATTAATTTATCACATAGAAATAAAATGACATAATAAAATAACTTGTCATAAATATAAAATGAAATGTATTGTACTCTATTCATCGAATGAATTATTACAACAACTAACAAATATACAATCCACAAGACTCCTACTAGAGTTGATCGTTCAGGTATCTAATACCCATTAATCTAACATTACCATCATGTTTTCTCTATGTGAGATGCTTTGTTAGTGGATCCGCAATATTTTTCTTCAGTCCGCACTTTACAAATATTCACATCTCCTCGATCGACAATCTGACGAATAAGATGGAACCGCCAAAGTATGTACTTGGAGGCTAATGAGATCTAGGTTCCGAAGCAAGTGTAATTGCACCGTTACTCTCACAGTATAATAGAGAATTGTGGGATCAACAATGCTAGGAACTACACCTAGCTCACTAATGAATTTCCTAATCCAAACTACCTCCTTCGTAGCATTTGCAGCAGCGATATACTCGGCCTCAATTGTAGAATCAACAACTGTCTCCTACTTGGAACTCTTCCAGCTAACAGCTCCTCCATTTAGGTAAAATATAAACCCTGACTGAGACTTTGAGTCATCTCTATTTGTTTGGAAGCTAGCATCTATGCAACCCTTTACAACAAGATCGTCCACTCCACCAAATACCTAGAACGAATCCATAGTTCTTCTCAAGTACTTCAAGATATTCTTGACAGTTATCCAGTGACCATCACTAGGATCAGGTTGATACCTGCTAATCTACTCATAGCATAAGAGACATTGCGTCGAGTATATATCATTGCATACATGATTGATCTAATTGTCGATGCAAATGGAATCAACTTCACGCAGCCCTTATCTTCAAAAGATTTAGGACACTGGTACTTAGAGAGACTCATACCATGAAATATGTGTAAGAATCCTTTTTTGGACTCAAGCATGTTAAATCGTTTCAACACCTTCTCAATATATATACTTTTGGTCAAACCCAGTAACTTATTCGATCTATCTCTATTATTGTGAATATTTCCCTTCAACATTCCCTGAATTTGAAGAGGCATCACCATCAATGTTAAGTGCATAATTGCATTTGATGTATGTTCAAGCTCAGTGTATGTAGGTTTTTTACTATATCACGATTAGATACGATGTCTGAGTCACAATGATAGATGGACTCAGGATAAGATGCTGGAAAGGAAAAAAACAAATAAGTCTAGAAGCGTTGAGTGAAGACAGTTCACTCGACGCTAGAAGAGCAAAAGTATTGAGAAAACTACATTCAATCAAAGCCGCAATATTGCTGACTAGAAATATGGCTAATTCCAAAAGCGTTGAGTGAAGACAGTTCACTCAAAGCAACTCAACATGATATCTAGCTTAGGACAGAAGCGTTATGTAAAGGCAGTTCACTCAATGCCTCAATCAAGAAGACTGGTTACTAGACATATAATAAATCCACCAAGTCAAAAAGCATTGAGTGAACTCACTTCACTCAATGCTAGAAGAGCAGAAGCTCAAGAAGTCAAATCCTCAGAAGGAGTAGACAAAAAATCTGTCTAAGCCTAGAAACATTGAGTGAAGACAATTCACTCAACGCCTATTCAACAGACAATTCAACTAGTACAAAAGTGTTGAGTGAAGATAGGTCACTCAATGCCTCATCAAGAAGATAAGCAAAGACAGAAAGCATTGAGTGAAGAAGCTGCACTCAACCCCTTCATTCAGAGAAATCAAACAAAGGCCAGAAGTGTCGAGTGATGATGGCTCACTCGACGCCTAAGTTATTAGACTATAAAGTCTATATGCATTGAGTGTCTAAGGCTCACTCAACGCACTCAATGCCTCTAGTTAAATTCAGTCAAGTACTTTTGCGTTGAGTGGCAATGCTTCACTCAATGCCTGTATAGATTGCCTTGAATTTGCTAGGTCCAGAGAAGCTAAGTCCTGATGACATCTGCAGAAATTCAAATTTCGTGGGATTTGCTTGCTAGAAGACAAAAGGCACTGCTTGTCTGTAGTACTGCATTTATTGCAAAAGGAGTTGTTGGTTCCATTGCCCATAATATCCTAGATTTAAAGAATTCAATCATGTCAATGATATACATAAAGTTGTATTTAATGTGTGCATAAGTTCATATATGTAGGTCAGTCCTTACAACATTGATAGGATAGGTATTCCAAGTGATGTGACAAGTGCTCACAAAGTGAAGATGCTGGATAGGCTGGAAATTGCCTCAGTCTATAGGCGTTGAGTGTAATCTACTCACTCAATGCCAGGTGAGTAAAATCGTTGAGTATAGTCTGTATAGTCAATGCCAAAAAACTAGAAAGCTGAGAATTTAGCTAAGTCCAAATACGTTGAGTGTAGCTTACTCACTCAACGCCAGTTAACAGAAGAATTTTTGTTAAGTAGTTTGACGTTGAGTGAAGCTTACTCTCTCAACGCCAAGTAGCAAAATATGTCTAAGTAATATGGCATTGAGTGATCGATGATGACACACTCAATGCTCTCAAAGCTTCCCAAGTTGGAAAATCGGCTAAGTCCAGATGCATTGAGTGAAGGTTGCTCACTAAATGCCATGTGACTAGAATCATTTTTAAATGGTATGACGTTGAGTGAATCTTACTCACTCAACGCCAAGTGGCAGAAAGATTTCTCTAAATAATTTGGCATTGAGTGAAGCTTACTCACTCAACGCCTAATGTCTGAAATATTTTCTAACTATTTTGGCGTTGAGTGAAGGTTGCTCACTCAATACCTAGTGATAGAAAATCTTTCTAACTATTTTGGCCTTGAGTGAAGCTTACTCACTTAACGTCTATCTTAAAGATGTTTGATTTTGGCTAAGCCCACAGATGGTGATGTCAGCAAAGTCAACAGAGTTCAAATTAAGTGTGGGAAAGCTATAGAACACGACAAATGCTGCCGGAGGGTTACTGTACGTCTTCTTCTGTTAACACAAGGTGATGTTGTATGCTGCAGGTGGTCCCTACTGCTTCTTGGAGCCATTAATCGATGGAAGATATAAAGGGACAACTTCAGATGATTGAGATCAACTTTTGGGGTTTTATGCAAAATGAAAAAAGAGCGGCTGGACTTCTTCTTCCTAGCCACTGCTACCGAGAAAAAGCTTGAAGACTTCCAGCAAAACAAAAGTTAAGTTTGCTGTAGCACTTTTCTTCAGCTATAGCAAGACCAAAAAGACTTTTGATAAAGAAAGAAAGGAGAGTCTTCATTCTTCTGCAGGTTCAGAGAGCTGATTGAAGAACTCAAGACCTAGCTGTTCTTCTGTCTTCTTCAACAAGTTCAGAATTTATATTCTGAGTTTCTTCCAGCTGAGGCAGAATTTCTTCATGCTGTTGTGAAGAAAGTTAGAGCTTAGATAACTCAGCCCTAGTTGTTGACACAGAAAAATTTCTCTGTGTCAAATTAATTAAACCACTATTTTTCTATAGGATCCTTTTGGATCTGAGCTGTAGGTCCATTGGCCTGTGGTAGGGAAAATTTGCCTGAGCTGTAGGAGAGTTATACTCTCTGAGTATAGGATCCAGTTTGGATCTAAGGTAAATGATCATTTAATCACAAAGCTTTAAGGATTTTTGGGCCTGAGGTAGGTTAGTCATTCTCACTGAGTTATAGGGAACTTGTGCTTGAGTATAGGATCCTTTGGATCTGAGGTAGGGCCTTTGTGCCTGAGCTATAGGAGAGTCATTCTATCTGAGGTAGGATCCTTAATGGATCAGAGGTAGGGCTGTCCTCCCAGCCTAAGTTGTAGGGCCTTTGGCTTGAGGTAGGTGATCTGCTGATCACTGAGTTGTAGGACACTAGTTCCTGAGCTGTAAGTCTTGGAGGAGACTGAGAGAACCCAAGGGATCTGAGGTGTAAGCTCTTTGAGCTGAGTTTGGAGGAGTGCCTTGTCTAACTGAAAGTTAGACAGGTGGGAGGAGTGTGGATGTACCCATAATCTGGGGAACCACTATAATTTCATTGTGTGCTTTTTTGTACTATTTTCTTTGTGCAGTTTCTTGAAAGATAGATAACTGCCAACACACTAAGTAACTACAGAAAAATTAAAGAAAGTCGCAAGACACCAATTAACCTATTCACCCCCCCCCCCAATATTGCAAGCTACCTTAAAAACAAAGACTTTTAGGAGTGATGTAGTTACCAACTACAGGTGGTCCAGCTGCCGAAAGCGCCATTGGATTTAAGGGAAAAAAGCAAGGTTCCGGGAAATCTATCATGGGTTGAACTTTTGAGAGTTGAATTTTTGTAGAAAAGAACTCCGAATCATCTTCTTTTTGAAAACAAAGAAGAAGAGCTTTGCAACTAATGTTCAAGGACAAGTCTGAAAACTTCAAACAAGGTTGGCTGATAGAAGAAGAAAAGAACAACAACATCATTTAGTCTTTATCAGTAAGATCAGAAGCTACATTTTCTGAGATTCTTCCCAACACAAGCAAAACCATCCTGAAGATCCACTTCCTTGGTGCTGAGAAGAAGTAGGGCTTCGATCACTCAGTCCAGAGAGAAGGCTCAGAGGACATTTTATCTGGAGCAAGGTCAACAACAACAAACTTACTCATTTCACTCTAAAGGATCATTCTTGATCTGAGTTGTAAGCCTGATATATAAAGGCTGAGGTAAGATCCTTCTGTGGATCTGAGGTAGGGCCTGTGTGCATGTGTTGTAGGAGATTTATTCTCTGAGGTAGGATCCTATGGTGGATCTAAGTGTAGGTCTTTCCTCCTAGCCTAAGTGTAGGACTTTGGATAAAGTCTGAGGTAGGTGATCTAGCGCAGATTACTGAGCTGTAGGAGATTATATCCATGAGTGTAGGCCCTTGGGCCTGATTAGTACTTGGAGGAGTTTGAGAGATCCTGCGGGATCTATACTGTAAGCTCACTGAGATGAGATTTGAGAAGTTGACCTTGTCTAAAACACTATTAAAAAGGTAGGAGGGACAATGGATGCACACATACCTTGGAGAACCATTATAAAAAACTTGTGTGTTGTTGTGTGTTTTTGAAAGCTAAAATAAATATAAATCACAGCACACTAAAGATAAGAGAGAGTCCAAAAATACATAAAACATATTCATTCCCCCCTCTAGGTGTTTAGCTACTCATGAAATAAAGGCTTTCAAGTGGTATTGGAGCGAGGTTTTTCAAAAAGGTCTTAACAGTCTGAACAGATCTCCAAGGGTAGCTAAGGATTATCCTTATGGGTTTAGAAGAAAATCACAAGGAGTTGGGCTCCATGAAGCTCCAAATCTGCAAAAAGGAAAGTTTTGGTATCTAAAAAGAGAGGGACAGGTAGTTTATGGAAGCCTCTGACCCAAGGATTTTCACCACAGTTCAGGAAGGACCCTTTATCCCCCTGAAGATTTATGCCCTAGATACCAATGTCCAAACCCCAAAGAAATATACTGAGATGACCAAGGGTAAGGTCATCCTGGCAACCAAAGATAAGAGGGCAAAAAACATAATTATTAGTGCCATAGATGACTCCACATTCAAGAATCTTGTCCACTGTAAGAATGCTAAGGAAATGTGGGACACCCTGATTGTATACATGGAGGGCACTGAAGAAGTTAGGGATGATAGGAAATCCCTACTTAATCTGGAATATGAGGCCTTCAGGCAAAGCAGCAAGGACATCATAACTGATTGCTATAATTTTTTTTTTCATAGTGGTCAGTAAGCTGAGGACCTATGTGAGGGTCTTCAGCAATTATGAACTGAATGATAAGTTCTTAAGATCTCTAACTAAAGATTGGGATACAAAGATTTGTGTTATCAGAGAAGTGGCCAAGCTTGCTGAAACTCCTTCTCACACCTTATTTGGAAAGATGATTTCTTATGAGATGCAGCTATTTAACAAGAAGGAGGAGGAGACCACCATCAAGTCCCATGCCAAGGAGAGGAAAGTGGACTTCAAGGCTGAGAGCTTTAAGAAGAGCAAGGAGAGGATCATCTCTCCCCCAAGGAGTTCAGCTTATTCAGAAAGCTCTGAGTCCAGCTCATTTGAGAGTAATATGTCAGATAGAGAGTTTGCTTCCTTCTCAATGTAATTCCAAAAGATGATGAAGAGGAGGCAGTGGAAAAAAATCCTTCCTCCTCCTCACATTACAAGAAGGATCACAACAAATCTGGGAAGAATTTCTCCAAAGGAGACAAGTATGGTTTTATACCCAATAAACATAATTCTTCTAAAATTATCTTCTATTGTTGTAGCAAGTCTGGGCATGTCATTGCTGATTGCCCAGTCAAAAGAAAAGAGATAGGTTAGAATAAGCATCACCACCATAAGGGCAAGAAGGAAAAGACCTTAATTGCCAAGAATGAGAAGAGCTGGAGCCAAACTGACTCAGCATCTTCTGACTCTGAAGATGATGATGAAGCTTATATAGGGATGTTTGTTGTTTCTATTGCTGAAGAGGATGAGGACTATCCAGTTGCAAGGATAGGAATCAGGGCCCCTCTATCACACTCAGATAGTGACAATGAGTTAAATGAAGATGTTAGTGATTGTTATGGACTTATGGCCATGACAAATGGTTAATCTATCTAGGAATAGTTTGGTCCAGATGAGGTACTAATTCATTCTATCTCCTCCACTAAATCTGATTATGAAACAAGTCCTAATTTTGATGCATCTTCATCCTGTGATGAAGATGGCTCAAAATCTGAGGAAGATGTTAATCAATTGATTGACACTTATGGGTTAATCTTGGATGCTCTGAAGAAGAGCAAGTTGCTTGTCAAAAGACAAGCTAAGGAGATTGTCTCTTTAAGAAAAGACCTCTCTCTGCACACTAGCTCAGTCTCATAGCTGAGCCAGATGAGCAAAGAGATATCCCAACTTAAAATAATCATCATTATCCAAGTTTTAACCATAAATAGTAGGAACTCTTTAATTAAAGAGTTGGAAGAAGCTCCTCAAAGAGAGGATGCTAGTGGCTCAATACTCCAAACCTAAAGATGTATTGCCACTCATTGATACCTTCACCTCACAAACTAATAAGGAGCTGGGTTATATTGAGAGGAATACTAGAAGAAGGAATATAAGTAAGGGCAAGGCTCCAATCCAACGTGTTATCTCTTTTATGAAATTTCTATTGTCATCCAACAACTATGACCAAGAGAGTATATATGGTTATTGGTTGAATGGAAGATCCAATAGTATGAACAAAAATGCTCATAATTATAATGGAAGGAAGGGCATGGGTTTGAGTGCCTTTAAGGCTCCTCATGAGGAAATCCAAATGGCACATCATGGACCATTTGTGTTTGGTGCCCCAGCCCCCACACTCAATGATAAGTCAGTGGCCTATTCTCAGGCTCTTCTAACAATAACTCAGACCAAAGGTAAGTTAGTTAGTAATCCTGACATGGCTATCTATGATGCCATCAATAGCTTATCTACTAAAAAGAAGACTACTGTTGGAGGAACTCAGAGTTAGCCAAGTACATCTACTGGCAGACTCACTTTCAGCAAGATTCTTGCTGAAAGAAACAAGATAAGGCTGCTGCTCTCCCTTCTAAACATATAGCTGCTGACTTCTTGAACTCCTCAAGGGTTGTTTGGAAAAGGAGATACAACATTGATGAAGTTGTGTTGTGATAAAGTGGGACACTTTACCATAGATTATTGGCACAATCCTAGTGTGCCAAGGGCAAGGGTCAGTCTTCCGATCAGGAGAGCTGCAGGTAGAAATGTTCAGTTTCAAGCAAACAAGAACCAAGGATCCAATCCCTTGTGGGGTCCTGAGGTAAACTAAAACTATATTTGCAAGATAGTACAAGTACTCATGCACCAATATGGTACTTGGATAGTGGGTGTTAAAGGCATATGATTGGAACAAGGTGCCATCTAAAGGAATACAATCTAGTAAAGAATAGACCTAAGGTGATCTTTGGAGGCTTAGAAAAAGGAGTTACCATGGGCTATGGTATGATCACCAATAACATAGTCTCAATCAGTGGATCATGAGGAAGGGTTGCAATAAAACCTAATAAGCATAGCCAACTATGTGATCTTGGCTTTATCATTGTCTTCCACAAGGATAAGTGTCTAATTAAAAGGTCAAGTGACTAAGAGGTCATTTTGACAGGCACTAGGAGTGGTAATATTTACTTTTTTATGTTTAAGTTCTGACACTCTAGTATGTCTGGTAGTAAGTGAGAAAGTCTCTTACTATGTGTAATGGACAAAAGGCCTGCTCACTTGAACTACAAGTCAATTAGCAAGCTCTTCAGTGAAGGGCTAGTCATAAATGGACCTAATTTAAAATGTACAAAGGAGGGCATTTGCTCTGCTTATTAAAAGGGAAAGCAGACCAAAGCACCCTTTAAGAGCATTGGGGCCAAGGATTCCATTAGGTGTTTGTACCTCCTGAATATGGACTTGTTTGGTCCTATGTCAGTTCATAGTCTAGGTAGGAAATTTTATACACTTGTGATAGTTGATGACTATTCCAGATATGCTTAGATTTTCTTTCTTAAGAAAAAGTTTGAAACCTTAGACATTTTTATGACTTTTGTTAGGCAAGTTAAGAATAAAAAAGACAGTTCTGTGATCAAAATAAGAAGTGACCATAATACTAAATTTTAGTCTGAAGAAATGATTAGGTTTTGTGAAGAACTAGGGATTTATTAAGTATTTTTTTCTCCAAGAACACGCTAGCAAAATGGGATAGCTGAAAGGAAAAAAACAAAACTCTCATAGAGGCTGGCAGGACACTGCTCAGTGACACTTCTCTCCCAGAATACTTCTGGGCTGATGTAGTGAACACTGCTTATTATGTCTTGAATAGAGACTTTGTCAACAAGTACCAAAAGAAGACTCTCTATGAGATTATGAAAGGTAAAAAAAACTATCCTATCCCGGGATCTTTGGTAGTATGTGCTACGTGCTTAAAAATGGAAAGTCCTACTTAACTAAGTTTGCTGCAAAATCCTATAAAAGGATATTTGTTGGGTACAATAATCATATTAAAGTATATTGGGGTTATAACTTGAAAAATCAAGTTGTAGAAGAGTCTGTGAATGTAGTCTTTGATGAATCATCAATGATTAATAGTGAGCTGCCTAGCTCCTTTAGATCTGTAAGTGTAGAGTTGGAGATGGATAAACTAACCATTTAGGATACTCCTCCAACTGGACAAGAAGAAGATGATGGTCTATGCATTCTTGAAGAAGGATAAAGTTAACAGGTTATGGCTGAAGATGTAAGATCCAACTCCCCCATCCGAGGAGTTAACCTGGATCTTATGCCCAGAACCGTCGCCTTATGGTGACACTAACACACGGGTTAGTCGACACCGCAAGTCGCCGATTCTGCCGGCTAGTATGATCATAAACCTGTTCGGCCAATTGAGAAACATAAGTATAAAACAGAGTATACATAGCATAGTCCACAGCCACAATACTAATCACATATATAACAAATGAAAAGTACACAAATGAATAGTCCAAAATGAGTGCAATAATAAAAGAGAGTAATAAGGGCTTATGCCCAGTACATCAAATCAAATCTCTCACTCTCTCAAATCCAAAAGCGGAAGCTATCTATATCATCATCTGGTCTCATCCTACCTTAGGACGTGCAGTAGTAGTAGTAGCCGGTGGTAGCGGTATCTGCTCCTCAAGTCCTGCCATCTCGTCGTGCTGGTGCTCCATCTCCTCGAGCTCCTAAAATGATATGGTCACCGACCATTAGTCAAAAAGACTAAGTCATTTCCTCCAAACCTCGCCCGCAACTCCTAGGCATCGAGCGGGAGGACAAAGTGGAGGACAACAAGGGGTAGTAAAAAGGGAAGCAGGTGACAGAAGCTAACTAGCAAGTGTATAATATAATTCTACATCTATCAGTTCTAAGCACAAGGTATAAAGAAGTAAAGTGCAGTACAGTAAGTAAAAGAACTGAAAGTAAAGCAGAAGGTAAAGCTACACTACCACCACACTATCATCACAGAGCGTACCTTAACTTATAAAAATGCCCATACAAATTTATAAGTTAAGGTTTCCAGGAATTGTAACTTATCATATAAAAGAGCCCATACTAATTTATATGATAAGGATCTATGAAGCGTATGCCCTAATATGAATGACTGTTTATGCTATGGTTATGCAACATGCAAGTGCAACACACACACGCGACTCTGAGATTCCAGACCTTTAGTTCCCACATTTCGAGAGCTAGCATCACTCTCAGGTGACACCATTGTGGCTACGGCAGCAGCGGATCGGGCTTCTCCGCTTTCTAGGCGGGTATACACACTACCAGGCCTAGACCTCTCTTGTACGCCTCTGTACACCTATAATAAGTACACTCCAGAGTCTCTGCTTACTAAATTCTAGCTGCCTACTAGACTTTTATGTCGGGTATACGTCTTCAGGTATTGTCTATCATACCGTAGTATTAAACAACATACTGGCCCTTCCACCCGCATACCTCACCAGAGTCACCGTACTGCCATCGGTGTGACGATTGGCCCAGTACCGCAAGACCCACCACTATTTTATTTATGCACATGCAATTATTTCAACTCGAGCCTCCATCTCGCAGGACCAACCTGTCCTGATTCCTCCAACCCTGCCCGGGTGAGCAAGTAAACCAACCACTTCCATCCAACTCTACACGGGTGAGCAAGTAGTCAAGAGACTCCAAGTCCCTCCAACCCAGCATGAGATAGAACACACATCAAGTTCAGCTCCCTCGAACCCATCATGGGTGAGCATGTGTACCATTTACCTTAGCTTAGTATACTACTCTTATCTACCGATTATTAAACTTAGTAGTTTAGGGTTAATCCTAGGACTGCCAAAGGTATACCCAATGAAGGGTTCTCGAAGGCACTAGGAACCAAGATGGAATTAAAATCCAAAGTTCCCTTTCGCAAGAATAATTACTTAAGGTTGATGTCTACCCATGATCCACATTCAACTCTCTTTATTACTCTTGGCCGATCCAAATGACTTAAGTTGTTATCGGGAAGGGCGACGGTCTTCCGCCGACCTCCACTCCAGTTGTTACCCAATGACTTGCACTTTACTCTCGTCACTAAAATAACACTACCCACCAGGGTCATACTTCCAATTGTAATCTCTAGCTCAATTGTCGATCTATCCCCCGGTGGGCCTTATGGTATAACCTTACTTTTACTATGCGCAACCCATGACCTAATACCACCCCGAAGTCGAACTTCCAATTCCTTGGGACACCAACCCCTTATTATTTATCCTAGGGTTGTATGGACTAATGAAATGAGCATGTTGATTTTCATAATTTTCCTAGGTCATTATGTCCTCTAATTAAATCATTTAAATTAATTCCCTAGGTCATTTACACATGAAGTAGTACAATTTATAATCCACTGACCTAAGGAATTTTTCATGGGTTGTATGTTGATAAAATATTGCTGCTGAGAGAGGAAGTTGTCAACCTAAATCACCTAGAGGGGGGTGAATAGGTGAGATGTGCGTCTATTTGCGGAATAAAAAAATTAAGGAACCAGCACAGCACAATACCAAGCAATCACAGACGATAAAAGATTTATAGTGGTTCCCCAACCTTGGGTACGTCCACTTTCCTCACCAATCTAGTAAACCACTAGACTTGGCTACTCCACTATCTCGGATCAAACCGATCCTACACCTCGGAACAACGTTCCTACAAAACTCGATCCAACTGGATCTACAAAACTCAGAAGCAAAAGCCTTCCTACGAATCTCGGAGAAAAACTCCTACACAATAATTTGTTTAAAAAATACAAACAATAATCTCAGATCTGGATCTTGACAGTCTTCTTCCTTAAGAGCTTTGGCTTGATCAGAGAAGTTGAAGACGACTTGAGAGAGATCCACAAATCTGAAAAACTAAATCACCTCGATCGAGAAAATAGATCTGGAATCTTTAAGGCGCGGCGAGATCGAGTGATTGTCTTGCGTCTGGATCGCTGAAGAATCAGAGTTGAAAACAGAGATCGGAGATCGTCGATCCAGAGCTTCTTCCGTGAACGTTAATGGCGGCGGCGGCGACTTAAAGAATTAGGGTTCACGGGATTGTTCTCTTTCTCTTTCTTAAAATAATAATCTCTGAAGGAATTTATATTAGTCAAATCTGAAGTGACCTATTTATGGGTAGACTCCAACGGTCATAAGAATCATTAATGATGACACGTGGATCTATCAGAAGGGATCAAATCGAAATGTACAGTGACATTGACTTAGAGAATTTCAGGAAAGATTTGAACAGACATACTCGAGTCATAGAAGATACATACTCGAGTATCAGATGATATATACTCGAGTGGAAAAGAATTGGCATACTCGAGTAAGAGAAGTTATATACTCGAGTGGAAAGGATTGGCATACTCGAGTAAGAGAAGAGAAAACTACTCGAGTGATCCAGAGATCAATACTCGAGTGAAAACACTTAGAAAAATTTCAGATAAAGTGTGAATAAATACTCGAGTATAAGAGTTGCAGATACTCGAGTGAGAGAAAAAGAACTACTCGAGTATATTAGGAGAACTACTCGAGTGAGGGGAAAATGAACTACTCGAGTATCTTAGAACAACTACTCGAGTAAACATTGACTTACTCGAGTATGAAAAATAACTACTCGAGTACAGAGTCACTTACTCGAGTATATAGGGAACTACTCGAGTATGTGGACTTAGAATATTTCTGAAATGGGAAGAACAGAACTACTCGAGTATAAACAAGGCACTTACTCGAGTAACTAACCAACCACTCGAGTACAAGTTATCACTTACTCGAGTGAATACAGTCTACTCGAGTATGTAAACCAACTTACTCGAGTACAGACCCACTTACTCGAGTATACTAGAGAAGTACTCGAGTATGTGGACTTAGAAAATTTCTGGATTAAGAACAGAAGGATTTACTTGAGTATAAGAAATGATCTACTCGAGTGACTGACTATCTACTCGAGTATAAACTTATCTACACGAGTATATAGAGTCTACACGAGTATGTCCAAGGATCTACTCGAGTACTAAGTCACTTACTCGAGTATATGAAGGGTACTACTCGAGTATGTGGACTTAGAAAAATTTCTTCTAAAAGACATACTTCAATACTTGAGTCCACCATTCCAAGTGCATGTAGGAAGTGTATCCCAATAGAGAGGCTATACATGGGCCAACACTTTGGATCACACAATGAGGGATTACATTGTGAGGTCCTGTGTTTGGTGACCCATTATAGACTGACATTGGTCTACACTTGGCATTAAGGACCTGCACACATACAACTTAAACACAGCATCAAATACACCTTAATTCATCTTAGTTCAAGGTCTGACCACCTACAAATCTGAGGTATTGTGGAGACAAATCCCAACAATCTCCCCCTATTTGTAGATGTCAGCATTCTCTATACTAAGGTGAATTATTCAGAGTAAAAAGAACAATACACATATACTTAAAAATAAGCTAAAGCAGGATAATTAATGAAATAGCCATAATCAGGATCAATTATATATATAGAATTGTTTTTAACAAAAAGAATCCATTTCCACATTCTCTTTACTCAAGAGGGTCCTTCCTTATGCATCCTTTCTCTCTTCATCTCTTGCCTCTCTAGGTAACTGAATGGCTTGGGAAAATAAGTTCTGGGCCTAGGAGGAGCAGCTGGATTATTGTGTCCCCAATTCCTGTCATGAAGTTTGATTTTGATTTGGGACACTTCATAGGCTTTCCATTCTGAATGACTGTAAAACTGGTCTCTGTTCTCACCAAGATCTGTAACCAATTTCAGGGTATCAAGGATTAGGGATTTGGAGGTTGGACTCCAAACTTCAGAATGAATAATTGGTGGTCTGCTTTCAGAAGCTAGGGCAGGATCTCTTTTGGTTGCAGAACGACTGGCAGAAGCACCTTCACCATATTTTCTCTTCTTCCTTGGAGCTGGAATTTCATCTTGCCACAAATCAGTATAGGTGAGAGGGGGCTCAGTCACATCACCCTCAGGTCTAGGTGAGAAAGCTGGCACACCTTCTGGAATGGCTGCCTGGGCTGGAGCATCTGCAGGAGGTTGTGCTTCAAGAGGATTCAAGAAGTGTGGAATGATGGCAGGGTTGAGCTGGGCATTAGGGAAATTCATGTTGTGCAGCCAAACAGCAGTGTCATAGGTATAGAATTTCACAGACTGGAGCTGGGAGAGAATATCTGCTTTCATTTCTTTTACAAGACCATCCACAGTAGCTTGAGCTTGGTTAGATAGAGTTTCAACTTGTTCTTTTACAACTGCTTGAGCTTACTCAGATAGTTTTTCCACTTGTTCTTTTACTATCTTCTCCCCCTTGGTGATATCTACAGATAGCTGAGCTATAGCTTCATCCCTGAACTTGCCAACTTCTTCACAGATTTTCATAAGATTGGCATCAGCATTCTTGTCCAACTGGATCTGATTATAGGCAACAGTTTATTGTTGATTTCTCAGTTCACCTATGCTTGTGATAGTGTGATCTATGGCCTTGCCACCTAGATGGAATAGCCTTTTTAGCTCATCAGTATTGGCCTGGATTTCTGCAAAGCCTCTACTCATCTCTTGTTCAAGAGTAGTGACTTTGTTATTGACTGATGCTAGAGATTCATCAAAGTACTTTCTCTGTGCAAGGAGCATCTGTTCAATTTGACTTACCATATCTGAAGAAGAGGGAGCTGAGGTTGGTGCAGGAATTGAAGGAGCAGGAGCAGGAGTAGTCCAAGGAGGAATTGCTGTAATGACCACTGAACTGACATCTCTTTTGAAGGGTTCTATTTCAACAGTTTCTTCTGTATTTAGGAAGGATGGCATGGAGAAATCCAAAGTCCTCAGAGGTGCCTCCACAGGATCTGGAGACATGTCCTCATCATCAGACAAGAGAATATGATCAGATTTACTGGGCTCACTATCAGAAGACTTGGCAGGAGACTGGACTGGAGTCTGAGCTGGAGTCTGAACTGAAGTCTGAACTGGAGTCTGTACAGGAGATGAAACTGGAGACTGAATGGGAGACTTGGCAGCTGATCCACTCTGAAAAAGAGGAGCATCTGAGTTGAGCTCATCAATGAATCTGTTTATATCTTCAGCTGTAGACAGTAAAGCTGTTGTATCTGGAATCTCTGAGTCAGGAATTGCTGATTGAGGATCTGCTGGAGGAGGAGAGACTAGAGGAGTAGGAACTCTTACCTCTGCTAGTTCTGGAATCACTGATTCTGAAGAAACTTGATGCTGAGGAAGAGAAGAGGCAGGCTCCCCCTCAACTATTGCACTAGAGGTAGCAGTAGTTTGATGTAGAGGAGGAGATGGAATCCTGTCTTCAGGTAAACTGGTTTCTTGGTGAGTTTCTGAGATGGCATCAGCCTTTGAAGCTTGGGCAGAATTCAGGATCTTGATGTCATACCTCTGTATGGAAGAGATGGAAACTTTCTTCATGTGGTGAAGAGGAGTCCCTTTGGATAAGTCAAACACTGTAGGATTAATCTCATGGAGGAGGAGTGAGATAATCCTAGCATAACTTGGATGTTTCACGCTCTCTCGGATCTTATCCAGTATCATCATTCCGAACTGGAATTTCTTCCTGCAGACTATGGCTTGCATAACGTCGAATAAATTTTGGGATATATCTCTTATGGAGTATGTCTTGCACCATAGGACTTTGGCGATGACATCAACTAGAAACTTGCCTTCTGAATTGAACAAAGACCGATTCAAGGTTTCACCTCCACCTTCAGGATCCGAAGCAGAGTGGCGACTGAAGTTTTATCCAACCGAATCTCAATTCCTTTTACCTTTGATTTCAAAATTGTGCCATTATGTCTAACCTTCAGATTTCTATAAAATTCTTCAACATCAGGAAGCAGGATACGGCAGGGTTCTTGAAGAACGAAGGACAATCCGGCGGTGTCCAAGAGAATCAGTAAATTTTTGAAGTCATCCGAAATATCTGCAATACCATCTGTCACGAGTTCGGAGCCGATTCCAATCTTGGAGGAGGGAGCCATCAGCGATTCTGTAGTACGAAGAGAAAGAAAGAGAGGAGGAAGACAAAACTCTGCAACTGTTCTGGAAGACGAAGGGACGGCGGCTACTCGAGTGAAATGAGAAGTGGAAAGGATTTCTGATTTTTCTAAATATATATATGACCCTAATTAGGTTTAAGGAGGAGTACTGAAAATAAAATCATACCTGATATGGAGCGCCAAAACTTTGGTGCGAATAGAAGAAAAAAAAGAGATTTTCAAATTTCTGATTCCCGTATACTCGAGTAGGTTTCGCCATACACGAGTATGAGATGGAGTATACACGAGTAGATCAAGTAACATATACGAGTAGGTTACCAACTACTCGAGTATGTCAATTTTGGTACTCGAGTATTTCCGTTTACTCGTGTATATGTCTCTATGTACTCGAGTATATCACTTTGAAATACAAATTTTCTTGGGAGAGATTTACTGCCACTGATATCTTCAACTCTGAGCCTGGCTGTGAATCCACCATCACTATTTCTCTTTGTTGAGCAGTCCGAGTTCCGTTTTGAAGAACGAGAACTTGGACTCGTCCAGCAGCTTCGTGAATATATCTGCCACTTGCCTGTCTATGGAGACATATTGTAGATCTATGTCTCCATTCTCCACATGCTCCCGGATGAAGTGATAGCGAAGCTCTATATGCTTGGTCCGGCTGTGGGAGACTGGATTGTTGGCAATTGCTATAGCACTGGATGAGTCGCAAAACAAAGGAATGTTCTGGAACTTCATGTTGTAGTCTTCAAATTGATTCTTGATCCATAAGAGCTGTGCACAACAGCTGCCTGCAGAGATGTATTCTGATTCAGCCGTTGAGATGGCTACACAGTTCTGCTTCTTGCTGCTCTAGGAGATAAGTCTCCTTCCGAGAAATTGGCAAGTCCCGAAAGTGCTTTTCCTGTCGTCTTTGCTACCTGCAAAATCTGCATCTGAAAAACCAATTAGTTCACTATCATTACTTCTTGGGTACCATAAGCCATGATTTGGTGTGCCTTTGAGGTATCTCAGGATTCGCTTTCCAGCGATGTAGTGAGATTCCTTAGAGTTCACCTGAAATCTAGCACATACACATGTTGAGAACATTATATCTGGTCTACTCGCAGTAAGGTAGAGCAAGGACCCAATTATGCTTCTGTACTTGGTTTCATCAAAAGGTTTCCCTTTCTCGTCCTTGTCTAGAGACATAGCTGAGGCCATTGGAGTCCTCATAGAGGTTGCATTCTCCATTCCAAATTTCTTAAGCAGCTCTTTGGTGAACTTGGTCTGTGAGATGAAAATTCCATCCTCAGATTGTTTCACTTGAAGCCCTAAGAAATACTTCAGCTCTCCCATACTGCTCATTTCAAACTTCCCTTGCATAAGTTTAGAAAACTTCCTGCAGAGGTTATTGTCTGTAGAGCCAAAAATGATGTCATCGACATAGATTTGCACTAGCAAAATCTTGCCTTTTATTTCCCTAAGAAATAATGTCTTGTCTATCTTTCCTCTAGTGAACTTGTTCTCAAGAAGAAAGGTAGACAGCGTCTCATACCAAGCTCGAGGAGCTTGTTTAAGACCATATAGTGCTTTTTGCAGTAAATAAACATAATTAGGAAAGGTTGAATCAACAAAACCTGGCGGTTGCTCTACATACACCTCTTCCTTTATGTCACCATTTAGGAAGGCGGACTTAACGTCCATCTGATAGACGGTAAAGCCCTTAAGTGCAACGTAGGCAAGAAATAACCTGATCACCTCCAGTCTTGCTACTGGAGCATAAGTCTGGTCGAAGTCGATTCCTTCTTCTTGACGATATCCCTTGGCGACAAGTCTGGCTTTATTCTTTATAATTGTTCCATCTTTGTCCATCTTGTTCTGGTAGACCCATTTTGTCCCGATGACGTTCTTATGCTTGGGTCTAGGAACAAGTGTCCAAACTTTGCATCGTTTGAACTGATTCAATTCTTCTTCCATGGCTAGAATCCAGGATGCGTCGGAGTTGGCTTCCTCAAATTTCTTTGGTTCAACCTGTGAGAGAAAACTTAAGTGTAAATTCTCGTTAGTTGTACCTCGACGAGTTCTGACGCCATCCCGAGGATCTCCTATTATTTGGTCAACAGGATGATCCTTCAAGTGTCTGAACTCTAAAGTCCTTGCATCTGGGATCTCTTCAGCCACTGGAGTTGCATCTTCAGCTGGGATGTCTTCTTCATCTTGATCATCTACCTCTCCAATAGTGGTTGTAGAGGGGATCTTGATGAACGTCTCATCTTTATCTTCAATAGGTTCATCCAAGCTAAGTTCTTTCAACTTTGTACCTGCATCTACAATAGGCACACTAGACGAGTTGCTTCGCAACAGACTCGTCTCATCAAATACAAGATGTATCGACTCTTCCACCACCAGAGTTTTTCTATTGAATACTCTATAAGCCTTACTATGGCTACTATATCCTACAAAAATACCTTCAAAGCTTTTCTCGCTAAACTTGGTAGTGTGATACTTGCCATTGTTAAGTGCGAAGCACTTACAGCCAAAGATTCTAAAGTATGAAATGGTTGGTTGCCTGCCTTTTAGATGTTCGTAAGGAGTCTTATCATGGTTCTTGTTGATGAGTGCTCGATTTTGCACGTGACAAGCGGTGTTGACGGCTTCAGCCCAGAAATACTCCGGAAGTGAGGCATCACTCAACATGGTCCGACACGCCTCTATGAGTGTTCTGTTCCTTCTCTCAGCTACTCCATTTTGCTGTGGAGTGCGAGGAGAGGAAAACTCATGAAAGATACCTTGACTTTCACAAAATTCTGTCATGGCTCCAGATTTGAATTCCGTTCCATTGTCACTTCTGATTTTGACTACGGAACAGTTGTATTCATTCTGGATCTGCCTCACAAAATTAGTGAAAATACCGAAGGTATCTGACTTGTGTTTCAGAAAGAACACCCACGCAAAGCGCGAGTAATCATCCACAATAACCAACGTATATTCCTTACCTCCCAAACTTATAACCTGCAGTGGACCAAACAAGTCCATATGGAGAAGCTGCAAACTTCTATTGGAATCCTTGCCTATTATGCTTTTAAACGAACTTCTTGTTTGCTTGCCTTTGATACAAGCGTGACAAGGACTGTCCGTAACGCACTTGACATTAGGTGCATCACGCACTAAGTTTTGAGAGAATAATTTATTAATAGTTTTGAAATTAATATGTGCTAGTCTCTTGTGCCATTGGTCAGCAAGAGATGCACTACTTTTTGCCAAAAGACACACTGGTGTCGAGGAGTCTATACAAGTAAAATTCAGACAGAAAATATTTCTGCTTCGAGTGCCTGATAAAATAGTTTTCATATTGTTAACCGATTTTATCAAACACTTGTCAGCATGGAATTCAACTACGTATCCTTTGTCGCATAGTTGGCTTATGCTGATGAGATTGTGTTCCAATCCTTCAACATAGGCTACATTCGAAAAAGATACGCTACCGTTAGAAATCATACCATAGCCTTTAGTGATTCCTCAATCTGAACCTCCAAAGATGACCTTTGGTCCGTTGCAGACTGAGGTGTAATTCTGTAGTAGGCTCCTTGTCCCGGTCATATGCCGAGAACATCCACTGTCCAAGTACCAGATTGGCATTTTGGTGGCCTTTGGACATACCTGCAATTACAATCATTTAGCCTTAGGAACCCAAACAAGTTTGGGTCCTTGGTCTCGAGTTAGAATACTCCCCCTACGAGTATTAGCCTCATGAGTGGTCACTCTCATGTTGCTAACTTTAGGGGTTGCAGCATTTTTAGGATTGAACCAGCAATCGATGGCAAAGTGACCAACTCTACCACAGCACCAACAGTCAAATTTTTTGTATCTTTGCCTCATCTTCTCCTGCTTGACTACCTCGAGAGGAGGTCCAACAGGGGCAGCATTTTTAGATGTCGAGGCTTCATGATGATGGCACGTACATGAAGTCTTTTCCATCTTCGGCTTTTCTATAACAACTTTCACTTTGGGTGCCTTCTTAATATTATGACCATGAACATAAGGTCCATAGCTCTGAAGTTGAATCTCCTCATAAGGTTCCTTGAAAACGCTCTCACCAAAGTTGCGAAGGCGAGTCCACCCTTGGTATCTTGTCTTAGGCTTCTCAAGGATAGGCCTGCTAAAGTGACCATAGGTGGATTCGTAGTCAAGATCGTTCGTAGGAAAGATGACTTTCTTGAACGCGACTGGCTCCAAGGGAGCTTTCCCTTTCTCTTCGGCAGAGGCCTTCTTGGCCGCCTTATTTCTCCTCTTGGCCTTGTTTCTCCTAGAAGATTTACTAGGAGCTCCTTTGTGGCCTAGACCGGCACCACTTGCCTTAGCTGAGAATTCAGCAATCATAGGAAGCACAGTCTTAGGCTTCGAGAAGCTTTCTACAAGCTTCTTCTCAGCCAAGAGCTGTTCTTCCAATTCCTTAATGATTTTCTCTTTAAGGTCAAGGTGCCCGAGAGCCTTGTTGTATTCTTCGATAGATTTATCGAAGTCTTCCTTGAGAGAGTCAGTCTTAGAGACTTCTTCTCTAAGGTTGCTCTCTGAAGCTTTTAGAGATTTTATCTCCCTAGCTTGAGTTTTCACGACTTGGCGACATTTGTCGTAAGCCTTGAGTAACTCCTGATATTGTATCATGAGTTCTGATTCATCCTCAGAGGGATAGCCCTCTGGTTCATTGTCATCATCAGAGTCCGAAAGAGGGGTGTGAGATTTTACCTCCCCAGTGAACTGGGGGACTTGCTCATCGTCTGTTAGAGCCATTAGCCCAAAGTAAGCTTCTTCCTCTTCTGCACTTGACTCGGATGAGTCGGAGTCACTGAGAGTTTTGCTCTTCTTAGCTAACAAACTCTTTTCTGTCCTCTTCCTGTTGTAGGACTTCTTGTCTTCTTTCTTGCCGCCCTCTTTCTTCTTATGGGGGCAATCCGCAATGACGTGACCTGGCTTGTTGCAGCAATAACAAACAATATCAGTGGAATAATGTTTATTCGGTTTCGAGCCATACCTGTCGTGGCTGCTTGAGCTCTTTTTCTGACGATCACCATCATTGCGTGATCTTCTATATGAGGCATCCTTGCCTTTCCATTGCTTCTTTTTGTTCAAGAATTTCTTGAACTGCCTTGAGAGTAGAGAAAACTCTCCTTCAGATAGCTCCGAGCCAGAAGAGCTTGGTTCAGACGAATCTTCATCATCAGCTTCAGGAGCTGGGGCAGGAGAGCTAGCCTTAATCTTCCTTGAGCTGTCTGCCTTCAGAGCAACAGACTTCTCTTTGGATCCGGACCTGCTCATCTCTTCTTCAGCTTTTCTAGAATTGATTTGAAGCTCATAGGACATTAGCTTTCCGAACAGATTTTGCGGGTCCGTCTCGGCTAACCTTCCGAACTCCCGAATGGCGCATACCTTGTTATCCCATTCCTTGGTTAGGGATCTTAGGAATTTGTCATTCAGTTCTCCGTTGGTGAAGACTCGGCCATAAACTCTTAGGCCGTTCACTATCTTGAAAAAGTTCTCGAACGTGTCAGCTATGGCTTCCTTGTGACCTTGCCGGAAGGCTTCATACTTTTGATTCAGAAGGGATCTCCGATCATCCCTCACTTCTTCAGTGCCTTCCATCAGAGTCACCAGGGATTGCCACATATCCTTGGCAGATTTGCAATGGATGAGATTCTGCAGCATTGAGTCATCGACTGCACTTGCTATTATATTTTTGGCTTTCTTATCGAGGGAGACAAGTGCAATCTCGTCTTTATCCAAGTCCATCAGCTTCTTAGGAAATTGTTTGGATGAGTCTATAGTAGAGGCAACCATAGGAACATGTGGACCTTCTTCAACAATCATGAAGATCCGAGGATCCACAGCTTCCATGAAGAACCTAACTCTTTCCTTCCACATAGGAAAATTATTCTTGGTGCAAATGGGAAGCTTGGCAAAATCTTTAGTCTTACTCATGCTTGATATTTCTCAAAAGACAACTCGGGTAGGATCAGATCAAGGTGTTAACCTCTTAACGATCAACCTCCCTCTGATACCAATTGATAGAGGAAGTTGTCTACCTAAATCACCTAGAGGGGGGTGAATAGGTGAGATGTGAGTCTATTTGCGGAATAAAAAAATTAAGGAACCAGCACAGCACAATACCAAGCAATCACAGACGACAAAAGATTTATAGTGGTTCCCCAACCTTGGGTACATCCACTTTCCTCACCAATCTAGTAAACCACTAGACTTGGCTACTCCACTATCTCGGATCAAACTGATCCTACACCTCGGAACAACGTTCCTACAAAACTCGATCCAACTGGATCTACAAAACTCAGAAGCAAAAGCCTTCCTACGAATCTCGGAGAAAAACTCCTACACAATAATTTGTTTAAAAAATACAAACAATAATCTCAGATCTGGATCTTGACAGTCTTCTTCCTTAAGAGCTTTGGCTTGATCAGAGAAGTTGAAGATGACTTGAGAGAGATCCATAAATCTGAAAAACTAAATCACCTCGATCGAGAAAATAGATCTGGAATCTTTAAGGTGCGGCGAGATCGAGTGATTGTCTTGCGTCTGGATCGCTGAAGAATCAGAGTTGAAAACAGAGATCGGAGATCGTCGATCCAGAGCTTCTTCCGTGAACGTTAATGGCGGCGGTGGCGACTTGAAGAATTAGGGTTCACGGGATTGTTCTCTTTCTCTTTCTTAAAATAATAATCTCTGAAGGAATTTATATTAGTCAAATCTGAAGTGACCTATTTATGGGTAGACTCCAACGGTCATAAGAATCATTAATGATGACACGTGGACCTATCAGAAGGGATCAAATCAAAATGTACAGTGACATTGACTTAGAGAATTTCAGGAAAGATTTGAACAGACATACTCGAGTCATAGAAGATATATACTCAAGTATCAGATGGTATATACTCGAGTGGAAAAGAATTGGCATACTCGAGTAAGAGAAGTTATATACTCGAGTGGAAAGGATTGGCATACTCGAGTAAGAGAAGAGAAAACTACTCGAGTGATCCAGAGATCAATACTCGAGTGAAAACACTTAGAAAAATTTCAGATAAAGTGTGAATAAATACTCGAGTATAAGAGTTGCAGATACTCGAGTGAGAGAAAAAGAACTACTCGAGTATATTAGGAGAACTACTCGAGTGAGGGGAAAATGAACTACTCGAGTATCTTAGAACAACTACTCGAGTAAACATTGACTTACTCGAGTATGAAAAATAACTACTCGAGTACAGAGTCATTTACTCGAGTATATAGGGAACTACTCGAGTATGTGGACTTAGAATATTTCTGAAATGGGAAGAACAGAACTACTCGAGTATAAACAAGGCA
The DNA here is from genome assembly GCA_039513925.1 of Platanthera zijinensis. Classification (NCBI taxonomy): domain Eukaryota; kingdom Viridiplantae; phylum Streptophyta; class Magnoliopsida; order Asparagales; family Orchidaceae; genus Platanthera; species Platanthera zijinensis. The sequence goes on along the minus strand of CM077079.1, from coordinate 47,519,039 downwards.
CTTACTCGAGTAACTAACCAACCACTCGAGTACAAGTTATCACTTACTCGAGTGAATACAGTCTACTCGAGTATGTAAACCAACTTACTCGAGTACAGACCCACTTACTCGAGTATACTAGAGAAGTACTCGAGTATGTGGACTTAGAAAATTTCTGGATTAAGAACAGAAGGATTTACTCGAGTATAAGAAATGATCTACTCGAGTGACTGACTATCTACTCGAGTATAAACTTATCTACACGAGTATATAGAGTCTACACGAGTATGTCCAAGGATCTACTCGAGTACTAAGTCACTTACTCGAGTATATGAAGGGTACTACTCGAGTATGTGGACTTAGAAAAATTTCTTCTAAAAGACATACTTCAATACTTGAGTCCACCATTCCAAGTGCATGTAGGAAGTGTATCCCAATAGAGAGGCTATACATGGGCCAACACTTTGGATCACACAATGAGGGATTACATTGTGAGGTCCTGTGTTTGGTGACCCATTATAGACTGACATTGGTCTACACTTGGCATTAAGGACCTGCACTCATACAACTTAAACACAGCATCAAATACACCTTAATTCATCTTAGTTCAAGGTCTGACCACCTACAAATCTGAGGTATTGTGGAGACAAATCCCAACAGCTGCCTATAGAGATTCATAATTTTCCTTTGAATATTTATATTTATTCCGTAATTAATACAAAATCCACATAATTATCATTCTCCAAATGAAGTATATGGAATACATAAGCCAAAATTCCAATAAAATTACAGAGCATTTATATCATTAATCTAAGACTAATGGCAAAGTTTCATTAACCTCTATAGTGTAATGGCCTATCAATTTCTATTCTTATGTATTTACCAAAATGCCATTATGCTAATTTAAAAATTATCAGTACATACCAAAATTTTGAGATAAATACAAAAGTCTAATCATACAAATATGCAATACTAGAAATAATTCCAAAATTTTCTAATATGTATTTCCATCAATTCATGAATAATTGCAATAAGGGTAAAATGGTATTTTCAATGCATTTTTCTCCAAAAGTTCTCAAACAGAAAGATAAAATTTTCCTAAGTCAATTCTAACCTCCATTTTTTATTGACAGAATTTTGGGATTTTTACTTGATCAAAACCTATTTTTCTAATTTATTTCCCAAAGAGGCCTATATTTTTAAAATTCCAAAGAATGAGATTTTTGATCTCAAAAATCCCATAATTAATTTGAGGGGTGAACTTTACCCTAATGAACCTCTGGAATTAATTCAATGATTTTTGCATGCCTCAAATAGGCTGAATGCACATCATTTAATTTACTGCTATTTGCACCCCAAGGCCATATTTAGCCAACATATGCAAGTGGATTAACCCAACATGCAGTGAACCAAATGTGCTGAAATTTTTATCATGCACCTATGATGTCCCCAAGGACATTCCACCAAAAGTTGGGGCCATTTGGAGGCATATAACTCCAAATATTTTATTTATTTAACTTTATTATGACAATTACTATAGAAATATTTGTCCCAAAAATTCTCAATTTTTGGTAGGGGCTTGATATGCCCTAGAGATGCATATGCCCAAAATTTTGGGCCATGTGTACATCTGTTTTGGCATGGGCTTAGGTTTTAGTTTCTGCCCTAGCCTAGGACCAGTCCTACAAAAATAGCCCTACAGGTCAGAACACTTGAGTTTAAGATGGCCAATTAAAGCTAACAGATAAGACTACATTTTTCATTCTGGGGTCAAGTTATGGTGATGCCTATAAGCACCTAAAATATCACATGCAAACTGACTGTAAATATGTGACAGAAATATACATTCATATCAATTGATATTATATCACATATATAAATATTAACACGAATCTTAAAGAAAAATCAAGGGCATCCAGTCATCGTCCCCAAATGCTGGACGGCTGAGATTGAATTTCCTGGGCCTACTTTGCTGGCTGTTTCCGGCCAGCTGAGCCACCACCACCACTGGAAGATGTCGCCACCACCTTCACTGAGGTGGGGGCTTGCGTTTCAAGGCGGTGAGGCCGCTGGAGTTGGCTCCTCCGGCGAACCCGAGCAAAAAGTAAAACTCGGAAAAATCGTGTTTTCCTCTCATGGCATCGGGCTCAATTGAGCCCGATATCTCCCCTACTTGATCTATATTGCTAGTACAGGTAGAGGGGCGGCGAAACGAACCTGTTCCAGGCCTTGGCGGAGGTTGTGGCGGCGGTTTGCCATGGTCGAGCTGCTCCGGCGATCTCCTGCCTGAATCCTTGATTCTTCACCAAAAGCTTTGTTCCAGCACTCGTTCTCCACTTATTTTCTCCTTCTGAAGCTACTGGTGGGGTTATTTTGAGCTGGGGTGGGCTGTACAAGGAGATAACTCCAAGGTGAGCTCAGGTTGGAGCTTTGGATGCTTCACCCATGGCGCCAAGTGGCCACCATGCTCTAAATTCCTCTGGAAAGTCTTTGGGAGGCTTGCCAACAAGTCTTGGGCTGAGGGAAAGAGTCCAAGTGGCCTCCCTTCCTTATTTTCCTCTTCTCCCTCCCCTTCTCTCTCCTAAATTCTCCTTTTACCACCATGCATGTACCCTCTCTCCTAATTCAGAGGGGTAGGGCTGGTCTTTGACTCCTTGGGCTGATAATGGGCCATGCTTGGTGGGCTTAGCCCAAGGGATGAGTCTTGGGTTCATTTCTCCCTCCTTTAGGCCTCATGTTGACCAAGTTGACTTTTTGAGTTTACTTGGTCAACATGATGACTGGGCTGACCCCACTTAATGGTCATGAGCCTAGTGGCACCTCCCAACTTGGGTTGGGTCAAGGGTGTGCCCCATTTAGGCTAATTGGGCCTATGAGTATGGGTTTTACCACTTTAGGCCCAAGGTTGACTTGGGTCAACTAGGGTCAAAGTGTTAACCTAGTGACATGCCTTAGGGTCCACTTAGATTGTTTTTAGGGTAAGGGAAATTGTGTGGAGTCATGGTGGTGCTAGGGTCCCGATTTAGGCTAGTTTGACCGAGCTTGACTTGGTCCTATAGTGGGCCCCACATGGCCACAACCCACTACCTAGGGTCAAACCTAGGTAATTTCTCTAACACCCACCCTATGCCTAACCCAATCTAAGTTAAGGGGCCTAGAAGTAACATGGGATGTTACAAATCCTATAAACAAAAAAAATAATTTCGTCCCCGAAATTTAAGTTCGGGTTTACGGGGTTCTATTTGCAATAATTATAAGAAACTTTAAGCATAAATTAAAATGTACCTTATGTAAATAACTCCGGGTGTTGCTCCAACATCAGATCCCTCGGCTCCCAGGTGTGTTCCTCCCATCCATGGTTGGACCACAACACCTTCACGAGAGGGACCTTCTTCTTCTGCAACACTCGGACGGCCGTATCGTCAATCCGGATCGGCTCTAGTCAAACTGATCCGTCTGGCGCTACAGGTCCGGTTGTGGTAGTAATGTGCTGCTCCGGCCAAAGGAGATCTCTTCGAAAGGAAGAGACATGGAAGACGTCGTGTAAGGTACTCGACTCCGGTGGCAGCTACAGTCGGTAAGCCAAGGGGCCGATCCGCTCCAGGATCAAGTATGGCTCCATGTATCGTGGACTGAGCTTCTTGTGCCTCCGCACCCGAGAGACACCGTGTACTGGATGTATCTTCAAGAAAACTCTATCTCCAACCTGTAACTCCACCTTTCGGTGCCGAGCATCATAATACTTTGCCTTCCTGCTCTGGGCCTCTAGTAGCTGATCCCTGATCAAACGAATCTGAGCCTCCGTGTCTTCCACAAAATCTGAACCAAGAGCTCGAGTGTCCACATCCTGAACCCAAGATAGCGGTTTCCGACACTTCCTCCCATAAAGTGCCTTATATGGAGCCATCCCGATGTTATCATGGTGGCTGTTATTGTACGAGAACTCAATCAATGGTAGCAGCCTCTCCCAAGGCTTCCCTGTATCCAATATGCATAGTCTATGTAGGTCCTCCATAGTCCTATTTGTCCGCTCCGTCTAGTCGTCGGTCTGCAGATGGAAGGTAGTGCTAAAAGTGAGTCTGGAACCCAAGTAAGCATGCACTTCCCTCCACTCTCTAGAAGTGAAGCGACCGTCTCGGTCCGAGACAATAAACCTGGGGATGCCATGGTATCTGATGAACTTCTCCACGAACACTCTCACAAAAACTGTAACTGGAGCATCCTTCCTGACCTGAATGAACCACGCTACCTTTGTCAGTCAGTCTACAATGACCTAGATGGAATCGTGCCCAGAGTGGGAGCGAGGCAGTCCGTGTACAAAATCCATAGTAATGTCCTCAAACTTCCACTCTGGAACTTGCAGTGGCTATAATAAACCTCCCGGGCTCTTGCACTCCGTCTTCACGCACTGGTAGGTCTCGCAGTGTGCCACAAAATAGGTGATCTCCCTCTTCATCCCAGGCCAGTACATGGTCCTCCATAAGTCTGCCCACATCTTGGTGATGCCGGGATGCACTGAGTATCTGGAGCAGTGCGCTTTTCTAAGTATGTCATCCCGGATATCATCTCATGCTGGTATGTACACTCGACCACAAAATCGGAGGAGACTATCCTACAACGTGTAATCCTCATACTTGCCCCCTTCCAGGGCGCTGAAAATTGGTTCTAGTGCAACATCTAGTCTCTGATGTGTAATAATGCGCTCTCGAATATCATCATCACTGATCAAGGAGCTCAGGTACTCTCGATACACCATTGGCTCAGCCTCCAAAACCATGGTAATATTCATATCTTCCATCATGCGTAGCAACTCTATAGACATCACCCGAGGCTCCGGTCCAGAAGTGTCGGCTCTCCTGCTCAAAGCATCCGCTACAGTATTTTCCTTCCCCGGGTGATAGTGCTTCTCATAATCATAATCGTAGAGGAACTCTAGCCATCTCCTCTGGCGTAGGTTCAGAACCTTCTGCGTGTCAATGTATTTGAGATTCTTGTGATCTGAGTAGATATCACAGTGAATCCCGTATAAGTAATGTCTCCACGTCTTGAGGGCAAATACCACAGTCCCGAGCTCGAGATCATGTACTGGATAGTTGGGTTTATGCTTCTTTAACTATCGCGAAGCATAAGCAATAACATGTCCATGCTGCATCAGGACATCACCCATCCCCTGATAAGAGGCATCTGTATAAATCTGAAATCCTTCACTCCCAGATGGGAGTGCAAGGATAGGGGATGAGGTGAGTCGGTCCTTCAGCTCCTAAAAAGCTGTCTCGCACGGCTCAGTCCAATCAAAAACTGCATCCTTCTTCGTCAAGGACGTGAGGGGGAGGCTATCCTCGAGAATCCCTCCACGAACTTGCGATAGTAGTCTGTTAAACCAAAGAAGCTACGGATGTCTGACGCTGTCTGTGGCCGTGGCCAATCCTGCACTGCCTCTATCTTGGCTGGATCCACTGCCAATCCAGCCCCACTGATAGTATGCCCCAGAAAAGCGACCTCCTGCATCCAAAACTGGCATTTTGAAAACTTTGCATATATCTGAAACTCCTTCAACCTCTGTAAAACCTATGCCAGGTGTTCTGCATGCTCCTCCTGAGTCCGAGAGTAGATCAGGATATCATCAATTAATACTATGACGAAGCGATCTAAATAAGGCTCGAATACACGGTTCATGAGCATCATGAATGCCGAGGGTGCATTCGTGAGCCCAAAAGGCATCACCGTGAACTCATATAGCCCATATCGTGAACTGAATGCCGTCTTCGGTATATCTTCTTCTCGAATGCGGAGCTGATAGTATCCGAACCGCAAGTCTAGCTTAGATAACCAGAAAGCTCCCTGAAGCTGATCAAACAACTCGTCTATCTGAGGCAGTGGATAGGTATTCCGAACCGTCAACCGGTTCAGCTCTCTATAATCTATACATAACCGCATTGATCCGTCTTTCTTCTTCACAAATAGAATGGGTGATCCCCACAGCGATTAGCTCGGCCGCACAAATCCCGAATCCACTAACTCCTGAAGCTGATTCCTGAATTTTGCCAACTCCCTAGGAGCAATCCTGTAAGGTGCCCGGGACACTGGTCTCTCCCCTGGCACTAATTGAATCCTGAAGTCCAAATCCCGGGCTGGTGGTAGTCCGGGCAATTTCTCCGGGAACACATCGGAGAAATCCCGGGCCACCGGGATGTCAGCTATGGAACTCTCTACTGCTGCCATCTCGAACCAAATGAGGTACACCTCCTCCCCCCGCTCATAGGCCTTGACATCCTGTACAGAAGATAAAGAAAGGTGGGGGATGGGACGGATACCTTCAATGGTGACGTAGGAATCTCCATGTCTGAGTGTGATCCTCTTCGAGGGGCACTCGATCTGGGCATGGTTCCAATGGATCCAGGTCATGCCCAAAATCAGATCAAAGTCCGGAAATATCAAGACTACTGCCGGAGCCTCGAATGCCTTGCCTCCGATCTCGGCCTCCATGTTGCAGCTATCCGTGGTTCGTAGCTCTGAGCCATCAGGAAGATGCACCCTCATTTCTAGGCCCGGGAACCTTTCCACACCCTCTAGTCCTTCAATAAATGTGTCCGACACGAATGAGTGGGAGACACCCATGTCGAAGAGAGTATGGGCGGGCTTGCCGCTGATCATAACTATCCCTGGGTTTTGTTTGAGTTCAAAGATGAAGATTATTTCTAAGGTTCTCAAGGTACTCATTAAAGTTGAAAATTCTAAATTTTGCAATAATTAAAGTACCTGTAATCACTTCTTAGGGCTTCCTCTTCTCCGTGAGGTCCAGCACATACATTTGTTCCTTGTCACGTCCTCGGCAATGATGTCCATGACCTCGGCCTCGACCTCGTCCTCGGCCTCGACCCTGGTGTGCTGGAGGGGCCACTGGAGGTGAAGGAGGAGGGAGTGGGTGGATCTGATGTGGGCACTACGACCTGATGTGCCCAGGCTGGCCGCATCCAAAGCACGTGATCTGCCTCTGACCCCGATTGTCTTGCCTCATTGGTCCTTGCATCTGCAGAGGTGGGGGAGCCGATGGTGGAGGAGGCCACTGCTCCTGCCTGTAGTTGGGATGACGACGTCCCCCACCCCTCCTGTATCCAATAACTTTGCCTCTCTGATATGCTGCGCTACTTTCTCCGGATGATGACCCCTCTAGCGGTCTCTTTCCTCTGCCTTGCACCATTAGCTGGTCAGCCTCCAGCTTCTTCGCCATCTCAATAATCTGTGTAGTGGTGCCATGAGATATGAACAATAAGGGTTGCCTTAAGGAGTCTCGGATCCCATGGTAGAATCTTTTTTCATACTTCCGGTCATCCTAGTCATGAAATCCCGCAAATCTAGCCAAATGGGAGGACTCTCTTTGATATTCGATCACGGATCTGCTCCCCTGCTGGAGGTTCAAAAATCTCACTTCCAAGGCATCTCTGTCTGTGGAGGATACATAGTGCTCAAAAAACGCATCACTGAATTCCTCCCAAGAAATATCCATCAGCTCCATATCAGCATATGTAGAGTCTCATACAGACTTCCACCACCTCTTCGCATGAGCCTCAAGTACCGAGGTGGCAAGAGGGAATTCCCGTCCGACTGGGCAGCTGATGCAAGCTTACACCTCCTGAATAGTCTCCAGCCACTCCTCCGTCTTCACAACATCTTCTGTCCCACAGTACACTGGAGGAGACAGACTCTTAAAGGCATTCAACCAGTTCGACCCTGGGTTTGGCAGCTGTGTCGGGGCTTGTTGGGCTCTGAAGGCATCTAGGATAGCCGTCAGAGTTTTTCCCATCTCTGTCTGTATAAAAGGAGTGGCATCTGGAGGGGGAGGAACAACATTCTGCGGAGGCTGCATAAAGGTAAGGTAAACGTCAGAAATTGGCCTAACTCATTGCTTAATGGACTATTTTATGTGACTTTTGCACATGGGCACACCATTGCTTCCGCTGCATAGTTTGTCCGCAAACTAATGCTCGAGCGGGGTGTTCCAGTGTTGTGGACTTCTTTCTCATAAGATCGTTGTTCAAGTGATACCAGTTAGTAAGATCCAACTCCCCCATCCGAGGAGTTAACCCGGATCTTATGCCCAGAACTGCCGCCTTACGGTGACACTAACACACGGGTTAGTCGACACCGCAAGTTTCCGATTCTGCCGGCTAGTACGATCATAAACCTGTTCGGCCAATTGAGAAACAGAAGTATAAAACAGAGTATACACAGCATAATCCACAGCCACAGTACTAATCACATATATAACAAATGAAAAGTACACAAATGAATAGTCCAAAATGAGTGCAATAATAAAAGAGAGTAATAAGGTCTTATGCCCAGTACATCAAATCAAATCTCTCACTCTCTCAAATCCAAAAGCAGAAGCTATCTATATCATCATCTGGTCTCGTCCTACCTGAGGACGCGCAGTAGTAGTTGTAGTAGTAGTAGTAGCCGGTGGTAATGGTATCTGCTCCTCAAGTCCTGCCATCTCGTCGTGCTGGTGCTCCATCTCCTCGAGCTCCTAAAATGATATGGTCACCGACCATTAGTCTAAAATACTAAGTCATTTCCTCCGCACCTCGCCCCGCAACTCCTAGGCACCGAGCGGGAGGACGAAGTGGAGGATAACAAGGGGTAGCAAAAAGGGAAGCAGGTGACAGAAGCTAACTAGCAAGTGTATAATATAATTCTATATCTATTAGTTCTAAGCACAAGGTATAAAGAAGTAAAGTGCAGTATAGTAAGTAAAAGAACTGAAAGTAACGCAGAAGGTAAAGCTATACTACCACCACACTATCATCACAGAGCGTACCTTAACTTATAAAAATGCCCATACAAATTTATAAGTTAAGGTTTCCAGGAATTGTAACTTATCATATAAAAGAGCCCATACTAATTTATATGATAAGGATCTATGAAGCGTATGCCCAAATATGAATGAATGTTTATGCTATGGTTATGCAACATGCAAGTTCAACACACACACGCGACTCTGAGATCCCAGACCTTTAGTTCCCACATTTCGAGAGCTAGCATCACTCTCAGGTACCACCGTTGTGGCTACGGCAGCAGCGGACCGAGCTTCTCCGCTTTCTAGGTGGGTATACACACTACCAGGCCTAGAACTCTCTTATACGCCTCTGTACACCTGTAACAAGTGCACTCTATAGTCTTTGTGTACTAAATGCTAGCTGCCTGCTAGACTTTTAGGTCGGGTATACGTCTTCAGGGATTGTCTGCCTGACCGCAGTATTAAACAACATACTGGCCCTTCCACCCGTACACCTCACCCGAGTCACCGTACTGCCATTGGTGTGACGATTGGCCCAGTACTGCATGACCCACAACCATTTTCTTTATGCATATGCAATTATTTCAACTCGAGCCTCCGGCTCGCAGGACCAACCTGTCCTGATTCCTCCAACCCTGCCCGGGTGAGCAATTAAACCAACCACTTCCTTCCAACTCTGCACGGGTGAGCAAGTAGTCAACAGACTCCAAGGCCCTCTAACCCAGCCCGAGATAGAACACACATCAAGTTCAGCTCCCTCAAACCCATCACGGGTGAGCATGTGTACCATTTCCCTTAGCTTAGTATACTACTCTTGTCTACCGATTATTAAACTTAGTTGTTTTAGGGTTAATCTCAGGACTGCCCAAGGTATACCCAATGAAGGTGTCTCGAAGGCACTAGGAACCAAGATGGAATTAAAATCCAAAGTTCCCTTTCGCAAGGATAATTACTTTAGGTTGATGTCTACCCATGATCCACATTCAACTCTCCTTATTACTCTTGGCCGATCCTAATGACTTAAGTTGTTATTGGGAAGGGCGACGGTCTTCTGCCGACCTCCACTCCAGTTGTTACCCAATGACTTACACTTTACTCTCGTCACTAAAATAACACTACCCACCAGGGTCATACTTCCAATTGTTATCTCTAGCACAATTGTCGATCTATCCCCCGGTGGGCCTTATGGTATAACCTTACTTTTACTATGCGCAGCCCATGACCTAATACAACCCCGAAGTCGAACTTCATATTCCTTGGGCCACCAACCCCTAATTATTTATCCTAGGGTTGTCTGAACTAATGAAATGAGCATGTTGATTTTCATAATTTTCCTAGGTAATTAAGTCATCTAATTAAATCATTTAAATTAATTTCCTAGGTCATTTACCCATGAAGTATTACAATTTATAATCCAATGACATAAGGAATTTTTCCTGGGTTGTATATTGATAAAATATTGCTGCCTACAGAGATTCATAATTTTCCTTTGAATATTTATATTTATTCCTTAATTAATACAAAATCCACAAAATTACCATTTTCCAAATGAAGTATATGGAATACATAAGCCAAAATTCCAATAAAATTACAGAGCATTTATATCATTAATTTAAGACTAATGGAAAAGTTTCATTAACCTCTATATTGTAATGGCCTATCAAATTCCATTCTTATATATTTACCAAAATGTCATTATGCTAATTTAAAAATTATCAGTAAATCCAAAAGTTTTGAGATAAATACACAAGGCTAATCATACAAATATGCAATACTAGAAATAATTACAAAATTTTCTGATATGTATTTCCATCAATTCATGAATAATTGTAATAAGGGTAAAATTGTAATTTCAATTCATTTTACTCCAAAAGTTCTCAAATAGAATTATAAAATTTTCCTAAGTCAATTATAACCTCCATTTTAAGTTGACAGAATTTGGGAATTTTTATTTGATCAAAACCTATTTTTCTAATTTATTTCCCAAAGAGGCCTATATTTTTAAAATTCCAAATAATGGGATTTTTGATCTCAAAAATCCCATAATTAATTTAGGGGTGAACTTTACCCTAATGAAACTCTGGAATTAATTCCATGATTTTTGCATGCCTCAAATAGGCTGAATGCACATCATTTCATTTATTGCTATTTGCACCCCAAGGCCATATTTAGCCAACACATGGAAGTGGATTAACCCAACATGCAGTGAACCAAATGTGCTGAAATTTTTATCATGCACCTATGATGTCCCCAAGGACCTTACACCAAAAGTTGGGGCCATTTGGAGGCACAGAGCTCCAAATATTTCATTTATTTAATTTTAAGTATTATGACAAATACTATAGAAAAATTTGTCCCAAAAATTCTCAATTTTTGGCAGGGGCTAGATATGCCCTAGACATGCATATGACCAACATTTTGGGCCATTTGGACATCTATTTTGGCATGGGCTTAGGTTTTAGTTTCTGCCCTAGCCTAGGACCAGTCCTACAAAAATAGCCCTACAGGTCAGAACACTTGACCAAAATTGAAGTTTAAGATTGAAAATTAAAGCTAACAGATAAGGATACATTTTTCATTCAGGGGTCAAGTTATTGTGATGCCTATAAGTACCTAAAATATCACATGCAAACTGACTGTAAATATGTGACAGAAATATACATTCATATCAATTGATATTATATCACATATATAAATATTAACACGAATCTTAAAGCAAAATCAAGGGCATCCAGTCATCATCCCCAAATGCTGGATGGCTGAGATTGAATTTCCTGGGCCTACTTTGCTGGCTGTTTCCGGGCAGCTGAGCCACCACCACCGCCAGCAGATGTCGCCACCACCTTCACTGAGGTGGGGGCTTGCGTTTCCCGGCAGTGAGGCCGCCAAGGTTGGTTCCTCTAGCGAACCCGAGCAAGAAGTAAAACTCGGAAAAATCGTGTTTTCCTCTCGTGGCATCGGGCTCAATTGAGCCTGATATCTCCCCTACTTGATCTAGATTGCTAGTAAAGGTAGAGGGGCGGCGAAACGAACATGTTCCAGGCCTTGGCGGCGGTTGCGGCGGCGGTTTTCCATGGTCGAGCTGCTCCGGCGATCTTCTTCCCGAATCCTTGATTCTTCACCAAAAGCTTTGTTCCAAAACTCGTTCTCCACTCGTTTTCTCCTTCTGAAGCAACTGGTGGGGTTATTTTGAGCTGGGGTGGGTTGTACAAGGAGATAACTTCAAGGTTAGCTCGGGTTGGAGCTTTGGATGCTTCACCCATTGGTGCCAAGTGGCCAACATGCTCTAAATTCCTCTGGAAAGTCTTTGGGATGCTGGCCAACAAGTCTTGGGCTGAGGGAAAGAGTCCAAGTGGCCTCCCTTCCTTATTTTCCTCTTCTCACTCCCCTTCTCTCTCCTAAATTCTCCTTTTACCCCCATGCATGTACCCTCTCTCCTAATTAAGAGGAGTAGGGCTTATATTTGACTCCTTGGGCTGATAATGGGCCATGCTTGGTGGGCTTAGCCCAAGGGATGAGTCTTGGGTTCATTTCTCCCTCCTTTAGGCCTCATGTTGACCAAGTTGACTTTTTGAGTTGACTTGGTCAACATGATGAGTGGGCTGACCCCACTTAATGGTTCATGAGCCTAGTGGCACCTCCCAACTTGGGTTGGGTCAAGGGTGTGCCCCATTTAGGCTAATTGGGCCTATGAGTATGGGTTTGACCACTTTAGGCCCAAGGTTGACTTGGGTCAACTAGGGTCAAAGTGTTGACCTAGTGACATGCCATAGGGTCCACTTAGATTGTTTTTTGGGTTAGGGCAATGTGGTAGGGTCATGGTGTGGCTAGGGTCCCCTATTTAGGCTAGTTTGACCTAGCTTGACTTGGTCCTATAGTAGGCCCCACATGGCCACAACCCACTACCTAGGGTCAAACCTAGCTAATTTCCCTAACACCCACCCTATGCCTAACCAAATCTAAGTTAAGGGGCCTAGAAGTAACATGGGATGTTACAAATCCTATAAACAAAAAAAATAATTTCGTCCCCGAAATTTAAGTTCGGGTTTACGGGGTTCTATTTGCAATAATTATAAGAAATTTTAAGCATAAATTAAAATGTACCTGATTTAAATAACTCTGGGTGTTGCTCCAACATCAGATCCCTCGGCTCCCAGGTGTATTCCTCCCGTCCGTGGTTGTACCACAACACCTTCACGAGAGGGACCTTCTTCTTCCGCAGCACTTGGACGGCCGTATCGTCAATCCATATCGGCTCTAGTCAAACTGATCTGTCTGGCACTACTAGGTCCGGCTGTGGTAGTAATGTACTGCTCCGGCCGAAGGAGAGCTCTTCGCAAGGAAGAGACATGGAAGACGTCGTGTAAGGTACTCAACTTCGGTGGCAGCTGTAGTCGATAAGCCAAGCGGCCGATCCGCTCAAGGATCAAGTATGGCCCCATGTATCGTGGACTGAGCTTCTTGTGCCTCCACACCTGAGAGACACCGTGTACTGGATGTATCTTCAAGAAAACTCTGTCTCCAACCTAGAACTCCACCTTCCGGTGCCGAGCATCGTAATACTTTGCCTGCCTGCTCTTGGCCTCTAGTAGCTGATCCCTGATCAAACGAATCTGAGCCTCCGTGTCTTCCACAAAATCTGAACCAAGAGCTCGAGTGTCCACGTCATGAACCCAAGATAGCGGTGTCCGACACTTCCTCCCACAAAGTGCCTCATATGGAGCCATCCCGATGCTAGCCTGGTGGCTGTTATTGTACGAGAACTAGATAAATGGTAGCAGCCTCTCCCAAGGTTTCCCCATATCTAATATGCATAGTCTGAGTAGGTCCTCCATAGTCCTGTTTGTCCGCTCTGTCTGGTCGTCGGTCTGTGGATGGAAGGCAGTGCTAAAAGTGAGTCTGGAACACAAGTAAGCATGCACTGCCCTCCACTCTCTAGAAGTGAAGCGACCATCTCGGTCCGAGACAATAGACCTGGGGATGATATGGTATCTGATGAACTGCTCAACGAACACTCTCACTAAAACTGCAACTAGAGCATCCTTCCTGACTGAAATGAACCGCGCTACCTTGGTAAGTCTGTCTACAATGACCAAGATGGAATCGTGCCCAGAGTGGGAGCGAGGCAGTCTGTGTACAAAATCCATAGTAATGTCCTCGAACTTCCACTCTTGAACTGGCAGTGGCTGTAATAAACTTCTCGGGCTCTTGCACTCCACCTTCACGCGCTGGCAGGTCTCGCAGTGTGTCACAAAATAGGTGATCTCCCTCTTCATCCCAGGCCAGTACATGGTACTCCGTAAGTCTGCCCACATCTTGGTGATGCCGGGATGCATTGAGTATCTGGAGCAGTGCGCCTCTCTGAGTATGTCATCCCAGATATCATCTCCTGCTGGCATGTACACTTGACCACGGAATCGAAGGAGACCATCCTACAGCGTGTAATCCTCATACTTGCCCCCTTTCAGGGCGCTGAAAATAGGCTCTAGTGCAGCATCAAGTCTCTGATGTGTAATAATGCGCTCTCGAATATCATCATCACTGATCAAGGAGCTCAGGTACTCTCGATACACCACTGGCTAAGCCTCCAAAACTATGGTAATATTCATATCTTCCATCATACGTAGCAACTCTATAGACATCACCTGAGGCTCCGGTCCAGAAGTGTCGGCTCTCCTGCTAAAAGCATCCGCTACAGTATTTGCCTTCCCCGGGTGATAGTGCATCTCATAATCATAATCGCAGAGGAACTCTAGCCATCTCCTCTAGCGTAGGTTCGGAACCTTCTGCATGTCAATGTATTTGAGATTCTTGTGATCTAAGTAGATATCATAGTGAATCCCGTATAAGTAGTGTCTCCACGTCTTGAGGGAGAATACCACAGCCCCGAGCTCGAGATCATGTACTGGATAGTTGTGTTCATGCTTCTTCAACTATCGCGAAACATAAGCAATAATATGTCCATGCTGCATCAGGACATCACCCATCCCCTGATAAGAGGCATCTGTATAAATCTGAAATCCTTCACTCCCAGATGAGAGTGCAAGGATAGGGGATGAGGTGAGTCAGTCCTTCAGCTCCCGAAAAGCTGTCTCGCATGGCTCTGTCAAATCAAAAACTTCATCCTTCTTCATCAAGGACGTGAGGGGGAGGGCTATCCTCGAGAATCCCTCCACGAACTTGCGATAGTAGCCTGCTAAACCCAAGAAGCTGTGGATGTCTGACGCTGTCTGTGGCCATGGCCAATCCCGCACTGCCTTTATCTTAGCTGGATCCACTGCCAATCCGGCCCCGCAGTTAATATGCCCCAGAAAAGCGACCTCCTGCATCCAAAACTGGCATTTTGAAAACTTTACATACATCTGAAACTCCCTCAGCCTCTGTAACACCTGTGCCAGGTGCTCTGCATGCTCCTCCAGAGTCCAGGAGTAGATAAGGATATCATCGATGAATACCTGACGAAGCGATCTAAATAAGGCTCGAATACACGGTTCATTAGCGTTATGAATGCCAAGAGGGCATTCGTGAGCCCAAAAGGCATCACCGTGAACTCGTATAGCCCATAGCGTGAACTGAATGCCGTCTTTGGTATATCTTCTTCTTGGATGCGGAGCTGATAGTATCCGGACCGCAAGTCTAGCTTAGAGAACCAGAAAGCTCCCTGAAGCTGATCAAACAACTCGTCTATCTGAGGCAGTGGATAGGTATTCCGAACCGTCAGCCGGTTCAGCGCTATATAATCTATACATAACCGCAGCGATCCGTCTTTCTTCTTCATAAATAGAACGGGTGCTCCCCACGGCGATGAGCTCGTCCGCACAAATCCAGAATCCACTAACTTCTGAAGCTTAGTCCTGAATTATGCCAACTCCCTAGGAGCCATCCTGTAAGGTTCCCGGGACACTGGTCTCGCCCCCCGGTACCAATTGAATCCATAAGTCCAAATCCCGGGCTGGTGGTAGTCCGGGAAATTTCTCCAGGAACACATCGGAGAAATCCCGGGCTACCGGGATGTCAGCTATGGAACTCTCTACTGCTGTCATCTCGAAGCAAATGAGGTACACCTCCTCCCCCCGCTCATAGGCCTTGACAGCCTGTACAGAAGATAAAGAAAGGTGGGGGATGGGACGGATACCTTCAATGGTGACGTAGGAATCTCCATGTCTGAGTGTGATCCTCTTTGAGGGGCAGTCGATCTGGGCATGGTTCCAATGGAGCCAGGTCATGCCCAAAATCAGATCAAAGTCCGGCAATCTCAGGACTGCTGCCGGAGCCTCGATTGCCTTGCCTCTGATCTCGGCCTCCATGTTGCAGCTATCTGTGGTTCGTTGCTCTGAGCCATCAGGAAGACGCACCCTCATTTCTAGGCCAGGTAACATTTCCATACCCTTTAGTCCTTTAATAAACGTGTCTGACACGAATGAGTGGGAGACACCCGTGTCGAAGAGAGTATGGGCGGGCTTGCTACTGATCATAACTATCCCTGGGTTTTGTTTGAGTTCAAAGATGAAGATTATTTCTAAGGTTCTCAATGTACTCATTAAAGTTGAAAATTCTAAATTTTGCAATAATTAAAGTACCTATAATCACTTCTTCAGGGTTCCTCTGCTCCGTGATGTCCAGCGCATATATTTGTTCCTTGCCACGTCCTCGGCCATGATGTCCACGACCTCGGCCTCGACCTCATCCTCGGCCTCGCCCCTGGTGTGCTGGAGGGGCCACTAGAGGTGAAGGAGGAGGGAGTAGGTGGATCTGATGTGGGCACTGCGACCTGATTTTCCCAGGCTGGCCGCATCCAAAGCACGTGATCTGCCTCTGACCCCGATTGTCTTGCATCATTGGTCCTTGCATCTGCAGAGGTGGTGGAGCCAATAGTGAAGGAGGCCCCTGATCCTGCCTGTAGTTGGGACAATGACGTCCCCCACCCCTCCTATATCCAATAACTTTTCCTCTCTGAGATATCATGCTACTTTCTCCGGATGATGACCCCTCTAGAGGTCTCTTTCATCTGCCTTGCACCATTAGCTGGTCAGCCTCCAGCTTCTTCGCCATCTCAATAATCTGTATAGTGGTGCCATGAGATATGAACAATAAGGGCTGCCTTAAGGAGTCTCGGAGCACATGGTAGAATCTTTTTTCATACTTCCGGTCATCCCAGTCATGAAATCCCGCAAATCAAGCCAAGTGGGAGAACTCTCTTTGATATTCGATCACGAATCTGCTCCCCTACTGGAGGTTCAAAAATCTCGCTTCCAAGGAATCTCTGTCTGTGGAGGATACATAGTGCTCCAAAAATGCATCACTGAATTCCTCCCAAGAAATATCCATCAGCTCCCTATCAGTATATGTAGAGTCTCGTATAGACTTCCACCACCTCTTCGCATGAGCCTCCAGTACCGAGGTGGCAAGAGGGACTGCCTGTCCGACTGGGCAGCTGATTCCAGCTAACACCTCCTGAATAGTCTCCAGCTACTCCTCCGTCTTCACAACATCTTCTGTCCCACGGTACACTGGCGGAGACAGACTCTTAAAGGCATTCAACCAGTTTGACCCTAGGTTTGGCATTTGTGTCGGGGCTTGCTGGGCTCTGAAGGCATCTAGAAAAGCTGTCATAGTTTGTCCCATCTTTGTCTGCATGAAAGGAGTGGCAGTCGGAGGGGGAGGAACCACATTCTGCGGAGGCTGCATAAAGGTAAGGTAAACGTCAAAAATTGACCTAACTCATTGCGGACTGTTTTATGTGACTTTTGCACATGGGCACACCATTGCTTCCGATGTATAGTTTGTCCGCAAACTAATGCTCGAGCGGGGTGTTCTAGTGTTGTGGACTTATTTCTCATATGTTCGTTGTTCAAGTGATACCAGTTTGTAAGATCCAACTCCCCCATCAGAGGAGTTAACCCAGATCTTATGCCCAGAACTGCCGCCTTACGGTGACACTAACACACAAGTTAGTCGACACCGCAAGTTGCCGATTCTGCCGGCAAGTACGATCATAAACCTGTTCGGCCAATTGAGAAACAGAAGTATAAAACAGAGTATACACAACATAGTCCACAGCCACAGTACTAATCACATATATAACAAATGAAAAGTACACAAATGAATAGTCCAAAATGAGTGCAATAATAAAAGAGAGTAATAAGGGCTTATGCCCAGTACATCAAATCAAATCTCTCACTCTCTCAAATCCAAAAGCGGAAGCTATCTATATCATCATCTGGTCTCATCCTACCTTAGGACGCGCAGTAGTAGTAGTAGCCGGTGGTAGCGGTATCTGCTCCTCAAGTCCTGCCATCTCGTCGTGCTGGTGCTCCATCTCCTCGAGCTCCTAAAATGATATGGTCACCGACCATTAGTCAAAAAGACTAAGTCATTTCCTCCACACCTCGCCCCGCAACTCCTAGGAACCGAGCGGGAGGACGAACTGGAGGACAACAAGGGGTAGTAAAAAGGTAAGCAGGTGACAGAAGCTCACTAGCAAGTGTATAA
This sequence comes from Platanthera zijinensis, assembly GCA_039513925.1. Lineage (NCBI taxonomy): Eukaryota > Viridiplantae > Streptophyta > Magnoliopsida > Asparagales > Orchidaceae > Platanthera > Platanthera zijinensis. The sequence continues at coordinate 47,500,771 of CM077079.1, read as the reverse complement.
TATAATTCTACATCTATCAGTTCTAAGCACAAGGTATAAAGAAGTAAAGTGAAGTACAGTAAGTAAAAGAACTGAAAATAAAGCAGAAGGTAAAGCTACACTACCACCACACTATCATCACAGAGCGTACCTTAACTTATAAAAATGCCCATACAAATTTATAAGTTAAGGTTTCCAGGAATTGTAACTTATCATATAAAAGAGCCCATACTAATTTATATAATAAGGATCTATGAAGCGTATGCCCTAATATGAATGGATGTTTATGCTATGGTTATGCAACATGCAAGTGCAACACACACACGCGACTCTGAGATTCCAGACCTTTAGTTCCCACATTTCGAGAGCTAGCATCACTCTCAGGTAACACCGTTGTGGCTACGGCAGCAGCGGATCGGGCTTCTCTGCTTTCTAGGCGGGTATACACACTACCAGGCCTAGACCTCTCTTGTACGCCTCTGTACACCTATAAAAAGTGCACTCCAGATTCTCTACTTACTAAATTCTAGCTGTCTGCTAGACTTTTATGTCGGGTATACGTCTTCAGGTATTGTCTGCCATACCGTAGTATTAAACAACATACTGGCCCTTCCACCCGCACACCTCACCAGAGTCACCGTACTGCCATCGGTGTGACGATTGGCCCAGTACCGCAAGACCCACCACCATTTTATTTATGCACATGCAATTATTTCAACTCGAGCCTCCATCTCGCAGTACCAACCTGTCCTGATTCCTCCAACCCTGCCCGGGTGAGCAAGTAAACCAACCACTTCCTTCCAACTCTACACGGGTGAGCAAGTAGTCAAGAGACTCCAAGTCCCTCCAACCCAGCACGAGATAGAACACACATCAAGTTCAGCTCCCTCGAACCCATCACGGGTGAGCATGTGTACCATTTCCCTTAGCTTAGTATACTACTCTTGTCTACCGATTATTAAACTTAGTAGTATAGGGTTAATCCCAGGACTGCCCAAGGTATACCCAATGAAGGGGTCTCGAAGGCACTAGGAACCAAGATGGAATTAAAATCCAAAGTTCCCTTTCGTAAGGATAATTACTTTAGGTTGATGTCTACCCATGATCCACATTCAACTCTCCTTATTACTCTTGGCCGATCCTAATGACTTAAGTTATTATCGGGAAGGGCGACGGTCTTCCGCCGACCTCCACCCCAGTTGTTACCCAATGACTTGCACTTTAATCTCGTCACTAAAATAACACTACCCACCAGGGTCATACTTCCAATTGTAATCTCTAGCTCAATTGTCGATCTATCCCCCGGTGGGCCTTATGGTATAACCTTATTTTTATTATGCGCAGCCCATGACCTAATACAACCCCGAAGTCGAACTTCCAATTCCTTGGGCCACCAACCCCTAATTATTTATACTAGGGTGGTCTGAACTAATGAAATGAGCATGTTGATTTTCATAATTTTCCTAGGTAATTAAGTCATCTAATTAAATCATTTAAGTTAATTCCCTAGGTCATTTACACATGAAGTATTACAATTTATAATCCAATGACCTAAGGAATTTTTCCTGGGTTGTATATTGATAAAATATTGCTGCCTACAGAGATTCATAATTTTCCTTTGAATATTTATATTTATTCCTTAATTAATACAAAATCCACAAAATTACCATTTTCCAAATGAAGTATATGGAATACATAAGCCAAAATTCCAATAAAATTACAGAGCATTTATATCATTAATTTAAGACTAATGGAAAAGTTTCATTAACCTCTATATTGTAATGGCCTATCAAATTCCATTCTTATATATTTACCAAAATGCCATTATGCTAATTTAAAAATTATCAGTACATCCAAAAGTTTTGAGATAAATACACAAGGCTAATCATACAAATATGCAATACTAGAAATAATTACAAAATTTTCTGATATGTATTTCCATCAATTCATGAATAATTGTAATAAGGGTAAAATTGTAATTTCAATTCATTTTACTCCAAAAGTTCTCAAACAGAATGATAAAATTTTCCTAAGTCAATTATAACCTCCATTTTAACTTGACAGAATTTGGGAATTTTTATTTGATCAAAACCTATTTTTCTAATTTATTTCCCAAAGAGGCCTATATTTTTAAAATTCCAAATAAGGGGATTTTTGATCTCAAAAATCCCATAATTAATTTAGGGGTGAAATTTACCCTAATGAACCTCTGGAATTAATTCCATGATTTTTGCATGCCTCAAATAGGCTGAATGCACATCATTTCATTTATTGCTATTTGCACCCCAAGGCCATATTTTGCCAACACATGCAAGTGGATTAACCCAACATGCAGTGAACCAAATGTTCTGAAATTTTTATCATGCACCTATGATGTCCCCAAGGACCTTCCACCAAACGTTGGGGCCATTTAGAGACATATAACTCCAAATATTTCATTTATTTAATTTTAAGTATTATGACAAATACTATATAAAAATTTGTCTTAAAAATTCTCAGTTTTTGTCAGGGGCTAGATATGCGCTATACATGCATATGCCCAAAATTTTGGGCCATTTGGACATCTTGTTTGGCATGGGCTTAGGTTTTAGTTTCTTCACTAGCCCAGGACCAGTCCTAGAAAAATAGCCCTACAGGTCAGACCACTGGACCAAAATTGAAGTTTGAGATAGAAAATTAAAGCTAACAGATAAGGATACATGTTTCATTCAGGGGTCAAGTTATGGTGATGCCTCTAAGTACCTAAAATATCACATGCAAACTGACTGTAAATATGTGACAGAAATATACATTCATATCAGTTGATATTATATCACATATATAAATATTAACATGAATCTTAAAGCAAAATCAAGGGCATCCAGTCATCATCCCCAAATGTTGGACGGCTGAGATTGAATTTCCTGGGCATACTTTGCTGGCTGTTTCCGGCCAGCTGAGCCACCACCACCGCCGGCAGATATCGTCACCACCTTCACTGAGGTGGGGGCTTGCGTTTCCCGGCGGTGAGGCCGTCGGAGTTGCCTCCTCCGGCGAACCCGAGCAAGAAGTAAAACTCGGAAAAATTGTGTTTTCCTCTCATGGCATCGGGCTAAATTGAGACCGATATCTCCCCTACTTGATCTAGATTGCTAGTATAGGTAGAGGGGCGGCGAAACGAACCTGTTCCAGGTCTTGGCGGCGGTTTGCCATGGCCGAGCTTCTCCGGAAATCTCCTGCCCGAATCCTTGATTCTTCACCAAAAGCTTTGTTCTAGGACTCGTTCTCCACTCGTTCTCCTTTTGAAGCTACTGGTGGGGTTATTTTGAGCTGGGGTGGGCAGTACAAGGAGATAACTCCAAGGTGAGCTCGGGTTGGAGCTTTGGATGCTTCACCCATGGTGCCAAGTGGCCACCATGCTCTCAATTTCTCTGGAAAGTCTTTGGGAGGCTTGCCAGCAAGTCTTGGGCTGAGGGAAAGAGTCCAAGTGGCCTCCCTTCCTTATTTTCCTCTTCTCACTCCCCTTCTCTCTCCTAAATTCTCCTTTTACCCCCATGCATGTGCCCTCTCTCCTAATTCAGAGGGGTAGGGCTTGTCTTTGACTCCTTGGGCTGATAATGGGCCATGCTTGGTGGGCTTAGCCCAAGGGATGAGGCTTGGGTTCATTTCTCCCTCCTTTAGGCCTCATGTTGACCAAGTTGACTTTTTGAGTTGACTTGGTCAACATGATTAGTGGGCTGACCCCACTTAATGGTCATGAGCCTAGTGGCACCTCCCAACTTGGGTTGGGTCAAGGGTGTTCCCCATTTAGGCTAATTGGGCCTATGAGTATGGGTTTGACCACTTTAGGCCCAAGGTTGACTTGGGTCAACTAGGGTCAAAGTGTTGACCTAGTGACATGCCTTAGGGTCCACTTAGATTGTTTTTAGGGTTAGGGCAATGTGGTGGGGTCATGGTGTGGCTAGGGTCCCTATTTAGGCTAGTTTGACCTAGCTTGACTTGTTCCTATAGTGGGCCCCACATGGCCACAACCCACTACCTAGGGTCAAACCTAGCTAATTTCCCTAACACCCACCCTATGCCTAACCCAATCTAAGTTAAGGGGCCTAAAAGTAACATAGGATGTTACAGAAGACCAGAAGGATCCAACCACTAAAGTTTATAATACTAAAGCAAGAATGCTACCTACAATTAGGCATTTGAGGGATCATCCGAGAACTCAGATCATAGGAGATGCTAGCCAAGGGGTTACAACAAGTAGCAAAAGCCTCAATGTTGCTATGTACTCTAGCTTCCTATCTTAGGTTGAACCTAAAAGGTTTGAAGATGCCAACATAGATCCATTTTGGATTATTGCTATCCAAGAGGAACTGAACTAGTTCTAGAGATGCAAGGTCTGGAAGCTAGTTCCCAGACCTCAAGGACATTACATCATTAGAACCAAGTGGATCTACATGAATAAGCTTGATGAGAATGGTGTTATAACAATGAATAAAGCTAGACTGGTGGCCAAGGGATACAGGAAAGAGGAATGTATTAATTTTGATCAAACCTTTGCCCAAGTAGCCATATTGGAAGTTATAAGACTATTCCTTGCATATGCTACACATAAAGGATTAAAGGTCCACCAAAAGAATGTGAAGTCATCTTTTCTAAATGGTGACGTAAAGAAGAGGTCTATGTTCAGTAACCCTCAGATTTTGTTAATCCTAACTTTCCTGAGTATGTTTTTAGGCTTAGAAAAGCTTTATATGGGTTGAAGCAAGCTCCTAGGGAATGGTATGAAACCACGTCTATGTTTCTCATTGAGAACAAATTATCAAGGGGAAAGAAAGACAAGACATTATTACTAAAGGAAGTCAAGGGTAAGATCATTGTAGTTCAAATTTATGTAGATGACATAATATTTGGGTCTATTGAAGATGGCTTATGCAAAAAGTTTGCTAAATTTATGCAATGGAAGTTTGAGATAAGCAGTATGGATGAACTCAAGTACTTCTTGGGCCTCCATGTTAGACAATCAGAGGATAGATTATCCATCTCTAAGTCTAAGTTTACCAAGGAATTGATTAAAATTTTTGGAATGGATAGTGCCTCCATAATGAAAACTCCTATGGGGTAGAGTGTGTAAATAGAGAAGGATGAAACTGGGAAACCTGTTGATAAAACCTTACGTAGAGGCATAATTGGATCCCTCATCTACCATACTTCTAGTAGGCCAGACATTATGTATGCTACATGTGTTTATGCTAGATGCCAGTCTAGCCCTAAGGAATCTCATTATTTTGCAGCTAAAAGAAATATGAGATACCTCAAGTGCACACCTGATCTTCGTTTGTAGTACCCTAGGAATAATGAATTTTAACTAACTACGCATTTAGATGCAGACTTTGCAGGTTGCAGAGTAGACAGGAAAAGAATCTCTAGCACTGTCAGTTTTTAGGAGGAAGATTGGTCTCTTGGAACAGCAAGAAGCGAACAAGTGTTACTATCTTAATAGTTGAATCAGAGTACATCTCAGCTTGAAGTTTCTATACACAGCTACTATGGATCAAGCATCAACTCCAAGATTATAATCTCAAGATTAGTAGAACTCTAATATTTTGTGATTCTATTAGTGCAATCTCTATTGCTAGAAATCCTATTTCTCATAGCAGGACCAAGCACATAAAGATTAGGTATCATTTTATTAGAGAGCATGCAAAATGTGCAAACATCAGACTTGAGTTTGTCTCTACGGACAAGAAAGTGGCTGATATTTTCACCAAGCCACTAGATGAAGTCAAGTTCAACACCTTCAAATTTGAATTGGGTATGCTGAACTTAGTATAGCTTTAGTTGCTCTTCAAGCATTTTATTATTGTTGCAGGTAGTACTAATCCCTGCAAGATAACAAATGAGTTATAGACTAAGAAGAGAGATGCTCCTATTTAGGGGGAGACAGTTCAGTCTGATATCAGAACAAGCTTGACTCTTATCTAGTGACTTTCTAGCAATTATTAGATCAGATTCCTGATGTGCCTTTGAGTCTAACAAAGGCAATACTGCTGCTGAGGGACAGAAATGAAGATGTTTGTGGATACACCATCAGCTTGAGAACTACAACCTCAAGGTATACCATTCACCTTAAAAATGTGACTCATCCAGTTCAATTTCTAATACTAAGGATCCTGTCTAATATAGCAGGACTAAGCTTATAGAATTTCAATATCATTTTACTAGAGAACATGTAGAAAGTGAAGACATTTGTCTCCACTGAAAATCATGTTGTTGATATCTTCACAAAGTCATTGGATGAGGCAAAGTTCAATTCTTTCAAAATTGAGTTAGGAATGCTTAATGTTGAAAGAACCATGTACATTATGTCTTTCAGCTATATATCTATATGTCTATATTTTTGTTTTCAACTCATAATGTAGTCCATCTGTTTTAGTGTTAAAGTATAACTTTAGCAAGGTTAGATACATAGGTAGCAGTTAATCACTTTAACTACTAGGTTAAACTTCAGTGAGATCAACTGAATCAGTTAAGAAGGATACAGTGTTTGACAAGAATGATATTCCTCCAAAAATAATGATGTAGTCGAGGGGGAGCATTCATGTGTTCCTTCTCAGGATGAGGTCATTCCATCCACCCTGTTGACTGAGGAATCAACCACTATAAATAACTTGTGTGCTGTTGTGTGTTCTTGAAAGCTAACATAAATCAAAATCAAACACACCTACGCTAAAAGAGAGTACAAAATACATAAAAACATATTTACCCCCACTTTAGGTGTTTAGCTACTCATGAAATAAAAACTTTCATCTAGATCTTACTACCAAGTATATAAGTTACTTCGCCCAAGTCTATCATAGAAAAGCAATTCCCTAGGTTGTTCTTAACAACTTATAGGGTCAGTTTATCATTCCTGATCAGTAGTATGTCATCTACATAAAATATTAGGAAGATAATAATGCTCCCACTAATCCTCTTGTAAACATACGGTTCATTCTCATTTTTGATAAGGCCAAACTCTTTAATCTTTTCATCAAAACAAAGATTCCAACTTCGAGAAGCTTGTTTTAATCCATAAATGGATCTCAATGGCTTGCATATTTTTGTGGCTTCATCTAGAAATACAAAACCCTCGGGTTGTGTTATATACACTTCTTCAAGATGGTTTCCATTTATGAAAGCTATTTAAACATTCATGTGTCCGATCTCGTAGTCATAATACGCAGCAATAGCAAGCAAAATTATGTTGGACTAAACCATAACAACATGGGAAAAAGTCTCAGCATAGTCAATACCATGAATTTGATTGGAACCTTTAGCCACTAGTCGCGCTTTGAATTTCTGTACATTTCCATCCATGTTGGTCTTCTTCTTGAAGACCCACTTGCACCCCAAGGGTCGTACCCCTTTAGGTGGTTCCACCATGGTCCAAACTTGGTTTGCATATATGGAGTCCATTTCAGATTTCATAGTCTCAAGCCACTTCTTGGTGTTCGGTCCACTTATAGCCTCTTGGTAGATTGAAGGCTAATCATCATGATCCATAAGCAACAGATTACCTATTTGAGACACGAGAAATTCATATCTCCCAGGCTCAGTTCTAGGTCTACCAGATCTACGTAGGACTTGTGTTTCCTGAGAAGGTTCTCCAACTACAACAACTTGTAGTCCTTGCTTAAGTTCCAATTCTAGTTTATTCACTATTTATAGTTCTTGTACTTCTTTAAGTTCAACCTTCATAGTCTTTCTGGATAAGAACTCTTTCTTTAAAAAGACACATGTCCTAACGATAAACACTTTGTCCTAAGACAGTAGGTAAAGTACTATTCTTTAGTTTCCTTAGGATACCCCACAAGATAACATTTATCTGACTTGGGTTCTAGCATGTCAGGCAATTAATGTCCCACGTATGCCTCATAACCCCAGATCTTAATGAAAGACATACTAGGATGCTTCCCACTCCATATCTCATATGGTGTCTTTAGAATCGATTTCGTTGGAGCACGATTTAGTGTAAAAGAAGTAGTCTCTGGAACAAATTCCCAAAGGAAACAAACAAATCTGCATGAATCATCATCGACCGTACCATATCTAACAGAGTATCATTCCTCCGCTTAGACACACCATTATGCTGCGATATTCTGGGTGAAGTGAGTTGTGATATAGTACCACACTCTTTTAGATGATCATGAAACTCATGACTTAGGTATTTACCATCTCGATTAGATCGGAGCACTTTAACCCTCTTGCCTTGCTGGTTCTCCACTTCATTCTTAAACTCTCTAAATTTTTTAAAGGTTTTGCATTTGCACTTCATAAGATACACATATTTGTATCTACTGAAATCATATATAAATGTAACAAAGTAGAAGCACCCACCTCTAGCTATAGAACTCATGGGTTCGCATTATACCCAAGAGATCATCAACCCTTTCATTAAAACCCATGAAAAAGACTTTAGTCATCTTGCCTAATAAACATGATTCACATCTCTCAAATGATCCATAATCAAATGAGCTCAGTAGTCCATCTTTATAGAGCTTGGATATGTGTTTCTCATTTATATGACCAAAATGACAATATCAAAGGTATGTAGGATTTGAGTAATTTTTTTAGTCTTTTAGTATTTTCTATATTATATATCAGATTTTTTATGTTCAAAACATACAAACCATTAAACATTTGAGCTGCAACATAACAAACATCATTCCTAAATATATATCAATAATTATTCTTAATAACAAAAGAGAATCCAATCTTGTCCAAACATGAAATTGAAATAATGTTTCTAGTTATCATAAGAACATAATAATAATTATCCAGTTCTAATTTAAGTCTACTGGTCAAAGAAAGACGGTAAACACATACGATGACAGCAATAACTCTTTCTCTGTTGCCAATATGCAGGACCCCCCCCCCCCTTACACAACATTTTTCTCCTCTCCAGTTCCTGCACATTTATACAAATATGATAACCACATTCGGTATCCAATACCCAGGATCAAGGAGCAGAAAGGTTTGTCTCTATAACATGAATACTTGAAGTCAAAGTCATACCTCCCTTCATTTTCTGCAGACCCTCAATATAAGAAGGATAATTTCTCCTCTAATGACCAGCCTTTCCATAGTGGTGGCATTTCCCTTCCTTTGCTAAGTCCTTCTTCTTTAGTGCTGAAGACTTGGGCTCAAAAATGACTTAGGTCCAACATTAGACTTCTTGAAACCCTTGGCCTTGCTCATGCCTTTATGCACCATTAGTATGGAGCTAGCAGGCTTGGCCTTCTTCATGTTTATCTTGGCAATTTTTAACATGCCTAGGAGCTCGGGCAGTGTCTTATTGATTTCATTTATATTATAATTCAAGACAAATTGCACGAAATAGACCGACAACGATTGCAAGATCAGGTCTGTAGCCAACTCTTGGCCTAGAGAAAAACATAGTCTTTCAAAATTCTCTGCATACCCAATCATCTTGCGTATGTGAATCCCTACTAGGTCTCGAGCTCCCATATTACACTGAAACAACGCCTTGGTTACATCAAACCTCTCTTGCCGAGCTTTCCCATGAAATATTTTCTTAAGGTGCTCGTCAATCTCTTTACAACTCAAGTTCTCTTGTTGTTTCTGAAGATCATAGTTCATGGTGGTAAGCATGAGGCATTCGATATCCAAGGAGTCATCTTGGTACTTCTTATAAGTATCTTTATCAGCTCGAGAAACATTAACGACTGGCTCTTCAGGGGAATCCTCTTCCAAGACCTAGATCTTACACACTTTCCTGAGAACAATTCTAATTTTTTGTACCAGTACAGATATTTTATCCTACTCAGTTTCTTCTTCTCAAGGATAGCTCTGAGGGATAAGGTGGAGTGAGATCCACTTGCCATGGAAATTTTACAATAATTTATGCAAAGAAAACTCAGTATAACATTTCAAAATACATTATTATTTCAATTAGGACTTTAATTAAAATTACTCCCACTATTTAAATCAAACTGATAACTCTCAATATAAATTTGGAGAGTGTATGCAAGCTACTCTCTTAGTGGACAAGATTCATATTTCACCAACACCATAAGTCAGCTTTGGCTTTTCTCTCATAATATAGTTATTTAGGTAGGCAACACTGCTGATTGCATCATAATGAAACTCTTGTATGGTTGGTGAATAACTCCATATTCGCATCCATCATATGGTGCATGCCAACACTATGCCTCTAGGCACTCAACTTTTGAGGTCACCTAGTTAAGTTTGACCCGATGTTGATAGTGGGAAATCATAATTATCCGCTCGCACCCTTTCTAAGACCGATTTATGCACCTTGATTTTACAAGCCCACACTTCATCGATCGTGGCAGGAAGAGTGTCATCCATCAGAAGGCATCCAACTATTTAATAGTGTTTAAGGGATTTTAAGATAAATGGCTAACACTTAATCAAGGTTAATAATTTACCAATGTGCACATTCACAAAAATACAAACAACACTCGCAATCCAAATACATCCCAGATGTGCACAAAGAAAAATCATCAACACTAGACGAACTGAGATAAATCTGAACATCTAGAACGCTTCTAAATCTTTAGATTTATATGCTTTGGACATGAGCAACACCAACTCCACTTATACAGTATACAAGCTCGTCCCTCTATTTGAGATTCAAAATCTAACAGACTTTTTTTCACAAACCAACAAGGACAGTTACTGTTAAGGAGAAACAAAGACAACACAACGAAATCACATGCATTCCTATCGGAGTTCCAAGTGGTTGTGCCCCTGGTGGGGTCTTAAGGGTATAACCCCTAATGGGGTCCATGGGGCAGCGCCCCGAACAATTTTTTTTGAAAAAACTACCATTGATTCCTCATTAAATTTCATCAACATTTGATGTCCTTGGACTAGATTTGGGCATTTAGAACACTTCTAAATTTCCAAATCTGCACGCAATGGTTTTAACAACTTCTGAATGAATGATCATCGTGAAACCTATCTCTGATACCACTATTAGGTTTCTATGAATGCACAACACATGTGCACAACAGAATAAAGAAACAAGAAAACCTAAAACGAAATAGATCTTGCGATGATCATTGATCAAGAAGTAAAAAACAACTTTGAATAAAAGTATACCTTTATGGGATTTAGTCATTACTCAACAAAGATGCTCCAAGGAAGTTCGACGAACACTTGTGACTGGAGTTCCCACCGTAGAAGTAGATCCACGCTTTTATGGGTATCCACACAAGCAAGAAGAACCCTTAGACTCTTGTCACACAAGATTTATGTTAGAAGAAGGAATGCCTTCAATGTCTCCACTGATTATTAGATCTATTAAAGGAGAGGCGACGGTGATGAAAACAAAGCTTAGGAAACAATTTCTGGCGACGACAACGGGTCGAAGTGGCACCGGCACGGAGCATTGGCTACAACTTCAAGCTTGCGGAACTGTTCCATTAGGAGGAAGAAGTTTCCACACTCACGATCCCAATTGATTAGGTCAAGCGTAGAAGATAACATTTATCTCATCTATTTATACTCCAAAACCAAAACAGTAGTTACCCGTAGACCAGACAAAAAAGCAACTTTAGGAAAAATAGACCTGCGCCAATTCATCGAGAACAATTCATCGAGTGGAATTCCTCGAGTAAACACGACGAATGATATGTCCACTCGATAGATTCATCAAATATCAGATTCGTTATAACAGATTTCTCGGGTGCAATTCGTTGAGCATACTCGATGAATAGAAAGAACTCTCGAAGGATTTGTCGAGACCGTCTAAACGAACACAAACTATCACGTCGAATTCGTCGAGTGTACACGACTAACCCATCGAGAATACTCGACAAATTCGTCGAGAATACTTGATTAACCGACTTACCTTTTTTGACGATTTCCAGAAGGCCCCTCGAATTCATAATTCAGGCTCTTTGGATGATCTAGTTCCAAGTCCATGTCAAAAGGCTTGGCCCTTCACTCATATCACATATGAGCAAGGCCAACACAGTCCTTTCCAAATTTTTCATAACTCTTTTGTGCGACCCCATAGGCTAATATTGCGTTGGTAGTGAGACTATCTGTTTGACCACTTCTAAATCACAATGGTAACATTAACAGGATTTTCCAAAAGAAAGATTTTGTTGTCGTCGAGAGGAAAGGAGCTTAAGCCCACATGATTTGCTGGCAATAATGGATACCCAACCTTTGTGAATGGAGATCACATTAATTGGGTTCAATATGGTAGAAACGAAGTCGTTGATGTAGCAAAATTGGGAGCACAAATTTAAGGTTGAGAAAACCTTCTCCCCAATATTCCAATGTTGTTGTGCTCAACATAATGATTTAGGATAAACTTTAAGTTCTTAATTGTTGCCAAAGACATATATCTTTGTGAGATATTAATTACGAAATATCTCTTGTGGCACCACCTATGTGGGGGTAGTTGTGAAGCCGCGACTTTGGGATTCAGACTGCACTATAATAACCCTCATGGAAAATGAAGGCGTATGCAGGGCCATTAACGCGCCCACCACCATAACTCAAGAATAACCAATCTTTTATGTGTTTATCTAATCTATCGGTCAAAAGTTTATAATTCAAAGTCTCTATCACATTGTTCTCTTCGGTATAGGAAATAAGTACTAATTATAGGTTCAAGGTTATCATTCCACTTATATCCATTGCAGTATATACAACTTGATGAAGTAAATTTGTATTTGATTATATTTATTATTAGTAATATAAAATTTATGAAGTTCGCATTTTTGTTTTTCGTCTTGGTGGGAGATTGTTAGAAATTTGATGCATAAAACCTTATAAATTAAATGTTTTATTGGAGCCTTTTGTTGTTTGGTGTTGAGCTCCATACTTTTGATGAAAAGCTCCAAAATCAAAAGGAGGGAATCAAAATTTTTTGAGGGAAACTTTCATAATAGAAATGATGATCTCTTAGTCCCATATTGCCTAACATCTCACATGCGAGTGAGTATAAAAAATATTTCACTCCTTTCTTTGTTTAAAGGAACATAAGGAAGAACTATGAACGACACCCGCGCATGTGCACATCGCCTTGGACCGGATTCAGATTTTGGATTTCTGATTTGAGAAATAATTGAATTGAATTTTATTTTTGTTTTAAAAAGTTTTGCACTTTTAAATCTGAATTTTTTAAGTTGCGTCGATAAGTATTCGATGCTTGCGATGTAAAGAATGCACAATTTTTCCTTGCGCCGACTACATTGAAATGTACACGACGATGCATCGGATTATACATGATGCTTTTTCTTGGTCTCGTCGTTGTGTCGAATAGTTCTCGACGTTGCATCGATTTGAACTCGGCACTCTTGCTTCGACTTCTCCTGCGTCGAATAAGAAGTCGACGCACGTTGATAAGAAGTCGACGCAACCTGCGTCGACTTGTTTGCCAGTTTCTTTGTGCGATGTTTTCAGTTTCGTGTTTCTAATAATTAACTGCAACGTTCACCTACACTATTTAAGTTTCTAATTATAATCGTTAAGAATTATTACGTGGTTATTTTCTTGCCGTTTTTGAGACTCCTATTTAGGAGAATTTTTCTTATTGGTTTACTTGGACTGGAAAACATTATGTCGCTCTTTTCCTCTCTGGCTTTTCGACGATATTCATCGAGGTTTCATTTTTCTTACGTTTGCTTAATCAAGTGGAAGTTCGGGTACTCTGTGTTTCTTCGGTGCCCGCACACATTGGAGTTATGGGATCTGCCCGGGTGTTGTACCATGGAGAAGTGAACATTGGTTGAAAGCCTTGTCAGACGGTGGCACAACTTCTTTAGGACAGTGATCACATGTCTTACCCAGCCTCGATTCTAAACTTATACTATATTCTAAATTGTATTTCTCACATTTCCTATTTATATAAGTTTAGAATCTTGTTTTCGAGATCTACTAATTATTATTGTTATTATTAATTTTTTTCAAAAACCAATAAATATATATATATATATATATATATATATATATATATATATATATATATATATATATAATCTTGAAATAAATATAAAAATATTCCATCATATTTTGTCTATATACATTTGTCTGCACAACCTTGCCAAATCTATGTCCAACAAATCCACTACTGAGATTATTAGAATATATTATGCTAATATAGGCAAAAATAGTGGGAATCTAAAATAAATAATTGACTTTTTGTGTGTCTAGGTTATATATACTTGAGTGGTTCCCATGCAAACACTATAACTACTTTCACATGTAGTTAATCATCACCTGATATTTTGGTGGCGCATGCAAATAATTAAGAGAATTGTTATTAGCAGACCATAAATGACTATTCGCAGTCAACTTTTATTCACAGTCCATAGATTATAATCGTAATTCAAAATAAAACTCGCAGTCCAAACAAAGTTCTTAAATAAAATAAAAAAAATAAATTTCCAATTACACAAAAATAAAATCTCAAACAATAAATTTTTTAAAATGAGCAAAAGTGTTGATTTAGAGCCCTCATTGCGATCGTCCATAGATCAAAAGGCAACGTGAGAAGAAGACGTCGGCGGCGGCTTTTTTGAGGAGGAGGCGGCGTCCGGGTGCAACGACGAGAAGCCGCCGTTCGGGGAGGGCGAAGTCGATTGAGGAGGAGGCGGCGTCCGGAGCGAACAGGGGCCGGCGAGGTTGGGATCGCGAAGGAGACGGCGTTCCGGGTGGGAAACGCTCGTCTGGGCGATTAGATCGGCTTCGCGGTCATGTTGATCGGGATTACAGAGGCTGACGCAATAGAAAATTGTTAGCCACACACCATAAACCATTATCCACACACCATAAACCATTATCCACACACCAAAAAAGATCAAACCCTCTACAGGCTGCTGCGCACCCAATAGTAACTCCGCCCCGGAAACCCACTCTCCAATACTCCACCGCCGACCTCGCCGTTTCCCCACCGCCGACCTCGCCGTTGCCCCACCGCCGACCTCGCCCAAAATGAGGTTGGGATCGCGAAGGAGACGGCGTTCCGGGTGGACTTTTATTTTTTTTATTCTATTTAAGAACTTTGTTTGAACTGCAAGTTTTTTTTGGACTACGATTATAATCTATGAACTGTGAATAAAAGTGGACTGCGAATAGCCATTTGTGAACTGCTAATATCAATTCTCATAATTAAACAGAGTGGGATTATGCCACTAAAATTGAAAGAAATATTCAAGAGCCCAAATATGCTGGGAAAGAACTCCATATTACACCTTTTAAATCAACATTAACTATTTCATTACTAGTTTAAACATGAATTTCAAAAATATCCCATGTCAGCTACTAACCAATATATATTTCTCTTTAACTAAATAAATAGGCGAAACTAAAAATTAATCTAATCCATTTACTTTTAAATTTGGATTTCTTTTCCTTTTCCACTGTATATTTCCATTCCCTCAAAATTTCAAAAAAAAAAAACTAATGACTACTCAAATGGAAGAAATTAAGCTTGTAAAAAATTTGTGAACCGCGGAAAACGGGAAATCAGCCGTAGGAACACTCAATCTTCCTGAGTCAAATAAATCAGATGCACACAGAAGAGCAAAAATCTTGTACTATAAAAATCTTCTTTACAGAGCAATGCATACATGGTGAAACATGATTCGCCAATGTACCTGATGGAAGCCAAAATTACCAGGCAAAGAAAACAAGCCGCGCGGAGTAAAAGAGTAACCGCCAGCACTACTGCTGCACTGAGGAGTCCGCTCAAGCCGCTCGGTTACCAGCAGCAACCAAGCCGCGCAGACAGCCCGTTATTCCAAAGCTGAACTCTGTATGACGATCTGTAAGCCGCCCAACCGCACGGTTGCCTAGCCGCCAGATCGTGTGAACTGCAACTGCCGAATTGAACAAAGCTGTCAGATGTGGACAACTTATTGAACTGAGAAACTAATTGCAGAAGAGAAATCGCTTGGTCGCAAGCCGCGACCTGTTGCTAACCACTGGTTTCTATCCGCAGAGCCCGCACTGTCCCTGACAACAGACAGAACCAAGTCCCTGGCTTTCCAGCGCTATCCGCACAACCTACACAGCACAAACCGGTCAATCTCTTCAAACCGCACGGATAGAAAACCCTGTCCGCAATAACTACCCAAGCTCACTTACTGTTAATTCAGTTGGTTATTGATGTGATAGGTGGTCCTATACATAGGCACGAAGAGGAGTGTGATCACCACCCTAGCCGATAGGATCACCACCTGAACTCGCGGCGAGCACTAAGTGTATCCGCACAACCTGCGAACACACAGTCAGTCTGCCGCGACTAGAAGGACAAGCAGTCCGCCACACACCACCAAGGCCGGATAGCAATCCTATCCGCCTTGTCACCAAAGGCCAAGTCAAGACTTAGACCACCACCAGCAAACTCTGCGTAAATCCACCAGTCCGCATACCAGTGGACACTGCTCTAGTCGGCACACCCCTGTGGACACTGCTCCAGTCTGAACACTTCGAACGCGCAACCAAGGAACAGATGAAAGCATCCGAACTCGGCAGACTAGAAAGCCAGTCCGCGCGACACCCTGGACTGAGCACGCCTGGACTTGGTTTAGATCCAAACCAAGTCCACATCACCAGTCCGCAAGAATCGAGCGGACTCCAGCACCAGTTCGCCCAATCAGGCAAACTCCACTAGTCTGCTTCATGGACAACCCGAACCGCCACCGAGTTCGCACCACCCGCGGATACAAAGTCTATCCGCCCAGTTACTGCCAGGGGACAAGATGCAGAACACTGGCCGACCTGGCTAGTTTCCAGCTCTGTCCGTACTGACCGCGCGGTCGGACCACTGAAACCGCTGATACTGTCCGCCCAATCCGCTCGGACAGTCCGCCCAGACTGCCACTTTCACTTCATAAATTTCAACAAAGCTATGTTAGTAGAGATCAAATATCATATTGACCTTCTATTTTAATTTCAGGATCTCAATTCCATTCAAGCAAATGTACCCTGAGAGCACGTTTGTTTGGACCAAATTCATGTCTTCGAATTAGAATTGGAGATTATTTTCAATAGAATATAACCTCCAACTTTTTTCCCAAGCATCAATTCCGGCCAATCAAATGGAGCCTAAAAGGTTTTAGTTAAGTTTGATTTATCAGAATTAGTTGTAATGCAAAAAACATATTTTCCAAATTTTCATATTATTATATGATTTCATTAACAAATCATACCAAACTTAATTAAGATTGAAGAAAAATTTATGAGCACCACCTTAAACTCTAGAACTCGTCGTTTAGTAAAAAAGTAGAAATTATGTTGTTTTTCCCTTATAAATATGTATGTGGCTGTTTCTAAATGAGAATAGTATCTCCTTTGCAAAAAAAAAAATTATATATGATAATGAAAAATTAAATTATACATAAGTTAATTAGCATGGAAACCTTCTCTTCAACTTAATATGGTTAAGAACATTCTTGAGACCATATTTGAGCACAGCAGCATATCCTTCGCGAAAACCATCACCATATATAGGAAGTTTTCCATTCTTCAAAGAATATTTACAATATTCTGCAAGCTTCCTTTCGAACATTGATCTCTGGTTCTTTCTATAAGGAATTGATGAGGAAGATGAAGATGAGGATGCAACATTACTACCAGAGTCTGACTTCATCTCTAATTCTAGCCAAATATAAGACATGACACAACAAATGCCTTCTTCCACATGTGGATCGAGCATTTTATAACCTATCATAAAAAGAAATAGCATAGTTCAGTTGTTCAGGTCACATCTATAGTGTCACTAGAATTTGAAGCACAACAACCAAATTGTAAGCTAATATATTGTAAGCACATCCAACCAAACCAGGTACTAACTCAGATGTAAGCCATCTTCGAACCACAAAAGATAATTGCCCGTCATAAGACTCAACAACTAAACTTGATTCAAATAGGGGCTCAATCTGGGAAGCTTTGAATCACTTAGCTAGTTTCAGTCGCATTAAGCTTCAATTTTAAATGTTACGGTCAGGTTTAGGTCATAATTGGTTTTGATCGGACATAACAAATAATACGTGAGAATTTAATAACTTACAGATATAATCATGCCCTCTAACATACAAGTATTCATATATTATATTCTCCATATTCAAAAAGAAATAATTATACAGATGTCTTTAAAAGTGTACTTTTTCTAAATTGAACTGGGTATAAAATGTTGATATAGAAATGTTTTTAAAAATTCATAAAATAAGCAATTAAAACATTACAAACTACCTATTTTATGGATGCCATTTATTAAACAATAAAAAGTATGTTCACAAGTGTGAAAATTTGTTACAATAATCTAACCAAAAGAATTACCATTAAGTCGTAGCCAAGCATGCATCATTTCATGCGCAAGAAGCGATCCGGCGGTTATTCTACAAGGCAAAAAAAATATTATATAGATCTCATAGTTGCAATACAAAATGAAATTTGAGTCGGGTGATTATTTTAAATTTAAGTTTATGAATATTATGACAATAAAAGACTAGTAGCAAAATGAGAGCATAAAGTACCTTGGAAAACCTTTAAGAATGAGAATTGAAACCTTGGGCCGCTTAAATATCTGGAGAACATTTCCCAAAAGTCAAGAATGAGTGAGAAGCTATAATATAATGCTAAGAAGAATGTTACTTGTTCCAAGCAATGGCAATGATGTAATTTCATGAAATTGCGTGACAACATTTTATTAACAAGAGGCCAAAATTTTCTTCCAAGGCATCGTTGTTCATTGAAAAGATCTCAAACAGGTTACCTTAGAATGAAGAGACAAGCATTAAAAAAAAATTACGTCATAATTGAAGAGTGCATAACGTCATTGATGGAACACACTAACCATCAATTTTGGATATAATTTAGGATTTCAGAGGCACCTTGAAGGAATAAGAGTGTAGGAATATTGATTCATGTTACGGGTCACTCGGTCTTTCTCCGGTCTGTAGAAATCGGAACGTCTTAGCTCGGAATTGGACCGGGTAGAAACAGTCAATGTAAATAGCAAAAAATGGTAATAGGCTTTTTTTGACGTGGAGAACCCGGAAAGGTGAAAAACTACGTAACTAGATTTGTGTCGAACCAAAATTCACTAGTTCCGTGGATCTTACAAAGATTTGATCTCGGAGGGAGACGGTCCGCTTCTCCGTTACAAGTGCAAAGTACACAAAAGCGATGAAAAAGTAGCAAAGTCCTCGAAGTCTCGATAGAATCGCATCGGCCTTGGAATGTTGTCGATTTCACGGAACCTTGTGGGAGCGTTCCAGCTGGAAAAATCTCTAAGTTAACAGAGCTTTGGAGGGAGCGCTCTCATTGAAGCAGAGCCTTGATGGGAGTGCTCTCGCGGAGGTGGACTACGGGACTTGGAACTTCTTGGATCCTTAGCGCAAGAAGAGAAGCGGAGCGAATTTCTAAGCGGAGAATTAGCCTAAGAACACGATCTCGACGGAAAACTTCAGAGCTCTCTCTTGCTTCTGGAGTTGCTTGTATTCAAATAACGGCCAGGGGCATATTTATAGTTTTCTGGAGGGATGCATCGGTAATTGCGCTAGGGAGGAATTCGAGCTGACGAATGACATCGCTCTATTTCGATCACCTGAATCACCAATTTTTGCAAAAATAACGAAAGTGCTCCTTGGCGGCACGGGCAGGGTGCCCGGAGGTAACGACTTCCAGAGCCGGCGGTGCGCGTAGCGGGCACGGCGCGTGTGAAGGGGGCGCGTGTGTAGGGGGCGCGCGCTTAGGCCGTGCTTGCGGGGCGTGGTTGCGCGGGGTGCCGTCATTCAGGCTGGCAGCACGCGACCGTGCAGGGCGCGATCGTGAGAGCAAGACGCGTGTGGCCATGAGGGTTGGCCATACCGGACGTTGTCAGGCGTGTGCTGGCCGCATGCGCCTACGCGGTCTTACCGTGCGCGCGTGGGGGTGTTGCATGCAGGTTTGGCCCTCTTCTTGGTTGCTTTTGGGACTTGGGGGAGCGAGGCTTTGCACGTGAGACTTATCTGGTCGGGTTGGCTACCCCTGTGCGCTCTGGGTTAAGGGTATTCCGGTTTGACTCAGAAATTTTAGGGGGAACCCCATCAAATGCACACAAATTTTTGCGAGTCATGTTCTGCTAAGCGATGAGCGCAAAAATTTTCTGCCTTTATACGGGATGTTTGCGGGACCTTGCGATCATCAGGCTTGGCCGTGAATAATCGTTTACTAGAGAAGGAAGAGGGATATTTTTTTTATAATATGTTGAATATTATCTGTCATATATGTGAATGTTGGGGCCATTGATCACAATGTCCCATATTTAAAGAAGGCTCACATGTCATTGGTATACACATGAATGCATTTGATGCATGCTCTAAGTTCTATATATGAAGGTTGCTCTTTGTCACATTAATTAGAGAGGTTGTCTAAGTAACAATGACAGGTAGACACAAGACAGGATGTTGACAGGGCAGAAATCTGGCTAAGGCAAGAAGCAATGAGTGAAGACAGTTCACTCAACGCTAGATGGCCAGAAGCATTGAGTAAAGCTCAAGTAGTCAAAGCCTCAGCATTGCCAAAGCAGAAATCTTGTTATGTACAGAAGCCTTGAGTGACTGCAGTTCACTCAATGCCTAGAGCCAAGAGCATTGAGTAAAGCTCAAGCAGTCAAAGCATCAGAGAAGTTGACAAGAAATCTATCTAAGTCCAGAAGCATTGAGTGAAGGCAGTTCACTCAACGCCCAGAAGAGAAAGTGTTGACAGAAAACAATTTAGTCAGAGTCGTAGTATTGATTGACATGGAAATCTTTCTAAGGAGAGAAGCGTTGAGTGAAGACAACTCACTCAACGCATACACGTCAGGAAATCTTTCTAAGGACAAAAGCATTAAGTGAAGACTAGTCACTCAACACCTCTTCAATAAAACAGATAAAGTCAGAAAGTGTTGTGTGTAAGCTTCACTCAACGCCTTCATTCAGAGGAATTTCACTAAGTCCAGAAGCGTTGAGTGATGTAGGCTCACTCAACGCCTCAACAACTAGACAAAAAATAACAAAAGTGTTGAGTGATGAAGATACACTCGACGCTTAAAGGTGTAGAATTTTGCTAAGTACTTTAGCGTTGAGTGACAAGGCTTCACTCAACACATATGCAGGATATCTGAGTTTTGCTAATTCCATGGGTACTGATTCATGCTGACGTCTGCAGAAATTCAAATGTTCTAGGAAAGGCACAGAAGATGACAAAAGGCACTGCTTTCCTTCTGTACAGTAAATAATGCAAAAGTGGTGGTACAGTTACCAACTCTTGTGGTTCATACTGCTTAAAGAGTCGTAGGATAGCGGGATACAAGTGTAGGGTTCCAAGAAAGAAGAAAAAAACGTTTTGGAGAGAGATTACTCAACAACGCATCTTCTTACTGGAATCGAAGAAGTGCTCTACAATAAGTTCAACAAGAGATAGTCTGATAACTTTAGACTAAGTTATCTGATTGAAGAAATAAAAACACAAAAAAATCATTGTTCTTCTTCAGCAAGTTTAGGAACATTCTATTTCTGAGTTCTTCCCAGCTCAAGCAAAATCATCCTGAAGATCCGGAACCTTGAAGCTGAGAAGAAGATAAGGCTGTGCCATTTTAGTCTAAGGAGAAAACTCAGAGAACACCTTCTCTGGAGTGTAGGGTCTTGGGCCTGAGGTAGGACTTGGAGGAGTCTGATAGATCCTGAGGGATCTGTGTTGTAAGCTCATTGAGCCGAGATTGGAAAAGTTGGCCTTGTCTAACACACTGTTAGAAATGTGGGAGGGACAGTGGATGTACCTAAACCTTGGGGAACCACTATAAATATCTTGTGTGTTGTTGTGTGATCTTGAAAGCTAACCTAAAACTACATCACAACTCACCATAGCAAAAAGATTGTCATAAAAGACATAAAAACCTATTCACCCCAACCCCCAACTAGGAGTTTAGCTACTCTTAAAACAAAGACTTTCAGTGAAATCTTTGACTAAGATAAACTTTAATTTACTACCCTTTTTGAGACAGGAAGGTTTGGCAAGAAATATTTCTCTATCATGGACGCCTTCCAATAAGAGTCCTCCATTGAGACCTATAAATTCAAGAGAGTCAATCAGTTTTCCTCAAAACTATTACAGAGATCTAGGTAAACTGAGATCTGAGTTGTAGGTACCTGAAAGGGTACTGAGAAATATCTTCTTGAATAGTTTTGAGGAAAACTGAATGACTCTCACATATGCATATTAACTGATGTAGGTAAACTGTGACCCGTAATAGTTTTGTTTGTCCTTCAAATTCAGGACATTGGGATCAATGAACCCAACAATCTTCACATATTTGAAGAATTCAAAACCTAAGCCAATGAATACACAAAACATATCTATGTTATAATTATTTATATCATATAATCACATCATAATTCAGATAAATCATAGACATAATCATCACAGCATAATTAAGATAAATCATAGACATAT
This sequence comes from Platanthera zijinensis, assembly GCA_039513925.1. Lineage (NCBI taxonomy): Eukaryota > Viridiplantae > Streptophyta > Magnoliopsida > Asparagales > Orchidaceae > Platanthera > Platanthera zijinensis. The sequence goes on along the minus strand of CM077079.1, from coordinate 47,478,346 downwards.
TAACTGATGTAGTAGATAAGTCGAAGACATAGCAAATGAAGAGTTCGACAGATCATGATTATAACAAAAAGTTGTACTATTTAATCATATAGGGAGTAAATGTTTGAGCAATTATAAACACAATGTATCATCCCTAGCCCTGAAAGCATAACCTGAAATATTTTAAGTTTCAGGTTCCTTTATCATAATTCCACTGCCTCTGGATTTCTTTGTCGGCTTGTCTTCATAATCAGCTATCTTCTTTCCTTTTTTATCAGCTCCATCAGCAGCCTTAGCCTTAGTAGCTTCAGCTTCAGCTTTATCCTTTTGTCTCTCAAAATAACTAAATGGCTTGGGAAAGTACTTGGATGGTTCCACAGCATAAGAAGCCAAAATATTTGTCTTTTTGTTCCTCCAGAAAGTCCTTTCTGTCTCTCTCTTTTCCATCTTATCCCATTCAATTTTGCTTTACCATTTACCTCTATCAGATCATTTGGTTTAGACCTTGTCCCAAGCAAGCAGAATAATAGATCTGAACTCTGGGCTCCACTGCTCGAAATCAGGCATCTGTTTCATTTATTCTCTATATCTCTTTTTCCTTAGCTTGGTCTCCACTTCAGCATCATCAGTGATTCCTTCTTTGATCTGTAGTGACCTGTCTATTGTGGGGCTGAATGAAGGATTCTGAGCACCAGTAGTCTTCTCTCCCTAGTGAGCATTAGCACTATCACCTTCTTCAATGTACTGAACATATTCTTGATTATCTTGAACTTGGTCTTCACTGCTATACATCTTGTTTAAAGCATCTTGTACATGGTTAGGCATCATTGGGATGTTATTATATTATATTGGCTCTATTCCCAATGAGCCTCTCACAGCATTTGTGGCCCAGACCATATTCTCAGTATTTGTTCTGATGACATTACTCTCCCTCTTTTTGACTTCTTCAATCACTTGAGTAGTCTAGGAGGTGTTAGCATTGTTTCTTTTCCCTCTCAGTAGTTAACTCTAGCAGTTACTTGATTTTTAACTTGTAACATGTGGTCATCAAGCATCTTGGTGCAGGCATCAATTTTAGTTAAGATTTCAGTGTTTTATGCTTTTCTTAAAATTTTATCATTCTCATGAATGGTCACAGAGTTCTTAGCCTGAATAGTTTGATTTTCAACTATAATAACAATATTCTGATTTGACACATCCAGTTTCTCCATTGTGTAATCTACAGCAGGAGCAGCTTTAGTAAAGATTTTTATTATTTCTCCTTTTGGTAGATTCACTTCAAACATTATAGATTTTATCTCAGTTGCAAGATCATTTCTAATATCTTTGAGAGCTTCATTCACATAGTTTTCCAATGCCCTTCTTTGCTCATATAGCAAAACTTTTAGTTGGTCCATGAAAGTAGATGGCAGCTGGTCAATTCTGGCAGATGTGCCCTCATCCAGGGCTTCAGTTTCTCCTTGTACAGGCTTGCTCCCTATTACTTGAGCTGTGCCACTCTTGGGCTGTTCTATTTCTGGATGTGATGAGGAGTGTGCTTTCTTATCACTGTCTTCCTCTTTCTCAGATTCTGATGACACAAGATTGTGTACCTCATGACCAGGGAGATCAGAAGATTTCTCCCCCTCAATCACTGCCATGCTTGTGTTTGCATGCATGTCAGTAGCAACATCCTTTATTTGAGGAATCTTCAGTTGCTCCCCTACAAATAATGTATCATGCATTATTTTTTGCATCAGTTGGCCCCCCTCAATCTGAGCAATCCTTCCCTCAAGACTAGGAGATTCCAAGTTTTTATCTTGAACTTCCTCATCTTTAGACATAGGTATTTGCCTATCTGCATCTTCCAATCTGGTAACATCACCCCCCCCATTCCTGTAGATATTTTGGTAACAATTTCCTCTACAATTTGGCCAGCATCCTTTGCTGGAGACAAATCCTCTCCTTTCTCTCTAGTAGATCTAGCTAACCCGGCAGCAATCTCATCCATTTCAGGAACTGAATCTTATTCTAGTTTGCTCACACAACTAATAGGGGTAAGTTCAGATGAGGTGGATACCTTGATATTCATGTCCCATCTATACACTTCAGTAAATGACGATATATTGGGATCATAAGGTTCTTCGTCTTCAGATGAGCTGCTAGAGGATCTGGGCTCAGTGGCAGCTATTCTCTTCCCTTTTCTTTCCATAGCTTCTGGACCATGGGGCAGAAGGACCCTGTCCTATCTCTTAAGCATTCTGATGTCCATCCTTCTCATATGGTGAATCCTAGCACCAAGTTTCAGATTCAGAATTTCTGGAGCAGTTTCTCATAGAAATAGTGATAGGATTCTCCCCAAATTAGGTTCAGTCAAGCATTCCACTATTCTTTCAAACACAATTCTTCCCCAATCAGTTCTCTTGGATAATATAACCCTAACCATAAGTTCAAACATCCTTTTTGAGATTTTATCATGGAAACTTATTTTGCATATCAGGGCTTTCCCTATGACGTCGACTAGTAACTTGCCTCTCAGGTTGAGTTCCTTCCTTTGAATCAATCCGGTTGTGTGCTTGGAGATTCCACACCATTTCATTGCCGACCTTGCATTGTCCAACAATAGCACTTCTCCGTCCTCAGTTACAGAGAGCTTTGGCAGCTGTAGGGCCTTTCTCAGCCTTCTGGGCGTTATCTTTATCTTCTTTCCGCTTACCATGGTCTTAATTTTCCCAGCCGATGCATCCGCTTTGCTGTTGGCAAATAACTCCAGTACTTCCCTCTTCCACAGAAGACAGGGTTCCGTCCAGACAAAATCTAGGTTAGATTTCTGCAGAAGATTGAGCACTTGCAGAACTTCTTCCGGAGCATCAACAAATCCATTTCGCACCAGTTCAGCACCTTCGAAGAGGAAATCTGGTCCCTTGGGCGCCATCTCTCTAGAGAATTTGAGGAAGCAGGCGAAAGCGACTTTCCGTCGATTTAGCGAATGCGGGCGGGAGAGGGTAAGGAATAGTGACTTGGCGTATTCCACAAGTCATTCTATTTATAGGTATTGCTACCAGGAAGGCGAAAGGTCACTAATCATCTTAGTTGATTTAATCTTGATCAATGGCGAGGATTGAGTCCCGACATATATCCGTAGTCCGACTTTTCTCCAATATTAGTTAAGTGGGCTTAATTGTCTTAACCTCAGTTTTCTTTAGTAATTAAAAGTTTTAATTTAAATTTTTTATTAGCCCCTAACTGTGTTGTCCTAACTTGCAGGGGGAAATATAAACCTGCAGTACACATTCTAAGCCGTGTTTTTTTGGGGGTGCAATTAGACAAAAATTTGATAACCTTATATTTATTTCAACTGAGAGAGTATTAGTCCCCAAGCTCAATTGACATAACAAAATTTTGATACTAACCTATCTTAGTATTCCATATGCTAAATGTCTTTGGGTATGTTTTGACAAGTTAAATTTTGTGGCATAGTGAACATGTAAGCCACTAAAACATAAATTAAGAAGAGCTGTTGTTTTTACATCTTCTTAGTCATTTGTTTTTATTACCCTTCTCATGCATGAGTAGTCAATTCTAAAATTAAGTGGTAGAATAAAAGAAAGATGAATTCTACTTATCTCTGCTCTGTATACTTGAAGTCCAAGTTGGAGTCACAGTTTCTGAGCATACCAGCAACCTTACATCTGAGCTTTAGCCCTTGATGATCATCTGGATTTCCTTTGTAAATCTCCCCCTAAATAATTGCACTTATTTAGTGCATGTTGATAAGTTGAATCATTTTTTGTGCCCAGACTTGGGTCTGGTACAACATTGTCCAAGGATCATAAATGGTTATGACCACTTGGACTATCCTGCGAGATAGAATTACCTTCCCTTAGGAACCCAAGCAGACTTAGGTCCTAGGTTCTTGTTAGCTTGAAAAGAAAATAAATGTCTACCTACAGGAGCCTTGTCAGGAAGATATTCTCTTTCCCTTGGCACACAAGGGTTGCACCAACAATCTTTAGCAAAGTGGTCCACTTTGCCACAGCACGATCACTCATGAATATTGAATCTTCTTTTCTGTGCAGGTTTAATAATAAGGTTGACAGCAGACTGAATAAAAGATGAAGCAGCTTCCTTGTTCCAAATTCTCTTAGCCACGGTCTGACTGAGAGTAGGTCTGACATGATAAGAGCTTGGATTTTCACAAGGTCTATCCGCAGCAGTTCTCCTTACAGAGGTCATGCTGTTGGTGTCCTTGGAAGATTCCAGGTCTTGTATCCTTGCAGATTTACCCTTGGTAAGAGTGTGAGCAGGGAGATTTTGAGAAAAGGCCACAGCCTTACTCAAGAGAGATGGAGCTGGTGCATTAAATGTAAAAGCTCCAAGATGGGCCTTTTGTACTTCTTCATGGGGAGCCTTCTGAGCACTCAGACCCATTTCCTTTCTTCCTCTATTGTAAGAGACATTTGTAGTCTTACAAGGAAGATTCCCATTTCTCCAGTGACCATCCCTGGGGTTTTGGTCATACCTGTTGGAAGGGAGAATTACCTTGTGAAAGATAGGTTAAGGCCTGACAGGAACTTGATCTCTTTTTTGAGATTGGATTACTTTAGAAATCCACTCAGATTCAGATCTTTTCTTGATAGAATCTATCTTAGAGAAGTTAGCCACAATTCTCCTCTCCCTATCAAGTTTCTCCTTAAGATTCTTGATAATAGAGTCCTTGTATTTTAAGGACCCAATATGGATGTCCACCATGATTTTTAGATGAGCTGCTTCCCTCTCTTTTAAACAAAGGAAGGATGAAACTTCATCCAGCTCGGAAGCAGTCTTTTGTAGGGAGGCTATTGTAATACCCCAAAAATCTCAAAACTGGATTTGAGGTGCAGGCTTTTTGACACGGCCTGGGACACGGGCGTGTCCTAGGGCGTATCGGGGGTACACGGCCTGGGACACGGGCATGTCCCAGGGCGTGTTCAGGATGGTCGACGATCGGTGGTCGACTATAGTCGAGCCTGGGACACGGCCTTGGACACGGGCGTGTCCCAGGGCGTGTCACTCAAGAAATGGCCGGACTGAGTCAGAGATGTACACGACCCGGAACCAAGCCTTGAACATGGCCGTGTCAGATTTGATACGGGCGTGTCCGAGGGTGTGTGCCTACCCGTGTACTGCTCTGTTGGTTTTAGAGCTCGTTGAGTACCGTGTAATAGGGGTGACACGGGCGTGTCATTTGACCGACACGGGCGTGTCAGGTTCGACACGGGCGTGTCGATGCCCGTGTTCTGGTAGATTTCAGTCGGTGCGTGTGCCGCTTAAGGGTACACGGCCTGTGACACGGGCGTGTCACAGGACGTATCGGCCAAAAGAATAGTTATTTTTGGGCAGATCTTGGCCGTTCATTTTCCTTAAAGAGGATCCTGTTGCTGGGGCTCATTCCTGGTCTGATAAGGCCGGGAAAGGAGTAGGAAAGGCTTAGTTTTGAGTTCATAATCTCTTTCTAAATCTAAGAGAGAGGTGAGAGCAAGGTGAGGAAGAAGAAGTGGAATCTGGCTGCCGGTGGTGCTACGGTGGTCCAAATCTCAAGCCGAGTTCGGATTTGCGAAGGCAACGCTGCTGCGAAGGCTTTCATCCGTCTCAAATTTCTCTCCATGGCTCCGAAGCGAGCTCCTAGGGTAACGATTTCCTTCTCGGACATGTGAAGTCCTTATTTCCTGCATTGCATAGGGAAAACCCTTCCCCGCGAGTGTGCGGTGGGTTGTGGCGTCCCTTGGGGTAGATATGTGAAGTCCCCCTTGTTAGAGTCCGGAATTGGAGTACGGATCTAGGCATGCTGTGTGAAGCCCATCTGGACATATTGGTCTGGATTGGTGATGCTTGTTTGCATATCGGAGAAGACTCCGTGATTATTACTTGTATGCATGATGGATAAAGTATTGGAGGAAGTCCAGGAAATTGTGAGAGTTGGGTGCAACTCTTATGGCCGTGAGTTGCCACTTTGTGTGTGGTTGAGCGTTGGGCTGCAACTGTATGAAAAGGCTTCGTGCCGAACAGGCAAGGTGAAACCGACCCGCGCCTTTAAATGTGGCCTCAGGTACGATGTACTTGGTTGGGCAAGGCGATTTGAGCAACGGGGGGTGGCTGATCTGTACCTGCGTTATGTAGGCTGGACATGAGAGCGCCAAGGCATTGGGATTTCGTCAGCGGCATAATGAGAGTCTTGGGCCTGCGTGCCGGACTAAATGCTCAATGGTGAGATCCAGTGTTTCCGGTGCACCCGAGAGTGCCATGAGTGCACGGGACGTCGGGCCGTTGTGCCAGCGTTTGTGATATGTGACTGTGCGGTCGTGCACGTCTTGCTTGAATTGCTATATATCATTTTGGACGATTGCTATGCAGGGATGGAATTTCGCTGCCCCGTGCCAGGGGCAGGGTCGTTATAATTGGTCAGCTGAATGCTGACCGTTACCCTGTTTGCCACCGCTTGGTGAATTGGTTCTTACAGGTACTGGAGGTGCTGGTCCGAGCGGGACTTAGCGGGTTGAAGCCCAAGCTGCGTTGCTGCCCTCGAAGGCATTATTTTGGTTCTTTTGTTCATGTGTGGCCGGCCTGCGTGCCGATGTCTGTAATCCACACTCTTGTTAAGAGAAATTGTTGTAAGGCCTTAAGGCCAGACTCTTATTTGTATACATTACTATGTTATAGTGGACAGTTTTCTTTGTCTTGAGTTCAAAGATTCAACTGTGAAACTTCCGCTAGAATGCTCTGTGTTAGGATACGTTGGTTATGATATTAGTTCGTAGCGTCTCCGCCTGTTTGTGGAATATGGTGTGGGGCCCCGGCCGGACCCTCTATTATATTCTTCTAGACGGGTAGAGGTGTTACAATTTGGTATCAGAGGGAGGGTTCGATCCTCCGACCTGTGGGTTATGGGCCCACTACGCTTCCGCTGTGGGTATCAGCTAGTTGGTCGATCTCTTCCGAATTCGCGGACGAATTCTTTTGCGAGGTGGCGAGCACGTGTCAGTGCTGTCATTATAACACTTAACTTGAACTCAAGATTGTCCACTTAGGAATGCAAATACACTTGTTTGTTGAACTTGTGTATTCTTTTTGTATGGTTGCCATTTTCATTGGTCGTTAACCTGTGTATTTTACACATATAGGTGACCAGAAGTGTTGCGGGTCAATCCGAACCACAACGTTCTGTTGAGAGTGCGGCACCAGCCTAGGTGCCCACAACTCCTCCATCCGCTGAAACAGTCCGTCTCATCACGGAAACGGTACTTGCTGTGATGAATGATCAGCAGGCTGGGCAGGCACGTCCTGCAGTGGTGCCAACGCAAGCTGGGGTACGGCAAGAACCGGTAGAAGCCGAAGTTGATCCGCGGGTAGCAGATCAACAATGGAAGCAATTCTTGAGCTTCAACCCTCCACAGTTTCATGGGGCGGGTACACCGACCCAAGCAGAGGATTGGCTTGGAAGGATCAAGAGGATTATGAGAGCTATCAAGGTTGAGGAGGAACAAAAAGTCATGTTAGCCACTTTCCTACTGGAAGGAGAGGCGCAATTGTGGTGGGATGAGATTGAAATGCATCACTTGGCCGGCAGGAAATTGGCAGAGATTACAATGGAAGAATTTTCTCGATTATTCTTAGCACAACATCTGCCGATACAGCAAAGGATATCGATGGAAATGGAATTTCAACGGTTAGCACAGGGAGATCGAAGTGTGGATGACTACCTGCATGAGTTCACCCGTTTGGGAAGATATGCGGGCACGATCTTCGCCGAAGAAGAGCGTAAGACTAGTCGGTTTTATGCGGGACTGCGAGATGAGCTGCGGTATTTGCTCTCGAGTTCGGTGAGTCAGGGATTCCAAGCCTTAGTCTGTACGGCTCGTTCTTTGGAGACGGACATGAAATGGGGGCAAGCAAAGGGCAACTTGGCTGTTGCGAAGCCAGAGTTTAAGCCGCCGCGTCCGGACAAGTTTGGCTACCGAAAGAGATGGAATAAGAAGTCTAAGTCTTCTGGACAAGCTCCTTCTGCGACTGTGATGGATACATCAGGGTATGGATCTCGTGCTTGTTTTACGTGCGGGAAGGTTGGACACTTCGCACGTGAATGTCGATCTGGTCCTCCAAAGGGTGATAAGAAGACGGGAGCGTCTTATGCGGAGAAGGGGAAGGCTGTAGTGGAGTCTTCTGCCTCGCACGCGCAGCCCAGGGTCTTCAACCTTGGACAACAGGAGGCCATTAAGCAGGCGGATGTCGTCACAGGTACGCGTAGGTCTTAATGTTCTTGTTTTTGATGTGTTGTGCTTGTTTTAATTGTAATGTTATAGGGTTTGTCCTTATACGAGAGTATCCGGCGCGAGCACTATTCGACACAGGTGCTTCACATTCGTTTCTGTCTGAGGACTTTATCTTTCGTGTCGGGGTACCTATACGGACTAAGACAGACAGTATAAAGGTGTTGTTGCCTAACGGATGTTTGATGAGCGCGGATCGATCTTATGGTCTTGAGGTCAAGATAGGAGTCGGGAGTTCAAGGTGGAAACATTAGTATTGCCGATCAAAGAGTTTGATATAATCTTTGGTATGGACTGGCTTTCAGAGCAGCGTGCCTGTATCGATTGCACTTCAAAAGAGGTCACACTTGGGCAAAATACCGAACAAAAGACCAAGTTCATTGGTATGCAAGGGATGAGTGGGATGTTGTTATCCGCTCTCCAAGTTGTTAAGGCAGTTCAAAAGGGTGCGGAGTTGTTCTTCACCCTCATAGAGGCGGTGGCGCCAAAGGCCAGTGTGAGTGAAGTGCCGATTGTGTCGGAATATGCTGATGTGTTTCCAAAGGACCTTCCGGGGTTACCTCCCCAAAGGGAAATCAACTTCGCTATCGAGCTGGTGCCGGGTGCAAAACCTGTGTCCCGTTCGCCGTATCGGGTAGCGCCAAAAGAAATGGCCGAACTGAAAGTGCAGTTGCAAGAGTTGTTGGAGCAGGGATACATACGCCCAAGTATGTCACCTTGGAGCGCGCCTGTTCTTTTTGTGAAAAAGAAAGACGGTGGTTTGCGACTATGTATTGATTATCGCAAACTGAACAAGCTGACGGAGAAAAACAAGTATCCAATTCCACGGATCGATGACTTGTTCGATCAGCTAGCAGGCTCAACCGTCTATTCAAAGTTGGATTTGAAGTCCGGGTATTACCAGTTGCGGATTAGGGAAGGTGACATTCCCAAGACAGCGTTTCGCACACGCTATGGTCATTATGAGTTCACAGTGATGTCGTTCGTCTTATGTAATGCGCCTTCGGTTTTCATGGATCTCATGCATCGAACGTTCCGCGAATACCTGGATCTGTTTGTGATTGTGTTTATTGATGATATCCTTGTATATTCACAATCGGAGGAAGATCATGCAAACCACTTGCGATTGGTATTGCATACCTTGTGAAGGAATAAGCTGTATGCCAAGTTCTCTAAGTGTGAATTCTGGCTCTCGTCGGTGGCTTTTCTAGGCCATGTGGTAAGTGGAGAGGGCATAGCGGTGGATCCGACTAAGATAAGTGCCATTCGTGATTGGCCAGTGTTGTCTTCAGTGGCCGAGGTCAGGAGTTTCCTTGGACTGGCGGGCTACTATAGATGGTTCATGGAGAACTTCTCCCGGATTGCTTTGCCTCTGACTACGTTGACGAGAAAGGATCAGAAGTTCGTTTGGACGCCGGAGTGCGCACGAGCTTTTGTGGAGCTGAAGAATCGTTTGACCACGAGGCCCGTTTTGACGTCGCCATATGGTACAGATGGTTTTGAGATATACAGCGATGCGTCAGGAAGCGGCTTAGGCTGCGTTCTCCTACAGTTTGGCAAGGTGATCGCCTATGGCTCACGTCAATTGAAAGTGCATGAGCGTAATTACCCCGTCCATGACTTGGAGTTGGCGGCGGTGATCTTTTCGCTAAAGTTGTGGCTGCATTATCTTTATGGCGTGAAGGTGGATATTTATACAGATCATAAAAGCTTAAAGTATCTGCTCGATCAAAAAGAATTGAATATGCGACAAAGGAGGTGGATGGAATTCCTTGGGGATTATACCTTCGACATTCACTATGTTCTCGGAAAGGGAAATGTGGTCACTGATGCCTTGAGTCGTCGGACTCCGGTGCGGGCAAATTGGTTGCGGATACATGATGAGCGGTAATCCAGGAGTTGGAAGCTTTGGAGATATCTTATGTGGAAAGAGATTCTTCGACTGATGCATGCGTGAACTGGTTGGAGGTTCAATATGACCTTGCTGACAGGGTTCGGCGGGCAACGGAGTTGGATGAAAGTCTCCAACGCTATGCAAAGGAGGGGTCTGGTGATCAGTTCTCCTGGGATGACGGTTTATTACGGAAAGATGGCCGATTGTGCGTCCCTAGTGCGGGTAAATTGCGAGAAAGATTGCTATATGAAGCACACTTTACAAAGTATTCAATTCACCCTGGGAGCACAAAAATGTACAAGGACATGAAGAAACTATTCTGGTGGCCTGGTTTAAAGAAGGACATAGCCGCGTATGTGGCTAAATGTCATACTTGTGCTTTGGTAAAGGCAGAATGTCAACGACCGAGTGGTTTCCTGAAGTCGTTGCCGGTTCCGTAATGGAAGTTTGAGGATATTTCTATGGATTTCGTGCACGGATTGCCGAGATCTCAGCGTGGCCATGACTCAATCTGGGTGATTGTAGACCGGTTGACAAAGGTGGCTCACTTTATACCGAACAAGCGGGACGATTCAGTGGAAATGTTGGCAAAGCTCTATGTGGAGCAGATTGTTCGATTGCACGGTGTTCCCCAGAGCATCGTAAGTGACCGAGATGGGCGCTTTACCTCGAAGGATTGGAGATTAGTTCATCAGATGTTGGGCACGAAGTTAGCATTCAGTACGGCCTTTCACCCGCAAACGGATGGCCAAACTGAACGAACTAACAGAACGATGGAGGATATGCTCCGTATGTGCGCCCTAGACTTCGGTAAGAATTGGGAAGAGCATCTTGTTATGGTGGAGTTTGCCTATAATAATAGCCATCAAGCGAGTATAGGCATGACCCCGTTTGAAGCGTTGTATGGTCGTAAATGTCGTACACCGCTAGCTTGGGCAGAAACTGGCGAGACCAAACTTTTAGGCAAAAAGGAAGTCGAGGATGCTACCTCAACAATACGCTCTATTCGAGAGAGGCTCCTAATAGCCCAGGATCGGCAAGCCAAGTATTACAATGCTAAGCACCGGAACGTGGAGTTCGCGGTGGGTGACTGGGTCTATTTAAAGATTAAGCCCTTCAAAGGCGTATCTCGGATTTGGCGGTTGAAAAAGCTTAGTCCGCGATACCTTGATCCGTTTGAAGTGGTGGAGCGAGTTGGGGAAGCTGCCTATCGGCTAGCTCTTTCATCGGAATTGAGTGGATTGCATGATGTGTTTCACATCTCGGTGCTACGCAAAGCAGTCAAGGATCCAGCTCAAGTAATTGACAATGATCGAGTGCCGGTTGAGTATGGGCTAACGACAAAGGTGAAGCCTATACGGATTGAGGATCGAGCCGAGAAACAGTTGCGGAACAAAGTGATCGGGATGGTCAAAGTCTGATGGGACAATTGTGGCCGAGAAGAGCTAACATGGGAGCGCGAGCAGACCATGCGAGCCGAGTTTCCCGAGTTATTTTCGTAACTTGTTCGCTCGTTGTATATGTAATAGAAACATATAAATGTTTTGTTATTTTCTCCCTACTGTCTTCAAATTTCGGGACGAAATTTTATTAAGGAGGGGAGGATTGTAACACCCCAAAAATCTCAAAACTGGATTTGAGGTGCAGGCTGTTTGACACGGCCTGGGACACGGGCGTGTCCCAGGGCGTGTCGGGGGTACACGGCCTGGGACACGGGCGTGTCCCAGGGCATGTTCAGGATGGTCGACGATCGGTGGTCGACTATAGTCGAGCCTGGGACACGGCCTTGGACACGGGCGTGTCCCAGGGCGTGTCACTCAAGAAATGGCTAGACTGAGTCAGAGATGTACACGACCCGGAACCAAGCCTTGAACACGGCCATGTCAGATTTGACACGGGCGTGTCCGAGGGCGTGTGCCTACCCATGTACTGCTCTGTTGGTTTTAGAGCTCGTTGAGTACCGTGTAACAGGGGTGACACGGGCGTGTCATTTGACCGACACGGGCGTGTCAGGTTCGACATGGGCGTGTCGATGCCCGTGTTCTGGTAGATTTCAATCGGTGCGTGTGCCGCTTAAGGGTACACGGCCTGTGACACGGGCGTGTCACAGGCCGTGTCGGCTAAAAGAATAGTTATTTTTGGGCAGATCTTGGCCGTTCATTTTCCTTAAAGAGGATCTTGTGTCTGGGGCTCATTCCTGGTCTGATAAGGCCGGGAAAGGAGGAGGAAAGGCTTAGTTTTGAGTTCATAATCTCTTTCTAAATCTAAGAGAGAGGTGAGAGCAATGTGAGGAAGAAGAAGTGGAATCCGGCTGCCGGTGGTGCTACGGTGGTCCAAATCTCAAGCTGAGTTCGGATTTGCGAAGGCAACGCTGCTGCGAAGGCTTTCATCCGTCTCAAATTTCTCTCCATGGCTCCGAAGCGAGTTACTAGGGTAACGATTTCCTTCTCGGACATGTGAAGTCCTTATTTCCTGTATTGCATAGGGAAAACCCTTCCCCGCGAGTGTGCGGTGGGTTGTGGCGTCCCTTGGGGTAGATATGTGAAGTCCCCCTTATTAGAGTCCGGAATTGGAGTACGGATCTAGGCATGCTGTGTGAAGCCCATCTGGACATATTGGTCTGGATTGGTGATGCTTGTTTGCATATCGGAGAAGACTCCGTGATTATTGCTTGTATGCATGATGGATAAAGTACTGGAGGAAGTCCAGGAAATTGTGAGAGTTGGGTGCAACTCTTGTGGCCGTGAGTTGCCACTTTGTGTGCGGTTGTGCGTTGGGCTGCAACTGTATGAAAAGGCTTCGTGCCGAACAGGCAAGGTGAAACCGACCCGCGCCTTTAAATGTGGCCTCAGGTACGATGTACTTGGTTGGGCAAGGCGATTTGAGCAACGGGGGGTGGCTGATCTGTACCTGCGTTATGTAGGCTGGACATGAGAGCGCCAAGGCATTGGACTTTCGTCAGCGGCATAATGAGAGTCTTGGGCCTGCGTGCCAGACTAAATGCTCAATGGTGAGATCCGGTGTTTCCGGTGCACCCGAGAGTGCCATGAGTGCACGGGACGTCGGGCCGTTGTGCCGGCATTTGTGATATATGACTGTGCGGTCGTGCACGTCTTGCTTGAATTGCTATATATCATTTTGGATGATTGCTATGCAGGGATGGAATTTCGCTGCCCCGTGCCAGGGGCAGGGTCGTTATAATTGGTCAGCTGAATGCTGACCGTTGCCCTGTTTGCCACCGCTTGGTGGATTGGTTCTTACAGGTACTGGAGGTGCTGGTCCGAGCGGGACTTAGCGGGCTGAAGCCCAAGCTGCGTTGCTGCCCTCGAAGGCATTATTTTGGTTCTTTTGTTCATGTGTGGCCGGCTTGCGTGCCGATGTCTGTAATCCACACTCTTGTAAAGAGAAATTGTTGTAAAGCCTTAAGGCCAGACTCTTGTTTGTATACATTACTATGTTATAGTGGACAGTGTTCTTTGTCTTGAGTTCAAAGATTCAACCGTGAAACTTCCGCTAGAATGCTCTGTGTTAGGATGCGTTGGTTATGATATTAGTTCGTAGCGTCTCCGCCTGTTTATGGAATATGGTGTGGGGCCCCGGCCGGACCCTCTATTATATTCTTCTAGACGGGTAGAGGTGTTACAGCTATTTCCTCTGCTTGTTTCTTAACAAGCAGCTTGCTTTCCTTGAAAGCCTTCAGAAGGGTAGAATGATTGTCAATCAATTGATTGATATCATCATCTATGAAAGGACCCTCATCATCACTAAATGAGGAGACATCAGAGCCTGTATAGGATTCATATCCAGACTCTTAGGATGAGCTAGATGGGGAATGTACCTTAATTTGACCAGGCTGGTCCTGGCAAGATTCTACTTCTAGGTATCTATTTGTCCATGGCATCTGTATTTCCCTTCTACAACTTCATCCACCTCTGTGTCACTCTCTTAATATGACAAAGGGGCCCTGATTCTTGCTCTTGCATCTATAAAGACTTTGTCATCATCAAGAGTAGCCAATAGCCCATTGCTGATCTTGTCCTCTCTGCAGATTTGCTACTCCATATAGTTCCTCATCTTATGGTTCATCCTTGAACACATAAGTTTAACCTTTTAGATATCCTTGGAGGTCAACTCAAACTGTTAGTTCCTTTTTGAGCAACCTCCCTCTGATACCACTTGAAAGTCTTTAATTTCAAGGATAGCTAAATCACCTAGAGGGGGGTTGAATAGGTTATTGGTCTCTTTATTAATTCTTTTCCTTTCTTTTAGTTTGCTTCTTAAGTGGTTGATTAATTTCTGCTTTCAGGATGATTTACCCTGCACAAAGAAAACAACAAAGTAAAGCACACAAATATTTATAGTGGTTCCCCAACTGGGTACATCAACTTTCCCACCCACTTATCCAACTATCTTGTTAGACTAGACACTTCTCCAAAATTCTCCATGGAGCTTACACCTCAGGCCCCCAGCCTTACACTAAGATTCTTCACAGAATACAAACTCAAAACCACTAGGGTTCCTACCTCAGAGCACTGCAGAGCTCCTACAGCTCAGTGATCCACTGATCACCTACCTCAGCCTTATTTCTAAGGCCTATAACTCAGGCTCTTCAGCCCTACAGCTTCAGGCACACAACCGTACTCTCAGAGTGCTGCAGCACCCCTATAAGTCAGTACCCTTTCAAGTACCTACAGCTAAGATCCAAGTAAACTGAATCCTACAAGATGAAAGTGGGTTAATGGATATGCTTAACACACGGGATATGTCTCTGTGTTAAGCTTCTTGACTAAGATGGACTCATTCCAATAATGACTGTAAGAGATTGTTTCCTGAGTTAACCTTTACTGAACTAAGATATTCTTAGTCCTAACTACCTTCTCTACAACAAGTAATTACTTGTGCAGCAAGCAATTTGCATATCTCTGTTCTACCCTTCTCTCTTTCCTGGGTTGAGGTGATTCAGACCTAACTTTGACTCCTGATGAATAGTCCCCTGAGTTTACTTTCAAATATCTGCTTCTTCAAGCTTTCTTCTCTTCATATCTTCTAGATAAAGATCTTCAAGTGCTTGAGTTGCTGGAACTGTTGAGAACCTATAGCAAGGGTCAGCCCTTAGCTGCAATCTTGTGCTCATAAAAGATACTCTGAACTATCTTGCTGGTGTAGGTGAGAATGGCACCAACTATCTTGTTGTTGAAGATGTTGATTCCAACAGCTGACTTGCTCTCTTTCTTTCTCAACTTGAGCTTCCTATTCTATAGCTCCACGACAATGGCTTGAAATAAGAACACATGTTACTTCTTTTATGTATTGAGACCCAACGGCTCTTTTAGCAATGAGCCCCACTTATTTAATGCTGGCAGCAAATTTGCTTTAATGCCAACTATCGTACAGTAGGTCTGCGGCGACCTTTGTCACGTACTGTAGCCATCCCGACATTAATTTGAAATAAGTTGACTTGCTGATGTCACCAGTTGTGGACTTAGTCAAAAATCAAGCATCAGTGAATAGGCATTGAGTGAGTAAACATCCCTCAACGATAAAACAATTTGACAGATTCTCTGTCTCATGGCATTGAGTGAGTCACCTTCACTCAACGCCAAACTACT
This sequence comes from Platanthera zijinensis, assembly GCA_039513925.1. Classification (NCBI taxonomy): domain Eukaryota; kingdom Viridiplantae; phylum Streptophyta; class Magnoliopsida; order Asparagales; family Orchidaceae; genus Platanthera; species Platanthera zijinensis. The sequence continues at coordinate 47,462,579 of CM077079.1, read as the reverse complement.
TAGAATATTAAGAATGATTCTAGGCATTGAATGATTCAGCTCCACTCAACGCCAATCTTTCTTTATCAGCTTTCAGTTGTTTTACGTTGAGTGAGTAACCATTACTCAACGCCAAACTCCTTAGACAAAATTCTGTCTTTACTAGGCTTTGACAGCGTTGAGTCAGTAACCTCCACTCATTGCTATTTTCCTTAACCAATTTTTCTGCTTATTCAGCAACATATGCGTTGAGAGTGTTGAGTGAACATGCCTCACTCAACGCTTTCTGCCTTAGCCAATTTTCTATATTTAGTAGCATGGCGTTGAGTGAGTTGACTTCACTCAACGCCTATGGACTTAGACATATTTTAGCTCATTCCAACTTCAGGCTTTTACTGCTTTAGCCTATCTCACAACATTTTGTTGTATGGCATTAAGTGAATTGACTTCACTCAACGCCTGTGGACTTACTATTTTTCTCAGCTTGCCATTGTCTTGGCTTTGACTGTATAGGCTTCACTCAGCACTATAAGCCATCTAGCGTTGAGCGACTGATCTTCACTCAACGTATGTGGACTTAGATAGTTTTCTATCTTTTCACTACTGAGGTAAGAACTTACCTGACTTAGCCACTTAGGCTACCTGTCCTATCATAGCTTATCAGGACAAACTGCAATCAATCACTTTAAAAACAAGTTAAATCACAACAAGTGTATACATTATTTTGCTAGTCCTTCTTCAAATTCAAGACATTTGGATCAATGGACCCAACAAGTCTCCCTAAAAAAGGTTAGTATTTCTATGAATAAGTTTCATGCCTTGGGTGTGGGGTGCAAGTTAATTAAAGAGGGTAGGGATGGAAGATCCCATGCATGATAGTGCCAATGTGGGGACGCGCGGAAAAGGCGGCGGACATAGAGACGATGCTCGTGGGAGACGGCACACCTGGGCTGGCCATGGGCTGGTGCGCTCGGGCACGGGCGTGCATGTAGAGCTCGCGGGGGCATGCGCGGGGGCTGCATGTGCGGAGGGCCCCCGAAAGGGCCCCCTTGCGGGCGCACATAGGAGCCCCCATGTGGGCGGGCGTGGGGGAAGCCCACATAGGCATACACTGCCTCCTGTACACAAGCTTGCATGCATCTAAGGATGCACGTGTGTGCATGCGTGCAGATCCGGGGCTGCCAGTGTGCACGCGCCTGCAAAATAGGGGCCGCCCACTTATTTGCATTTAGGGTCGCATGTTGGCATGCAACGCTAATTTTATGTGTGTGTGTTTCATCGCCCATACGGCCTTGTGCAGGTGTATTTATCTTTGTGTGGATTAGATTTCCTTTTGCTCGTTTTTGCTCTAATTCTCACCTTTCTTTGCAGTTGTCAAAAGGTAGCGCTCCGATGCAGTCGTTGTGTCTTCCCTCATCCATGAGCCTTGCGCGAGTGGCCGGTTGGAGGAAGTGTCACGACCCACATTTTCTCAGCTATTATATATTATCAAAGTGAGAGAAAATACACGTTGTGATGCCCCTTTGTGCAGGGAAAACCTGCAGACTCTAAGGCGACCCATTCTCTTACTTCTCTTTATAAAAAAGACATTTTTTATATTTGAAAACATGGATTAAATTGAAGCTTTAAAGACCGTGTCCCTCGGTTCAGTGGATCAACTAGTCCATAATTAAAAAGTATATACGCACCGGAAAAATACTTACTTTAATTCATTTTATCCTACATGAGTATGAGGCCCCAATAAGCATGTTAATGACGTGCAAGCATCTAAATATAGTAGAAATAAAAAGAAGTTTTATAATTCTTAAAATAGAGTGACATTCAGTTAAAAGAGATAACATGAGTTTACGCTAAAATGCAACTTTTATATTTTTTAAAATACCTAACATGCATCCTAACATAAAACCTTCTCAGAGAGCAAGATCTGAAAAATAAGTAGTAAGAAACAATAAAAAACTAGCAAGTAGTCTAACATCAATAACTAAAACTATGGGGGTCAACAATCTAACATGAACCCAAAGAATTAAGTCATAAGTCTGATCTAGAAAATAATGACAACTACCTCTTAGTGGTGAGGGAGCAACTGAAAGTCTTTACTTCAAGAATAGCTAAATCACCTAAAGGGGGGTGAATAGGTTATTGGTCTCTTTATGACTTCTTTTATTTTTCTTATTTAATAGCCTTGGCTTTTAGTTTTTTATGCTTTCAAAATGTACATAACCTGCATAAAGAAAACAACACAGAAAAGCACACAGATATTTATAGTGGTTCCTCAACTGGGTACATCCACTTTCCCTCCCACCTATCCAACTATCTTGTTGGACTAGGCACTTCTCCAAAGCTTGCTCCAAAGAGCTTACACCTCAGATCCCTCAGGATCTCTAAGTCTCCTCCATGACTTACTTCTCAGCTACAAGGGCCTATAACTCAGTGGTCAGCAGACCACCTACCTCAGGCTGTTAAGCCTTACACTCAGGCTGGGAGGACAACCCTACCTCAGATCCACTAGGGATCCTACCTCAGAGCTTTTCAGTGCTCCTACAATCAGTGACCTTCAAGCAACTTACCTCAGCCTTATCTCTAAGGCCTACAGCTCAGGCTTTTCAGCCCTATAACTTCAGGCACAAGGCCCTACTCTCAGAGTGCTACAACACTACTATAACTCAGTACCCTTCCAGGTACCTATCTTAGTGCCCTTTCAGGCACCTACAGCTCAGTGACAAACTTGTCATCTACCTCGGGCCAAATGGTCGTACACTCAGATCCATACTTGGATCTTACCTCAAAGAGCAGCACTCTCTTACCTCAGGCAGTTAAGCCCAATAGCTCAAATCCACACTTGGATCCTATAGGATGAATATGGGTTGGTGGTAACTCTTGACACAAGAGATGTTTTTTGTGTCAAGCTTCTTGATAGAGGTAAACTCACCCCAACTTATGACTACAGAAATCTAATTCCTGAGACTACCTTTATTGAACAATTAGGTACTTAGTCCTAACTACTTCAACAGTAATAAGTATATATTTACTTGAGCTAGAAGTGACTTGTAGATCAATGTTCTGCTTCTTTCTAAACTGAACCTAAAGCTCAGCACTAACTACTACTTCACAGTACTAGAGATTTTTCCTGCTGGAACTGAGAAGTTACTGCAGCTAATTGCTGCTACCTGAGCTGAGAAATTTTAGCTCTAACTTTGCAACCTAAGATACCTCTTCCTCTTCTTCTTTTCCTGGGCTGAGGTGATTCAGCCCTAACTTTTTCTCTTGAGGAATAATCCCCTGAGCCTTCTTTCAGATTTTTGCTTCTTCAAGCTTCTTCTCTTCACATCTTCTCAATTAAGATCTTTAGGATGTTGTTTGTACAACTGAAACTGTGAAGAACTTGTAGCAAGGATCGGCCCTTGGCTGCTTCCTCTTTCCTCAGATAAATACTCTAAACTGCTCAAGTCGATCTAGATGACAACAACTAACTTGCTGTTGAAGATGTTGATACCAACAACTACCTTGCTCTTTGTCTTGCTGACTTGAGCTTCCTGTTCTTTAGCTCCACAAAAATGGCGGAGAAGAAGAACTGCCTGATGCTTTTTCCTGAAAAACTTTCTTTCTCTGTAAAAGCCTTTTTATTTTATTGATATTGTCCCAACGACTCTTGAGCAGTGGGCCCCACATAATTAATGGCCAGCAACAACTTTTCTTTAACATCAACTATCATACAGTAGGTCTGCGGCAACATTTGTTGCGTACTATATCCATCGCGCCACTAATTTGAAATATATTGACTTGTTGAATTGCTGACGTCATCAGCTGTGGACTTAGCCAAAAATCAAACAACATTAGCATAGGCGTTGAGTGAGTAAGCATCACTCAACGTCAAAACACTTAGATAGATTTACTGTCTCTTCTAGGCGTTGACAGCATTGAGAGAGCAACCTCCACTTAAACCTTTTTGCCTTAACCATATTTCTGCCTCTACAGCTTCTTAGGCGTTGAGAGCGTTGAGTAAGCATGCCTCACTCAACGCTTTCTACCTTAGCCAATTTTCTTCCTCTATAGCATCTTTGGCATTGAAGAGCATTGAGTAAGCACACCTCACTCAACGCTTTTTGCCTTAGCCAATTTTCTGCATCTGCAGCATCTTAGGCATTGAGAGCATTGAGTGAGCATACCTCACTCAATGCTTTCTGTCTTAGTCAATTTTCTGTGTTTAAAAACACTGACTTAGACTGTATTACTTTGAACTGAGTTCGGCGAATTGTGAACTGAGCTCGGCGAACTTTGAACTCAGTTCGACAAATTCTCAACTGAGCTCGACAAACTCAGAATCTTAAGCTCTTAATTTAGCTCGACGAATGGTGAGCTGAGATCGACGAACTCTGAACTCAGTTGGACAAATTCTCAACTGAGCTCGATAAATTGTGAGCTCAGCTCGACGAACTCTGAACTATCTCAACGCTTCCTTCTCAGCTGTCTCAGCAGTTACGTTCAGACATTTTTCTCAGCTGTCTCGATGTTTTTGCCTTAGTCAAATTAGCTGACTTCCATCTTACTCTTTTTGTTCATCTCAACGGTTATGCTGAGACATTCTTCTCAACTGTCTCAACTGTCTCGAAATTTTTGCCTTAGTCGAATTATCTGACGTCCAGCTTACTCATTTTGTTCACCTATCCAATCAAGGACAACCTGCATGCATGAACTTAAGCACACATCAAATACAACTATTCTCTTAGTCTTGATGGTGATGCCTCTTCAAATCCACTCTAGGTAACATTATGGGCAATGGACCCAACAATCTCCCTCTATTTGAAGAAAGCAGAACACCCAACAATACTAAGAGGCATTATTATGATAGGCAGAATAATTTCATGCAGCTGTAGACATTTCTACACACCTGCTAGCTTATATTATATTAATATAATGTGCTCTAATTAATTGTATTGACTTAATAAGTTAAGTCAATGCATCCTCAAACTACATGAGTAATTGCTCAAGTAATATTAAATCTCTTTTATACCACTTAATGTTTAAATGGATCACTACTAGAAGCACTTACCTCAAGATATGTACTGACACAATCATGGCTTGACATGTAGTCTGTCATTGCATTTCTTATACTGCTTGAATCTTTTCAAGTAATATGCACTGACTCAATATGACCTAGTCATGTCAAGTATTGCTTCTATATCTCCCTCTTATGTATTGCCATACATCTACCCCTTTCTGTCTTATTCAATAGGCATATCTATTGAGGGAGTAGAAAATATCATGGGAGAGATTACCTCTTGATCCTAGCAAAAATCCTATGCTGATACTACTAAGGAAATCATCCTAGTGATCAATCTACTTGATTAAGATTCATACCTTCTGTGCTGATACATTGATACAACACAACACTACAGCATTTGAGCTTGATGCACACATAGTTCCACTTGCTGATGTTGTATCTACAGAATCAGCATCCACTTGTGGTGATATCATTGATACACCACATCAATGCAACCCCTTGGCACTTGAGTGACCCATGGATCCACTTGAGCTGGCTGGTAACTATCTCTCTTCTCATGATGTCCCCCTTAGTCTGTGCATTATCCTTAAGACAAACTGATCAGCAGTTGTGACAGCTGATCTACTACAACAGCTGCCTGCTCCCCCTCAATAGAGGCATCCCTTATCAGATTCCTGGTATACATTCTCGTCTATGCAAGTTTGGATACCACTTGATGGTCTTTATAGTCTTAATGTCAAATCAAGGACTTATCTACCTACAAGAAAAGTAAATCTTGTAACACAAACTAGAGTTTGGAGCTACTGAAGCTATCCTAAGTTCCACATACCCAACTCAACCAAGAGGGTGTTGAACTTGACTTCATCTAGTGGCATGATAAGTATGATAGCCACTTGTCAGTCAGGACAAACTCAGGATTGAGTTATTCCTTATTCTCCCAAACTTATTGATACTTAATCTACATATGCATAGTCCTTCTATAATAGTCAGGATTCCTAGCAACTTAGATTACACTAATAGAATATCAATATACAAGAAATTCTGCTTATCTGGAGGTTATGGTTCTGATTCCATAAAATTTCTGTTTGACAATCTTGAGTTTCACGAATTATTCAGATTTCGTCGAGATCCGTTCGACGAATTCTTCTGACTTCATCGAGCTCCGTTCGACGACTGAAGGTTATTTCGTCGAGCTCCATCCATGTTGATGCTTAGCAACTCTCTTGCACCTTGCACAGTCTCTTTTTGCTGAGCCAAATCTTCTCCCCTTCTTTAACAACAGTCTTTCCTTTGGCTTCAGCTTTCTGATTGGTAGCACCAGAGTGTTCAACTCACTGAGTACTATCTTGATCACCACTTGATCAACCCCTTCTTGGTTTCTGAATAGACAGGGAGGAGCTGGTCTGATGTGATTCTCTTCTCCCCCTAGCTGATTAAAGATGATGCCATTGGTGCAGTTGCCAACTTTCTTTTCTCATGTGGTTGCATGTTCTCCTACAGCTGCTGGACTTTAAGATCACTTGAACCCAAATGATCTTTCCATGAACCATCCTTTCATTCAGATACCAAGTCTTTCTTTGCACTGCTATTCTAATAGGAATGTGGTGACTTATTGATAGTTTAACTTTCAAGGCAGCCTAAACACCTAGAGGGGGGGTGAATAGGTTCTGCTTTTCTTTTGAAACTTCTAGGCAGAATTCAATTCAATAGCTAACATAATAAACACAGCAATCACAGAAAAAACAAAACATCACAGATTGCACTATGTTTTATAGTGGTTCCCCAAGGTCTGGGTACATCCACTTTCCCCCTTCACCTATCTAGCAGTATGCTAGATTCGGCCAAACTTCCACTTATCTCAGATCAATAGATCCTACAACTCAGAACCCAACTGGTTCCTACAACTCAGGCACAACTGCCCTACCTCAGCCTTGCCCCAAGGCCTACAACTCAGAGAATGTCCTTCTCCTACACTCAGGCAAACAGCCCTACCACTCAGAGTTCAATACTCCTACACTCAGCCTTTATAACATAGGCTTACAACTCAGATCTGTGTAAACAGATCCTACAGAAATATAGAAAAGATTGTTTAACTGTCTTGCCAAAGTTGAGAGAGAAATGGCCAAGACAATTCTTGATCAGCTGAAGCAATCAACTGTTTCTTAGCCTTCTTCAAAGCTTCTTGAAAATGTACTTAGCTGAGTTGATTCCAAACAGCTTCTTGAGAATCCACTGGTGGTTTCTTTCTTCTTCTTCAAATTCTGACTTGATCTCTCTCTATCCAGAACTTTGAATGATTCTTCTGAATTCTGATTAGAACTCTTCTTAGATCTATCCTTAGATAGTCTTCTTAGATCTCCCGGAGAAGATCTTCTTAAGTGCCTAGCACTTTCTTGAAATGAGTAGAATTGTAATCCTTCTCCACTTTTTGATCCAATGTATTTCAAAAGGTTAGTTCTCTATATTTTTCTGAATCTGTCTATTTATAGACATTCTTCATGGAAACCGGCTGATCCGGTTTCTAACTGTTTTCTGACAAGTCTGACACCTTCAGTTAACCGGTGGTAACCCACAGCTGTCAAGTCTTCAAACAAGTCTTGTGCCTTAGTCTTGAATCACAAGTTGTTGAAACAGTCTGTCAGAAAGTGTCGAGACCATCTGTCTATCTGTGTCGACATAATTGACTTTGGTGTCGACACAGTCTTCAGTGATGTCGACTAAGTTGCCTTTGAGTCGACACAGCTTCTTCTGCAAATAACTTGATCTTGACTCTTCAGTGTGTCGACACAAGTCCTGTGTGTCGACACAGTTGTTGTAGAATCATAACTTAGTAAGTGTCGACATAATTGACTTTGGTGTCGACACAGTCTTCAGTGATGTCGACACATTCATTTTTTAACTCTGCTATAATGTGTCGACTTAATGACAATGTGTCAACACATTCTGCTGGTGTCGACAAACTTGAGGTCGACTATTTTCTTTTGTGTCGACACATTCTCCCAATGTTGAGGTCGACGCTTTTCTTCTGTGTCGACACTTTTCTTCTGTATCGACACAAATTCCCAGTGATGTGTCGACTTACTTCTTCTGTGTCGACACTTTTTCCCAGTGTAGTTGTAGACTAACTGCTATGTGTCGACACTGCTTCCCAGTGTTGTGTCGACTTACTTCTTCTGTGTGTCGACACTGCTTCCTCTGTGTCGACACTAGGACTTAGAATTTTTCTGCATACTTTATCACTTCTTCACCTGCACATGTCAACTTAAAACAACATCAAATACACCTTGATGTATATCATTGAGCTAGGTTGGGCTTCTTCAAATCAGGTACACATTTTCCAATGTACCCAACAATCTCCCCCTATTTGGAGAAGTCATAACCCCTATAGCCAATGATATACACGATTTATAAACAGTACTAAATGATGATTAATGACATAGCAGGAATACTTTAATATAAACAAAACATAACAAAGAATCATTCATCACAGAATGCACATTAAAATATGCCAAACAATATTTTGTTTATAACTGGGTAATGTTTGATTACAATGTTTTACATTTAATGATTACATCACAACATTACAAAATATTTAAAACAAAATCAGGATTGATCAGGCTCTCTAATTATAATCCCTTTGCCAGACTGAATTGTAGCTGTCACAGGAGCTTCTGATTCTTCAGCTATCTTCTTTCCTTTAAGATCAGCTTTCTTCTGAGCTTCTTCCTTGATCCTTTGCCTTTCAAAATAATGAAAAGGCTTTGGGAAGTATTTGCTTGGCTCCTTAGCATCTGATGGCAGTCTTCCCAGCTTGGCTTTCCTTCTGAATTGTACTATTGCCTCTTGCCTTGCCTCATACTTCTGCCATTCAATTTCATTGTACCACTTCCCTCTCTCATGAACTTTATCTTGTACAGCTTTCCATGCAGTGAGTATTATGTTCCTTGAAGTAGGACTCCACTGCTCATAATCTGGCTTAAGTACAGCCTGCTCTCTGAATTTCTTCTTTGCCAATAGAGCATCCTGCTGTTCTTTCAGAGTAGCCTCAGGCTTATCAACCTTTCCAAAGACAATATTAGTAACCTCCTTTGGAGGACTATACATTCCTTGAACTTTCTGATCAATCAAGTCAAAATCTGGAGGGGGGTAAATGACTTGGGCAACCTCAGGTTGAGTGCCTTCAAGTAGATTTGATTGTATTCCTGATTCAGCTACCATAGCATCATCACACAATGGGGGATATCCCAAAGTGGCTCGAATGCTATTGGTCACCCATTTGGAGTGCTCTGAGCCTGCATGTATTAGCATCCTCTCCCCCTTTATGGCTTCTCTAGATACATGATCTCTTAAATCTTCCTTTTGAAATCGAATTTGGCCATCCAAATAATTCACTCCCTCTTTGAAAAATGGTCTTAACTTTTGAAGCTTGTCAGATATTTCTTTTTGAGAGGTGGAGATGGCAGTCTGAACAGATGCAATGGCAGCTTGAAAATTCTTATCAAAATCTTCCCTTTCTTTGGCTCTATCTGCAGGCAGACCTGGAACAATCTTCTTTACCTCCTCAATGATCTCATTATGAGATTCAGTTAAATTATCATTCATTCTGATCTGATTTTCCAAAACATAACTTTGCTTCAAAGCAATGTCATCCACCTTTGTAGAGATAGCCGCCTGTTGTTTAGCTAGATAAACCACAGCATTGCCACCCTTGTGGAAGCAATCTGTCATTTCAGTTTTATGCAAGTTGACCTGAAACTGGATGGACTTGATATCCTGAGCTAAGTCAAACTGAAGTGACTTGCTATTCTCATCAACATACTTCTCCAGAGCCATCCTTTGGTCATCCAATTTTACTTGAAGATCTACCATAAATTTGTTGTAATCAAAGGCTGGAGAACCTTGTGGAGGTGTGGTCTGTAAAGCCTGCTTATAGTTCTTGCTTCTTCTCTTAAAGACAACAAGTTTTCTTTTCTTTGCCACCCTGGCTTCTTCAGTTTCTGTTTCAGATGAAGTATCTACATGAATTCTTTCTTGTGGATGATGAATTGTATCTGTTCCAGGGGTCTGTTGCTCAGCTTCAACATCCACTGGCTCACCCTCAACTTGTGGCTCAATTTCAGTTTCCTGATCAATGTCCATACCTATGGACTTCTCAATATCTGGTCCACCTCCTTCTTTATCAGCAGTAGTTTCAATATCTGGGAACAACTCCTCCATAGTAAATTCCAGTTGAGCTGTTACTTCTGCAGCAGTTAAATCTTGAGACAAGTTTAACTGTGCGTCCTCTTGTACTTGCACTTCAGTATTTGTTGTATCTGGAGTAGGAGTGGACACTAGCTCCCCCTGAACCTTTGGAGCAGGAGTGGAAACTGGCTCCCCCTGCATTTGTGCAGGTGTTGAGACTTCCTGGACCATAGTTGAGTCAAGCTGTGTCCTCAGTGGATCTTCTTGTACTTGTTCAGATTCTTGATTTTGTGTAGGGGATTGCACAAGGGTGTCTGGCCTGCTCTCTTCAGGCACATCCTTGGACAGCACCCTATCCCACCTAGAGAATAGTCTCATATCCATTCTTCTCATATGATTAATCTTACTCCCTTGCAGTTGCTGCATCACATCAGGAATCACTCCAGTGAGGTACAGGCTCATGATCCTAGCCATGTTAGGCTTCTTGATTCCTTCTTTGATCTTGTCAAAGATTACTCCTGACCAATCAGTAGGAATAGTAAATACAATCCTGGTCATCAGGCTGAACATATAGGCTGAAATCCTATCATGTCCACCTGTCTTGCAGAGGATTACCTTCCCAACTACTTCTGACAAGAACTTCCCTTGCTGATTCATTCCCTTCCTGTGGAATGCAGCTCCAATCTTCAATCCTGAATCCAGTCCACACCATTGAAGAGCTTCCCTTGTCTTAGATATAGGAACTTCCTCTTCATTCTCAACTACTTGCAATTGGAAGATCTTTCTTAAACTTCTTTGGGTAACCTTTACCTTAGTCCCTTGAACAGTAGACTTAATCTTGAGGCCAGTAGAATGGACTGATGCAGAGATAAAGAACTCGTGCACCTCCTTCTTCCAGATTTTAGTAGGTTCTGAAATGAGAAATTCTAACCCTGATGCAGAGAGGAGGGTGATAACTCCTTGAACATCTGCGGCGCCTCTGCAAAGGCCTGGCGCACCAACTCATACCCTTCATTGATGTTATCTTCAATCCTTGGCGCCATCGTTTTGTCGAGAAAGCTTGAGAGAAGAGAGAAAGATAGACTGTCGACACAGGGTTTTAGTCTCGAAAACCTTGAAAGCGTGTCGACAGAAAGAGCTTTTGACCTATTTATAGCCGCAGTTGAAAGAAGTTCAAAAGGCGCCAAAAACAGTCAAAATGTGTCGACACAGACGGAATGTGTCGACACAAACTTCTACCGTCTCGACATAACTTCAGCCTACTATGTGTCGACACCAATTTGTGGTTATGTCGACACCTTAGATAAACAGAAATTCTGTGTCGACTCTAAGGATAAGTGTCGACACATATTCTGTAAGTGTCGACACCATTTTCCTGGTTGAGTCGACATTATATTTCTGGTTAAGTCGACAATATAACTCTTAAGTGTCGACACATATTCTCTGTGTCGACACAATATTTCTGACTTGTCGACATAATTTCTCTGAGTCGACACATTACTACTGAATGTGTCGACACATTCTTACTTAGCCAATTTCTGTAACTTCAATGTGTCCTTTTTAACACTTGATTATGTTGTTGTTATTACCTTTACTTATTTATATACCACTTCAATTGCATTGTTAATGATTTTGTTAATACATTAATCAATGGTTAACATACCTAATTCAATTTTGAATTTATTGAATTTGGTTTCATCTAAAGGCTTAGTAAACACATCTGCTATTTGATAATCTGTTTTTACAAATTCCAATGAGATGTCTCCTCTTTCTACATGTTCTCTAAGAAAATGGTATTTGATTTCTATATGCTTAGTTCTACTATGAGAAACTGGGTTATTAGCAATAGAAATAGCACTCTTTGAATCACATAAAAGGGGTGTTCTACTTACCTGAATACCATAATCCTTAAGCTGATGTTGCATCCACAATAGCTGTGCACAGCAGCTTCCAGCAGCAACATACTCTGACTCAGCTGTGGAAATTGCCACACTGGTCTGCTTCTTACTACTCTAAGAAATTAGTCTTCCCCCCAGGAATTGATAAGTACCTGTAGTACTCTTTCTATCCTCTCTACATCCAGCAAAATCTGCATCTGAATAGCCTGTTAGTAGAAAATCTCTATTCCTAGGGTACCAAAGACCTAGAGTAGGAGTGCCCTTTAGATATCTCAGAATCCTTTTGACTGCAGTATAATGAGATTCTTTAGGGCAGGCTTGGTACCTAGCACAGACACATGTAGCATACATAATGTCAGGTCTACTAGCAGTGAGATATAGTAGAGACCCAACTATTCCTCTATACAATGATACATCAACAGGTTTACCTGCCTCATCTTTGCATATAGGCATACTTGTTCCCATAGGAGTTCTCATGGAGGAGGATGACTCCATACCATATTTCTTAATTAATTCTTTGGTGAACTTAGACTGGGATATGGACAATCCATCATCAGTCTGTCTTACTTGGAGTCCCAAGAAGAATTTAAGTTCACCCATACTGCTCATCTCAAACTTCCCTTGCATAAGTTTGGCAAACTTTTTACAAAGGTTGTTTTCAGTAGATCCAAAGATTATGTCATCAACATAGATCTGGACTAAGATGATCTTTCCTTTGGATTCCCTAAGGAATAGAGTTTTGTCTATCTTTCCTCTTGAGAATTTATTCTCAATGAGGAAGGTAGACAGGGTTTCATACCAAGCCCTTGGATCTTGTTTTAACCCATACAAAGCTTTCCTAAGCTTATACACAGAATCAGGTTTAAGAGGATCTACAAAACCTGATGGCTGCTCTACATATACTTCTTCTTTAAGATCACCATTCAGAAATGTTGACTTCACATCCATCTGGTATACTTTGAAGTCTTGGTAGGCTGCATAGGCAAGGAACATTCTGATTGCCTCCAGCCTTGCTACTGGAGCAAAGGTTTGATCAAAGTCAATCCCTTCTTCCTGCCTGTATCCTTTTGCAACCAATCTTGCTTTATTCTTTACTATTATTCCACTTTCATCTAGCTTGTTCCTATAGATCCACTTAGTGCCAATTATGTTGTGGCCTCTTGGTTTAGGAACAAGCTCCCAGACTTTGCACCTTCTGAATTGATTCAGCTCCTCTTGCATAGCATCAATCCAGTGCTGGTCTTGGATAGCTTCTTCAAACTTCTTAGGTTCCATTTGGGACAAGAAACTAGAATGCAAAACTGTGCTTTGATTTCTGCTTCTAGTTTGAACTCCTTGTCTTGGATCACCAATTATCTGATCAGTAGGATGATCTCTTAGATATCTTATAGCTGGAGGTAGATTCCCTTCAGGTTGAGCATCTCCAGCTTCTTCATTCTGCTGTTCCTCTTGGTTTTCATCAGCTTCCATTATCTCTTGTACTTCCCCTGGACAGCAGCCTTCATTTTCCAATGCTCCATCTTCCTTTGAAGCTTCAGCAATGGAGAGCTTGTCCATCTTCTTGCTTATACCTGTTGAGTCATTTGTTCTACAAGACAACTCACAATTGATTAATCTTGTTTCATCAAATACAACATGCACTGATTCTTCAACAACTTGAGTAGTTAAGTTGAAGACTCTATAGGCCTTACTATTTGTGCTGTACCCAACAAATATCCCATCCTGGGATTTGGCAGCAAACTTAGTCAAATATGACTTGCCATTGTTAAGTATATAGCACTTACAACCAAAAATCCTAAAATAGGATAGATTTGGTTTTCTGCCTTTCACAATCTCATAGGGAGTCTTTCTGTGGCTTTTGGTGATAGAAGCCCTATTGATGACATGACAAGCAGTGTTAACTGCCTCAGCCCAAAAATATTCTGGGAGAGAGGTGTCACTCAATAGAGTTCTACCAGCTTCAATTAATGTTCTATTCTTTCTTTCAGCAATTCCATTTTGCTGAGGTGTTCTAGGTGAGGAGAACTCTTGGAAAATCCCAAAGTCTATACACAAGTTTGTTATGCTTTCAGATTGAAACTCAGTACCATGGTCACTTCTGATTTTGACCACTGTACTATTCAGTTCATTCTGAATTTGCTTTACAAAATTAAGTAATACACTTGGGGTTTCAGATTTTTGTCTCAGAAAGAACACCCATGTAAATCTAGAATAGTCATCTACAACCACTAGAGTGTAGACCTTCCTACCTAGACTGTGAACTGGCATAGGACCAAAAAGATCCATATGTAAGAGGTATAAGCACCTCACAGAATCCTTGTTTTCAAGGCTTTAAAATGAGGTTTTTGTCTGCTTGCCCTTTTGACAAGCTGAGCATACCCCTTCCTTTATACACTTAACTTGAGGCCCATTCCTCACTAGTTCTTTACTAAAGAGATGGCCAATTGTCTTGTAGTTTAGATGAGCCAATCTCTTGTGCCACTTAATACAATGAGAAGCATTGTCATCAGCTACAAGACAAATGGGGGAAGCCTTATTCTCACATTCAAAATTAAGGCAATACACATTTCTCTTCCTATACCCAGTCAATATGATCTCTTGATCACTTGACCTTTTGATATGACATCCATCCTTACCAAATGAAATGTCATATCCTAGATCACTCAGCTGGCTTATGCTTATTAGATTATGTTTCAAACCCTTTACATAGGCCACTTGGGTGATAGTAATTAGGTTAGAAGAAATGTTACCAAACCCTTTGATGACTCCTTTTTCAGATCCACCAAAGATCACTTTATGTCCATCTTTGACAGATGAATACTCCTTCAGCAGCCCCTTTGTTCCAGTCATGTGCCTGGAACAACCACTATCCAAGTACCATATAGGGGCATGGTTACTTGGATTCACCTGCAATACAGAATTACTTACCCTTAGAACCCAAGTAAGTCTTGGGTCCTTGGTTCAGGTTAGCATTAATAAAGTTATCATAACCTCTTCTAACAGGTAGACTCTTATTCTTTATAACACTTGTGTTATACCAGCAGTCCAATGCAAAATGGCCCCTCTTGCCACAGCACCAACATTCAAACTTATTGTATCTAGATCTAGATACATCCTTGTCAGTAGAATTTCTGTTCATTGCTGGTGCTGTTGCTACTTCACCTACTGATTTCTTAAAACCATTTGGTTTATGACCATAGGTAGGCCTGCTTGCCTTAACACCCTTGTTCTTCAGAACATTAGTCTTAATATGACCTTGAATGTCTTCATGATCATATATGTTAGAAGGCACTTTCTCCTTACTAAATTTTATGGGGACTGAAAGGTTTAGTGGCTGAATAGGGGCTTTGCCTTTCCTCTTGAATCTGCCAGCCCTGGAGTTGCCTTTAAATCCTAATCCAGCCTTACCCTTCTGAGTGATAAATTCATCTATCAAGGGTAAGACAGATTTTGGCTTAGAGTAACTAGCCACTAAATCCCTTTCAATTCTAAGTCTGGCCTCCAGACTCTTTACTTGATCATTAGTATAATTAATTGTGCCCATCTGAATAATAGTTATATTCTTCAGCTTGGCAATTTCATTTAATTTTTGATCAAGGTCTTTTTCTAACTCAGTTGTTGCTACCCTTAGTTCAGCAATTTCCTGAGCCTGTGTTTTAACCAGGTTCTTGCTTTTCTTAAGGGCCTGCAACAAGTCCCCATACTTGTCTATCAATTGATAGATATCTCCTTCAGATCCAGATGCATCTTCATCACTTGATGCAGATGTAGCTGATTCTTTATTTGTACTACAAACAGATGTACAGGAAGGACAGTTTACCTCATTAGGACCAGACTGATTCTGGCATATGTCCTCTTCTGATCTTGTCATCAAACCCATGCATTGATGTTCATTGATGTAGTCTAGCAACTGCATAAACTCTTCTTCCTCAGATGCAGCATATAGTCCAATATATGCTTCAGCTTCAGATCCTGATTCTGAAGTTGACTGATCTGACAGACTTTTATCTTTCTTTGCTACAAAGGATTTCTCCTTCTTGCCTTTCTGATAAGTCTTCTTCTTTTCTGAAGATTCCTTCCTTTTGTCAGGACAATCAGCCACTACATGTCCAGGCCTATTGCAACAATAGCAGACAATCTTTGAAGTAGTGGCTTTGCTGGGCTTTGATCTACTTTTCTCTTTCCTTGATGACCTTCTCTTCTGATAATAGTCATCAACTTGCTGTGATGTGGAAGGCCTAGACTTCCATTGCTTCTTTTTCAAGAACCTTTGGAATTGCCTAGTGAATGCAGCAAAGTCTGCATCTGACTCACAGCTAACTGAACCCTTATCTGAATTTTCAGAACTATCTTCTTCAACTTCCTTAGGAGGAGATGGTGATTTCCTCCTATTCTTTCTGGTGGCTTCAGCATTAAATGCCACAGTCTTTTCTCTATGCTCTCCTCTTGAGTTTCTTTCCTCCTCCTTCCTTACCATAAGTTGCATTTCATAGGATAGCAACTTTCCAAACAGGGTTGGAGGAGATATCTCTGCCAATTTAGCCACTTCTCTTATGGCACAGATCTTTGTATCCCAATCCTTTGATAAGGATCTTAAGAATTTGTCATTCAGTTCATAGGTACTGAAGACTCTTCCATAGGATATTAGCTCATTCACAATTCTATAGAATTTCTTATAGTACTCAGTTATGCTATCAGATTTTCCTTGTCTAAAGCTTTCATACTCCTGATTTAGCATAGACTTTCTATCCAGCCTTACTTCTTCAGATCCCTCCATGTAGACAATCAATGTGTCCCACATCTCCTTGGAGGTCTTGCAGTGAATCAGATTCTGAAATGTTGAATCATCTATGACACTGACAATGATGTTCTGTGCCCTTTTATCCATGGTTGCCAAGATGATTTCATCCTTGGTCATTTCTGAATAAGTCTTTGGTATTTGGATATTTGCATCAAGAACAGATATCTTCATTGGAGTGAAGGGCCCTTCCTGTACTGTGATGTAAATCCTTGGGTCAGATGCTTCCATAAACAATCTGACTCTCTCTTTCCAGATCCCAAAGATTTCCTTCTTGCATATGGGTAATTTCATAGACCCTAGCTCCTTATGATTCTCTCCAGAGCCCATCTTCTTGAATCTTGAATCTGCCTTTCAGATCTACCTCAGACTGTTAAGTCCTTTTTGAGGAACCTCCCTCTGATACCACTTGATAGTTTAACTTTCAAGGCAGCCTAAACACCTAGAGGGGGGGTGAATAGGTTCTGCTTTTCTTTTGAAACTTCTAGGCAGAATTCAATTCAATAGCTAACATAATAAACACAGCAATCACAGAAAAAACAAAACATCACAGATTGCACTATGTTTTATAGTGGTTCCCCAAGGTCTGGGTACATCCACTTTCCCCCTTCACCTATCTAGCAGTATGTTAGATTCGGCCAAACTTCCACTTATCTCAGATCAATAGATCCTACAACTCAGAACCCAACTGGTTCCTACAACTCAGGCACAACTGCCCTACCTCAGCCTTGCCCTAAGGCCTACAACTCAGAGAATGTCCTTCTCCTACACTCAGGCAAACAGCCCTACCACTCAGAGTTCAATACTCCTACACTCAGCCTTTATAACATAGGCTTACAACTCAGATCTGTGTAAACAGATCCTACAGAAATATAGAAAAGATTGTTTAACTGTCTTGCCAAAGTTGAGAGAGAAATGGCCAAGACAATTCTTGATCAGCTGAAGCAATCAACTGTTTCTTAGCCTTCTTCAAAGCTTCTTGAAAATGTACTTAGCTGAGTTGATTCCAAACAGCTTCTTGAGAATCCACTGGTGGTTTCTTTCTTCTTATTCAAATTCTGACTTGATCTCTCTCTATCCAGAACTTTGAATGATTCTTCTGAATTCTGATTAGAACTCTTCTTAGATCTATCCTTAGATAGTCTTCTTAGATCTCCCGGAGAAGATCTTCTTAAGTGCCTAGCACTTTCTTGAAATGAGTAGAATTGTAATCCTTCTCCACTTTTTGATCCAATGTATTTCAAAAGGTTAGTTCTCTATATTTTTCTGAATCTGTCTATTTATAGACATTCTTCATGGAAACCGGCTGATCCGGTTTCTAACTGTTTTCTGACAAGTCTGACACCTTCAGTTAACCGGTGGTAACCCACAGCTGTCAAGTCTTCAAACAAGTCTTGTGCCTTAGCCTTGAATCACAAGTTGTTGAAACAGTCTGTCAGAAAGTGTCGAGACCATCTGTCTATCTGTGTCGACATAATTGACTTTGGTGTCGACACAGTCTTCAGTGATGTCGACTAAGTTGCCTTTGAGTCGACACAGCTTCTTCTGCAAATAACTTGATCTTGACTCTTCAGTGTGTCGACACAAGTCCTGTGTGTCGACACAGTTGTTGTAGAATCATAACTTAGTAAGTGTCGACATAATTGACTTTGGTGTCGACACAGTCTTCAGTGATGTCGACACATTCATTTTTTAACTCTGCTATAATGTGTCGACTTAATGACAATGTGTCGACACATTCTGCTGGTGTCGACAAACTTGAGGTCGACTATTTTCTTTTGTGTCGACACATTCTCCCAATGTTGAGGTCGACGCTTTTCTTCTGTGTCGACACTTTTCTTCTGTGTCGACACAAATTCCCAGTGATGTGTCGACTTACTTCTTCTGTGTCGACACTTTTTTCCCAGTGTAGTTGTAGACTTACTACTATGTGTCGACACTGCTTCCCAGTGTTGTGTCGACTTACTTCTTCTGTGTGTCGACACTGCTTCCTCTGTGTTGACACTAGGACTTAGAATTTTTCTGCATACTTTATCACTTCTTCACCTGCACATGTCAACTTAAAACAACATCAAATACACCTTGATGTATATCATTGAGCTAGGTTGGGCTTCTTCAAATCAGGTACACATTTTCCAATGTACCCAACACTTATATCACTAATAGCTGTAGAAATCCAGCTATTCTTGTAAATTGATTGGCTTGCCTTCTTCCAATAGGTGTCATCACTTGGGTAGCTTCCCTCACTGCTTCTGCAATTTCCATGGGGATGAGCTGATCCTCGGCAGTAATGCTGATCTATTCTGTGTTGGGGGAACTTTGGGTAAGATTCAAGCTTGTCCAGCAACCTTGACTAAACATGCTCCCCATAAGTAGGAGTATCTTAGCTTGACAGTCTCCCCCTCAACATTTGCACAGGTCCTTTACTTATGACTATCAGTCATCATTTCAGTTGATGATACCACTTGACTGTTTGTCCCTTCTATATAGTGAGTTTTATCAGCTAAGCATAGTGTGCCTCTTCCTTGATGCTCATAGAGGAGCTACTTGTGCTTTCCTTGGAGATATGTACAGCCTACTTGTCCTTTCCATATTTGCTGGTGTGGTAGTAAGACTTTGTCCATTTAGACATTCCTGTTGGATGGATCCAGCTGGCCTTCATCCATGATTGTGTACTTGTCCTTCTTCAGGATTTCACTCAACATTCTCTTCCTCTTGGGCAGTAAGAGGAATATACTAGATGGCCAATATCCATCACCAACTATTGATCTTAGGTCTTTCCCTCACTGGAGTATGAACCATAAGATAACTTTATTTTTCCAGTCTAAGTTCTGGAACATCTTCTGTCCAAGTGCCATAGGGAGGATTGGCACTAAGACTATCAATCAAAACAGAATTACCTTACCTTAGGATCCTAATAGGTATTGGGTACTAGGTTCTGATTAGTCTAAAATCTGACTTGTCTACCTGTAGTATTTCCGACAGGTAGGCTAACTCTTGCTCTAGACACAAAAGGATTATGCCAGCAATCTAGGGCAAAATGCCCCACCTTGCCACAACACCAACACTCATGAATATTATATCTTCTTTTCTGAGCAAGTCTTGCAGTATGGTTAACTGCTGACTGAATAGAAGAAAGAGGAGCAGTAATTTTCTTTAGGTTCCTTTCAACAAGGATTTGATTGAAAGCTATTCTTCAAGCATGCTTCCTTTGCTTGCCCTGAATGGTATTTATAGCTGTCTTCTTTGCAGATGACATGTTTTTTATATCATCAGAACTTGTCAAGTTAGGCTTACTGGTAGACTGACCCTTGGTCTAAGTCCTTGTTGGATGGGATTGAGTGAAAGCCACTGCCTTATCATTGTGAGTTAGGGCTGAGGCACCAAATATAAAAGGTCCAGAATGGGCCATTTGTACTTCTTCATGGGGATCCTTATAGGCATTCATTCCCCTACCCTTTCTTCTCCCATTATAAGATACTCTTGTATTCTTACTAGAAGAATTCCCATTCTCCTAGTGACCATGTATGCAGCCTTGGTCATACCTATGAGAAGGGGGAATTACCTTGTGAAAGGTTGATTGTGGCACAATAGGAGCTTGGCCTCTCCTTTGAGATTAGATAACTTTTGAAATCTACTCAGATTCAGATTTTCTCTTGATAGCTTCTATCATAGAGAAATTTTCCACTATCCTCTTCTCCCTTTCAAGTTTCTCTTCAAGAACCTTCATAATAGAGTCCTTATATTTAATGGACTCAACATGGGTATCTACCATGGTCTTCAGATGACCAACTTCCCTCATCTTTAGATATAGCAAAGATGAAGCCTCATCTTACAGGGAAGCAATCAGCTGTAGGGAGGAAACTTCCTTTTCTTGTTTCTAAACAAGCAACTTGATTTCCTTGAAAGCTTTTAGAAGTGCAGCATGATTCTCAATCAATTGATTGATATCATCTTCGGATAGAGGACTCTCATCATCACTTG